>JAVLVB010000286.1:4724840-4741246 GCA_032876305.1 Orestias chungarensis
ATATATATATATATATATATATATATATATATATATACATATATATATATATATATATATATATATACATATATATATATAAATATGGGCATTCAGATCCCTCTACTCTAAACCTAAACTGGTTACTCTAGAGGAAATGTGGAGCTCTTTAGCCTGGATGGGATGTTTAGGCGGGATCTCTGGCCAATTTAGACAGGTGGCAAGTAAAATGACACTGTTGAAAGAACATCATATGAAGCCAAGTTGAATTTGGAAAAGATGCTTGGTGAGATCGGACCAGGAATGTGTGACTGGAAACTAAAACTGCATCTCTTTTGGAACGCAACATTGTTAGAGAGAAACGCGATAGAGGGTGTATCATGCTGTGGGAATGCTTTACTTCAAGGAAGTAGATTTGATGGAGCCGAATACTCATGCTTCAAAATAGACACACAACTGTGCCATATTTATATCTTAAAGGATTGCTAATTTTTTTAAATGTAGCTTTTTAAAGTTCAGAAGTTGTTTCCTCATGATGCAATCTTTAGCCAAAATGACAGCGTGTCAAGGCGAGGAAACTTTTAACATTTTATATGAATGGACGTAAAGTTTTTGGGAAAAGACGAAAAACCACTTCAAGCGAATGTTTTTGTTTGCAAAATTTATCAATCTTTTTTCTAATGCAATACTCTAATGATATTTTACTGAAGGAAGCAAGACTTTAGAGTAGCAAAATTACAGATTAGAAAGAGATGGAAAAAGGCATGATGTCAACATCACAATATTTACCAACATTATCCCAATATTTCCTAATTACATGCATTCCTTCTATCTAATGCTCCAGATCACAGCCTTTACAGAAGATTTAATAGAGTAGACAAAAATCTACACATAAATAACTATACACTTTGTGGCAAAAAAATTAAATTTAATAGTCGAATTAAAAGGACTGGGTCGTTTGGGGAAGATAATCAGATAAAGCTAGTTGAGATATACTCTCAGATACTTGCAGCTGTAATCCTACAACAATACGATGGAAAGGTCTTAATTCTATTAAACACCAGCCAGACTTTTCTATGATGTTTGTTGTTTTAATGTAATAAAATGCTAATATGGTAAAACAGAGTAAATACCATAGACATTCTCCTTTTCAATATTTTCTCAGATTGATGGAGGAGCTTAAGTTGGCCAGGAAAAAAAAAGTCTTCATACAACGTTTTTACATTAAATAGAAGTGAGGATGAAATATTGTTGTTTACAAACCTCCTATTGCTGGATCATTTCAGGTTTAAACTCAAACCTTTACAAGCACATTCAAATATTTCTTACCAAGCTGCCAAGAAAAAAAAATACTGCAATATTTGTTTGTTTCCTGGTATATTAAAGTTTCCTCCCACACACAGCTGAGCAAACTTTAGTCATATTTTCAGAAAACACACTAAATGTCATCCGCTCATAATCAAGACGCTGCCGTTCCTGGCTGTGCGTCGTAAACCCAGTATCGCAGAGAGAGCAAGAATAGCGCTGTGTGTTTTAACTGACAGTAACCTGAATAGATAAGAGTGGCAAAAGTCAAGTTGTGCCAGAAAGTTAGATGGATTTTTTTCTAACAAAAAGACTTACGTGAAGACTAAAGACAAAAAAAAGCATAAGAAAAAAATATTTTCCTGGAGATGTGCGATTTAGTAATAAAGTAAAAAAAAAATATTACTTATATCTATACATCCATCAAGTTCTAGCAAAGTAAAAATGGAAAAAAGGGAGGACCCAGAAAATGTCCTCACTTTCCCCAAATTACCTCTTTGCTGGTAAAAATGATTGGTGGTCCTTTAAATGTAGTAAATACACACACACACACACACACACACACACACACACACACACACACACACACACACACACACACAGCAGTGAGTGTAACCGGTCGGAGGAAGCCCGGGTCAGTGTCCTGCTCTCAGCTCTTTTTTTGCTGACAGAGGATGACCTGGAGTGAGAGTAATCTGGTCCACACTAACTCTATCTACCTGCAGTCCCACAGGTCTGTGCCCCCAGAGAGATGGAGGGAAACACAAAGAGAATTGGACAGAGGTAGGTGAAGAGGGAAGAAAGAGGTGAAGAGGAGACTGGAGGGAGGTGGTGAAGCAAAATATAGACAACGAGGAAAACAATCGGGCGTGAACATTTGGCTATGATCTTTCGTACAGCTTCCTTCTTCCATTTGTAGGACATTACAGTGAGTATAAAAATGAAACATATTATTTGTTTTTTTCTGAAGATTAAAAGTTCATTTAAACTTAAAAAAATAAAGAATATTTTTTTTTTTACAAGTATTAAAAGTTAATGGTTCATTTATCATTTGTCTACTTTTTGCGTCTATTACCCTTTATCATGCGTGAATCTGATGAATGGATGTTTGAATTCAACAAATGAAAATCTGCAATGAACATCCTAGACAAGAGTCATATATTCAACATGTTAATTTATGTTTAGTCTTATGACTTCTGGCTCAGGAAGTTTGAATATTATGTAAGGTGATAAATTAGGATCGTAACAGAATTATTTTAAGGTCTTTACAATAATGGAGGAGACTTTTGACTTGGCAGTTTCCTATTAACAACGAGGATAAGAGACAGGTCAGAAAGCTGACTGTTTACTGTACCCTGTAATAGCTGTGGCTAAGTTGAGAAGAGTGAAGTCACAGCTGCAACAGCCAACAGACACACATGTTTCTAGGATTCGAACTTCTTCAACAAGAGACATGATCCTGGTACTAATTACGCAGTAGTTAACGTTATTTTTTAAGGGCAATGTTAATTTTAAGTTTCCATGGCCCACAGACTAGAGGAACAGTTGAGAGGCCCAGAATCCAAGGTCTTCATGGTCATCCGTCACCTGCATGCCAATACACACTGATGCAGTAATTCATGCAAAAAGTGGCAAAAAACCCCAAAAACAAACTAAAAATCTGTGATCTTCCATCCTAACATGTACCATCCTAACATGTACAATAGATGTTTGAGAAGTAAATGAGATGCTAACAATGACCAAAGAAAATCTATTTGATCCTCTTGATTGTTTAAAAATGTGTTTTCAGGATGGGTTCATCATTTTATGTACATAATTACTAAATTTACACAGTTTGTGTTGAAATGCCTGGGAAAAGCGCTGTTGTACACACTTAGCATAGCAGATAGTGCGCTATGTTGGTATTTATAGCTGCATTATATATGAGTGATTAAAGATGTGCCACACATGCTGCCAGTCCGGTCTGTATGATGTATTTAATAATTATTGGGACATTTACACGCAGTAAAAATACGCAAGGTGAGGCAAAAAGTACCCTGCCGCACTAATAGGGGGCAGTGCTCCGCACCATTGACAGAAAGGGCAACCAGTGCTCTTCGTCTACATATTGATAACCCTGAAAATTCCTAAAAAAATCTGCTCAGATTAGAACGGATCCGGAAAATCTCTCCTACTCAGCCAAAATCCCATTGTAATTGTGACGGAAAATAATGGACAAACAAGGATTCCATTTTTCAGTGGTATCACTCTAATGAGTGACATTCTTATTGATTTTTTATTTTATTTTTCCAGCTAAATTATTAGGATGTTCTTTATTTGAGCTAGTTTGTTCCCAGGAGGTAGAATTTGTGAAAAACAAAATCTCTAAAGTCTCAGTTCATATTTGATGCGGGCAAAAGAATATTGAACACAATAGTCAAAAACCTGTTCCGACAAGCCGTGGTAACCGTTTCCTGGAGGACCAAACACATGGAAAATATGAAGGTTTCATTAGATAGCAGAGTTTTCTCCATGCAGCTTTCTAGGAAAAAGAAAATCTCTGTCTCAGAGATCAACTCTCCACCTCGAATCGCAAGGGCAAAGTAAGAAAAGAAACACCTTGCACGACGGCAGACTGCTGGCTGTGGATGAAAAGAGCAAACGTGTGGGAGGCCGAGAGAGGCCCGATGAAGCTGCTGCTGCCAGATGGAGGGCGTCTTATGTTGAAAGACCTGAAACACCTGATGACTGCGGGTTACATCAGTGATTATTTGTCCTAGAAAAGCATCATTTCAGGTTTAAAAATGACTAACCAGATATGACTAATGTATTACTTTGGCTAGGAGAGTGGTTATTTCCCTGATGCTGCGAATCAACAGCTATTTGCACTCTCCAGCTGAAGGTCAGGAATGATCACGGCGTGATGGCCCGGACGCGGGACGGAGCAAATAAATACACAGAGAACAGGGAAGGAGCCTCAGCCTGGAGTTCTGTGGGGGGGGGTGGCAGGCTGAGGCTGACATATGAAACAGTAACAAAGATTATAACGCCCTTTTCCCTCCTCCTTTTCTTCTCTAACTCTTCCCAGAAGACCTTCCCTTCTTGTTTCTGTCCCGTTGCCGTTTTCCTCCCTCTTGCTTTCCTTTCTCACAAAAAGCTCTGGAGGTGGACTTTTGATTGCTTCTTTAATTAGCAACGTCAGGCAGTTCTGTGAATTTACTGGCAATGTCAAACTTCTGTAGATAATTGCATATCTCTTCCCTTTCTCCCTCCCTCCATCATCCTTTCACTATGCCCCCCACCCCCGCCTCTCCCAACTCCGCATCTATCCTTCTCAGTAACTCTCCCATGATTTAATGATTAATTATGGATGTGAGTTACAGAATAAAAGCTTTTCCACTAATCAAAATGAAACCCCCCCTTTTTTGGTAATTACAGTGTGAAGATAATGTTGCCGATGTCTTTTTGTTGCCAGGGACCAGACCAAGGTCCGTCACGGTGGATGAAGCGAACAATAAAATGCTCCATGATTTCCCAAAAACTAGGAAGAAAGGGGTGGAGATAGAAGAGTGTCCTCTGTCCTGGGAAGGGAAAGGTAATAAACAAAGAAGGCAAAGAAAATGACGCTTTGCTTTAGAAGATTTTAGCAGCAAAGTTAGAGGAAGAAAGAAAAGGGAGCGTCTGAAATGATTAACCTTATTTAGGTTTTTTATTTTAAGATCAAACTTTTTATCTGTTTTTTTGTCATTAGTTTTATCTGTTAGCAAAGCAACAATTTAGGCAAAATGATATTTATTTACGAGGTTCTTCTGTTTCACTTTAAAGAACCAAAAATTGTCTCACTCCGCCTATGAAGGTAACATGTTTACAACGCCTGACTTGAGCAGCTTCATCGTCGCTGATTGAAAAGAATAAGGGGATTGTGTTTCCTCTTTGATGAATGTAACAAACTGCAAAGCTTTTACTACAACAAAACTTCATTTGCACAGAAACAACAGTTTTAGTTTTAACAGATTCTAACTCCAGAGCTACGGATCTCTGCGCCTCCTCTCGACAGATCCCTATTCAGATTGATATACTTCGTACCTACAGCCACTCACAGCTTTCTTAGATAGTGTATTGAGCCGTGCTTAGTGAGATCTTGACAGCTTCTAAATCTAATCAAATCTTGCCCTAAACTCCTCTACAACCTCACCCCTCTGCTGAGTTCTTCGGTCTTCATGATGCAGTTAGTTCACTAATTTACGCCAGCAAAAACCTGTGGGGCTTTTGCAGCATACATAGATTTATATGAAGATAATATTACTTGCCTTCTAAAGGAATTTTATTTGCATTCAATTTTATTTACTTCTGATAATGAAGAAATTACGCATTTATTAGATTTTTATGTGTAGAGTGATTAAAAACCCTTTATATGTGTTACTTTTTAAATCTGTACACTACTTTGTCTTTTATTTGTTTAATTTTGTCATTTTTTAACATTCCTTTTTTATCTGTGTCCTGTGTTTACAGTTGTGTAATGTTTTTTTATTACTTCTTATGTAAGAAGTCTTTCTATTCCTCTTTTGCTTTTTCTATTCCTCTTAACTATAAAGCAATAGTGATAAATATTAGTTTTACTAACGCTCAGACAACAAACCACTGTTGTATTTAGGGAAGATAATGCTAAAGTGCTTAAGCTCCAGATTCAACCATAGACGGTGTCAATTTATGAAAGTCAACAAGGCCAAATTTGTCATTGTTCACCTGCCTGTACTTCTCTGCCTCAGGAAGCGATTCTTTGAACAAAACGTTACCTCGTGGTTTTGTTTTATAGCTTTTTCCAGCTTTGTTCTACAGCAAGGAATTCTGGGTACATAATAAATGGCATTCGCGTCACAGGATCGAGGCTGGAGAACTCGAGGAAAAGAAAACACAAAAGTTTTCTGGACCAGTTTAAGCAGAAGGAAATACTTGTTCCTGCGATGTTCTTAATATCTCAACATAGCACAGAGCGCTATGTTGACCTTAGAAGTAGAGAGGGAACTAAGACCAACGTTTTTAATTACAACAACGTCGACCCCCGCGTAGTCAACGCTCGGCCATCCATGCAGCCTCTATAGAAAACATAGAATGACACGTCGCCATTGTTTTGTGCTGTGTGACTCACATTCGTACACAACTCGCGCTCACAAGACACACGGCCTGTTTAGCCGACTCTCCGATTGCTCTCTGCCATATTTACTGGGTATTTACCTAACAGAGGCATGCTGGAGATATTTATCGTGCTGATGGCTCTATATATAGTGCTGAGGAGCGCGGTGAGAGGAGAGGCAGACTCAGTGGGAGGTTGCTTCTCTAATCTCCATCTCCAGGCTGACAGGCCTGAGAAGGCCCTAATGAATGGCTCTTTTCATCTGCACGCCTGTGTGTATGTGACAGTATAAATATTTAGCAATATTGGAGTCGTCTCATGATTTTACACAGATGGAGTGATTGATGGCTCAGCCCCCTGACGCATGCCAAAGACCATCGAGGAGATGTTAAATAAACCAACGCAGCCTCTCTCTCCGTCATCATCTCCATCTCGCGCTCCCCATATCTTTCACACTGCCTCCTCTGCTCTACGCCTCCTTCCCAGCTTGTCTTCTCGCTGTCGATCCGCCCTCTGCGGCTCTGCCAATTTGCCTCACTGTTGAATTTCTATCATACAGTGTGCTGTCTCTGTGGATGTAAGACAGGCTGAATTCAGAAGAAAACAACTAGACAAGGAGGAAACTCTTTGTGTGGCGATGAAGCGATCGGCAAAAAAAAAAAAAACTAGTTTGGCCATCAGAAAACTTATTAGGAGGAGTCCGCTGATTCTCATTAAGTACTTGGAACACCTTAAAAGTTTAGTTTTGTTTGTTTTGTAGCATTACGTGTCACTGACACGCTCAAAAAAGTGAGCTCAGATCGTCCAGCCGTGCTGCTCATTATTCACTGTGGTTCTCATGACTGAGAGCTGTTCTACACCCATGAAGTAGGAAAGTATGCACGCACAGAAATCCGTGCACATAACGCTGTCATCTGTGTCAGAGAAAAGCCAGACCGAGGCCGATGTTGAGAGACACACACACACACACACACACGCTTTGTGCTGCCTGTATGCCGCTGAAACTCTGCAGAAATGGTGGGAGAGCAGCAAGAGTGTTGAGGACCGACTGGTGATGGCTCTCGACAGCGAATGTGGAGACATCTTGGGAAGATTCAGGAAAATTAAACTTGTTCTCAGAGTGACTTTTTTTGGCAACCGTTTCAAAGCTTGATAGGAGCAACATAAAAAGTTTGTGAGTTAGCTTCTAATAAAGTTGATTGGATAAATTGAATGCAGTTTTTTGTATCTGTGTGTGTGTGTGTGTGTGTGTGTGTGTGTGTGGTCTACTGTGTGCACCACGTAGACTTTCTCTCCAGCATTTCTCTGAGCCAATTAAACAAAAAAACACAAGAACAAAATCCCTGAACAAATATATGAGGACTTCAAGTAGGGGTGTCAGAGATGTATTAACCTTGTAATTGCCTGTGTAAAATATGCTTCCCTTGGTAATGAAATTTTCCTGCTTTAATTTGAAAAAATTGGGGAAATATCTCTGCTTTTCCCCCCCTCCCACCCCATGATGTGTTTTCTTATTTAATTGCTTTTAAAACTTCAATCTCGAACACCCCCTCAGCTTGTATGTGGGGACGGCCCAGCGCCGGACCGCCACATCTATTAATCTAACTGTCCTACGTCGGAATTAGCATTCAAATGTGATCGGTTCCGCTGCGCCTGGCCCGACGGATTCCACTCCTGTGCAATAACTGCGGCGCCCTTCAAGCCAAGCAGCGCCTTCCCCTTTGCTTTGAGACCTATTGATTTTTATTTGTTCCATAATGAGAACAATTAGTCTTGTTCCTGCCCTCCTTCATCCATCGCCTCCAAGTTGCCGTGGCAGTGCCACCCATCTGGCCTCTTGTCTTTAAACCCAGCTGGAGATCTGTTCGCCGGGCAGAGGACAGGCGCAGCGACCTCTCCGAGTCTGAAGCACATAAAGAGCGAGCCGATGGAGGACCGTGGCCTAAAACTCTGGAGTTTGGCAGCAGTGGGAGCGGTTTGTTACTGCGACACCCTGATGAAGTATTCACATTTAGTCATATAACATCCACAACATTTAAATGCTTTTAAACGTATTCTGTGTGATGTGTATTAGAATTAGCCCCCCGTTTACTCCCACACTCAGAAATAAGGTGCGGTACAAATGCCTGGTAGGGCCGTATTTGAGATTAATAGTGAACAGACAACATTATGAAAACATAGGAACATGTCAGAGAATCAGAAGGTATGAAATTCCTACGGAAAATTGTCCAATCAGAAGCGAGTGGTTTGGCAAAACTGCAAATCTACAAGACACGACCATCAACCTTTAACTGAAAAGAGAAGCGAGAGTCAAAAAAGCCGCCAGTAGGGACACAGATCTGTTGATATTAGGGATGTTTCGATCAGGTTTTATAATGCCGATTATAGATACTGATCCGTTGCCCAACCCTGGCAGCCTGCCATACTTAGCGGTTTGTTCAGTAACTGCTTGTTAAAGCTCTATGACGGAGTTGTCGCTGCGCTTTTTAAAGGTAAAACTAAAATGATGCGCAGATGTCAAAGAATCATTTGCAACATCTGCATTTACGACTCACACATGTGCTTAGCTCTGTGTCTGCGCTTTGAACTCGATAAAGCTCATTCTGTTTAACTCAAACGTTGTTGTAACCAAACATATTTGTTAAGGGATTTCGACGCGCTTCCCCGGCGAGGTATTTTTTTCCGTTGCACATGTTGCAGAACACAAACTAATATCATTCTCACAGAGAGCATAAATGTTCCACACAGCAGACATGTTTGTTTAGGATTTACTGCGGCAGGCTCGTGCAGCGTGGAAGGGAGAGGAAGAGATCTTCACATGGGGAGGACTGCAAAGCTTTATGTACAGGTGATCGGCTTGATAGGCGCGATTATTGGTGCACTCCATGAATCTGGCCTTTGTGATGCCTTTTAAAATCATGAAGGACACACACATGAAAAAAAAAATAAAATGATAGAGAAGTTAGTCTAGTCAGAAGAGACACACGATCTCCATGGTGGAACAGGACACACTCCCAGGGATGGCGCCAACATCGGTGGGTACAGGGTGAACGTAACCCGTTGCTTATCCAGGCAGTCACACATCAGCAGGTTAATCTGGTGGTTTATTGAGGGTAAAGCAACGATTACAGGCTGCCACTAGCCTGTCACTGCGGGAAATTAAAGTATAGATAATGGGTTAGTTTTGAAAGTTTTCAGAAGCCTAGAACATTTGCTCATTTTGTCCACAACTTTCAACGTATTATGTTTGAGTTTTAGGAGACTGACCAAGAAGAATTAAGGCAAGCGTGCAGTGGTGGGCATTGTTCACTATCCCGCTAATAACAGAGCTAATTTATTGTCACTATCCTGGAACTTATCCTCATATTGTCCACAAGTTGCAAGGTGTTTTTTTTTTTTTTTTTTTTAAGACAGATCAACGCAAATGCAGATTTGGCGACACAACTGCAAATCTGCTATTTTTTGGTAAATGCTTTATTTAAAAAAATAAAATAAAAAAAAACATTTAGCACACTTTGTTTCCCCTAATTGTTTTCCAGATGATTAAAAAACTACTTATTTACTGCAGAGTTTTGTAAAGCTTCAGTTGAACAAAGTTTGCGATCTGTGCTTAAGGTTTGGCTATCCACTGTTAAGAACGATATCACCCTGAACATACCTGATGTTGGCAGTGTCATGCTGTGGTGATGCTATTCCTCAGCAGGCCCAGGGTATGTTCAGATTTGTTTAAAGGGTTGGATGGAGTTAAATACGGGACCATTTGTTAAAGGAAACCAAAGATTCATCTTCACAGCCATGTAGAAGTTTAGCTGTATTAATATTTACAGACCAGAATATTCTAGTCAAAGTACGGACCTAAATCCTAATCAGAATTTTCTGAAAGAATACAAAAAGGACCAAAATGGACAAAATTTGAATCTCTAGTGTTGAAATATTAAATAAAATTCCCGTTTAAATATATTTTTTTACAACTTTGTGTCTGTTTAGTAAGAAATTGGGACAAAAAGTCCAAGAAGCGAGGCAGTGTATTTGTTTAATATTTAAAGAAAGTTTTCAAGTTTATTCCTTGGCTAAATTGATTTTCATTACAAAGTGTGGACTAAAACTCCGAAGTCAGACGTAATATAATAATGACAAAACTATCTTATCTGAATAAACTCCTTATTAATCGCTGCTGGGGTAAAACAGGAATGAATTGCCTCCTATCTATCATGCTGGATGTCTAATCTCTCATTTTATTAAAAGGCTGATGTCTCCCCCGTCTTCTCGCCCGACTCTAATTGATGTGGTTAAAAGAAATTACTACACTCCAACTCCGTCGTGGCCGCTGTTAACATGTATCATAAAATGTGAAAACATAATAAAACACTCAGACCTATCCATTAGGAATGCTTTAATTTCCGCAGTGGCAGGCGAGTGGCAGTCGGGTCTGACCGACTAGCAGCCGTCAGCAGGCTTTAGCCTCCATAAACCTCCTGATTGACACGGTGATTTGTGACTGACTGGATAGGCGACAGGCTGCTTTCAAGCTGTACACAAGTAATGTGCACGGCACTGCTGGGCGCGCGGGCGGTCGCTTGCACGTGTCGCGCCGGGTCCTGTTGCAGCCGCGGCTGAAGAGAAATGAAGCATCTGGGAGCGCCCATTTCTCTTGCCAAGCTGCCTGAGCCTTACTTACCCTAATGATGTATAATAGCCTGCAACTACACTTAACCTGAGCATTACTGTGGCAAAGACTGAGTGGAAGAGGCACGAAAACACACTCTTAAGCACACGAGCTCACAAAGAACGTCTAGGTTCCCCCTTCTCTGTGTGCTGCAGACTGGAGGGCCAAACAACCAACGGCCCAACGTCAGGAATTTAGCCGGCTGCCAATACGAAAACCTACGATTTAAAGCCTCTTAGATGAAAAAGTGTTAGGGCAAATTTGATTTTCTCTGACAGTATGCAGCAAAAAGTATTAGCACTGACCCTCCCCTAATGTAAAAACATAATTACAGCACAGAAAATCTTCATCTGATTACTGTGCCTCCTGTTTAAACATAGACAAAGAGACCAAGGCTACGACAGACGCTTCAAGAACAGCAGCCGATTTTATTTGAGTACCGAACGCTTTTCCAAGCCTTTTCGGAGTCTCTTGCTTTGCAGAACGACCTGTCGCTGCATTTTAATTTCCAGGTTTTCTCAGCCGTGTTTTCTACTGGCTTTGCGTGTTTAGAAACTTTGCCTTTTGAATCAACCTGAACAGTGGGGATCACTGACGAGCAGATTTCAAGTGGGGCCACAGATTCACTCTTAGAAGTGTTTGGAAATCATTTCTTTTCTTTTATTTCTTTTTTATCTAAACCAGTCCATTGTTGTCACAGTGTAAGGACAATGATGTTGCCCTAATGGAAAATGATCACAAGCATCAAACAGCCCCCCCCCCCCCAGCGTTCACCTGAAAGTACGTCCTCTAATGCTGGTTTCTCCACATAAAGCCTTTTACATCCAAAATTATGACTGACCAGATCACCTTCCTCCTCCTGCTGTTCTGTCAGAAATTGATCGTTATTCGTTCCCTTCAGTCTACTCTAGAATTGCAGGTTCTGCAGTTTGGCAATATCTCACCCAAAAACACAAGGAGCCATGTTGATTCGGCGCTAGAATGATGCAGAAACCCCCCCCCCAAAAAAACGTTTTATTTGAAATTATTAGAATGCCGTGATGATATCATGGCGACTGATTCATTCCCGATACATTTGTGAATGAAAGACCTTCAAATCTCCTTCCATCGGATCGCGTCTCCATGATCGCGTCTTCACTCACTCACACTTCACTCTGCTTGCTGACTCACTCTGTGGCTGTAGTCTAAACGATGCAAGCAGTTAGCATGCTGCATCTGTTGTCTGCTAATTAAACTGATTCTACAGGATGTTCGACTGTATTCATACATGCGGTAGCAGAGTCAGGTCCTTTAACCCCTTTTGTGTTAATTAGCGTTGATGAAAACGAGCTCGGCGCTTACACTTGTTTCTCATTGCTGACTGAACGAGCCTGTGTGTGTGTGTGTGTGTGTGTGCAGGACAGTTAGGAGACAGTGGAGAGACAGTAAATGACAGAGTCACGTGAGGCGGGTACTGTATGAAACCTCAGATCTAATCAATAGTAGCGAGGAGGACGCCAGGCGCCAGCCAGAGGGTCACCACTCATCACTCAGGTCAGCGGCGAGCACGCACCTACACACACATGCAAAAAGGGAGGGCACCGCATTTCTAGACGGGACTATGAGGCAGCAGAAGACGGGTCACAGAGAGGTTGAAGCACATAGCAACGCAGAGGGAGCCGGATCGATGGGAGAGATTGAAGGAGGTCCGTAATACCGGAGGAGTCACGGTTGCCCAAAGCGGAGCTAAGCAGAGCTGTGGACGGGTCAGGGGGTTAAAACAGCCTCCCAATGGCAGGATGAGGCACTGACAGGCCGTAAAACGAGGCGAGAGGGACTGAATTCGATGCTCAGGAAGCGAAGTGTCCAGATGAGATGATTCCACGTTAGATCACGGTCCTGCTGAGACTCGCGGGGCAAACATTGCTGGCTTTTAGGAGAGCAGCAGGAGAGAGGTAAAACACAGGGCAGCACCCAAATAAGCGGCTGCATAAGTGCATGCGCAGCATGCGTCGCTGCATTAAAGAGACACGGACCGGGCTTGCCCGCCTGTATAATGACACCGAAGGCTGGGGAAGGAGACACAGGCCGCGTTATTGAATTATTGAAGCTGCACGGAGAGGAATAAATCTGCCACGGCTATTCCATCCAGTTGTAACGCACACAGAGGCCACACGCAGCTCGGGGCGGCGTGACGACTGCAGACTTTGACTTGCTGACCTTGAGGTTGTTAAAACAAGCTCTCCGTCAGCTTTTCTGCAAAATATGTTTACCGTGTGAGAAAGGAGAGAGAGAAAGAGCGAGCGAGAGAGAGACATACAGAGGAAGAGAGTGGGGAAGACAGAGAGTGAAGGAGTGCGTGCGCAGTGCTGACATCGCTGGAATAAACACAGCGAGTCCATCAATTCTTTAGGATAGTGAGGGAAATAAAAGAAAAACGGAAACACATCAGCTGGGCAGAGCCGAGAGGACGCACCAGCCAGGTCTAGGTGGAGTTTAACCCTCAACTGTAATAGATAGATTACACTAAACACTCTGTGTAGAGAAGGCTAAAACATAAAAAATGAATTCAAAGTACTTTACTCCCTTGACCCAGTAGGCAACATTTGTGAAGTGCAAAGAAAATAAAACATAATTTCATTTGTTTCTTTTAACTGTAAGATCACAGACTGGTGGTAACTCTGAGGGAGCGGCAGAGATTCACAAGCCCAGGTGAGAAAAAGAGACCTAACACTACTCAAGAATCTGTTAACTGTTAGTTATATAAGTCATGATCACAAATCTTGTGGACTTTTCTATGTGGTGGGGAGGCTGCGAGTAAAGTAATTGTTAAAACGAAGCTAGAAGTTTTCTTTACAGTTTGCTGTAAGCCATGTAAGGGGATGGGGGATAGACAAGCTCTGCACACGGTAGTGGCAGCAGTATGATGTGGGGCTGCTCTTCCAAAGAAAACCGGAACAAAGTCAAATTTTGAAAAGCTAAAACTGACTTTTAAGGGTTTTAAAACAGATTTTGGTGAATTACGGCTAAACTTGTTCGCTTTGAAACTGGATTTTGTATCATCTTTCAGGTCTACGTTTCCAAAATTACATTATTTTTTTTTTTTGTTGTGTCAAACGAGACACAGGTTTAGTCCGAGCAACTCGATTCAGTTTGGGATGGCTCAGGTTTCAGCCCATATGTTCCCCACGTTGAAGTAACAAAAAGCCTCCCGTTGAAAGGAATCATGTTGGGTTCTGTGTGCGCGGACAAAACTGGTGATAAGATGGTTTCGTAAGCGGTTTACATGTTAGTGAGTGGCTGCGCATCTTCTTGAACGTGTCTGTGAACACCTGATCGCACGCGTCCAACCTGAGCGACGTAGCCAAAGGGGGGCACTGCTTCTTATTAACATCATCTGTCTGCATCATTACTAGGCTGCCTGGGCCGGGCAGCAGGTGCTACGGGGAGTGCCAAGGTTACAAACGACCGCAAGATTCCTCTAAGAACACACACACACACACACACACACACACACACACACACACACACACACACACACACACACACACACACACACACACACGCACTACACGTGTCTTTGAAACGCTCCCTTCGAATTCCCAAAAGGGAATGTGGGGCGTCTGTGTCTATCCGTTATGCGGCGGGTTAGCGCACGTGTCGGGCCGGGTTTTCACTGGACGGGACAGACTCCATCCATTCTGGTGACAACAGGCCAGTGATGTGCAGCAGAGGCTCGGGGCGGGGAGGGCGCTCCAAACAAAACAAAACCTAGCACAAGCTTCTTTTTAGAAGTGGGGAGAGTAACCGTGTACGCCACGCGTCTGTAAGGGATTCTGAAAGAAAAAATAAACAAAGAAAGAAAGGACTTTAAAACCCGGGTGCAGGTGGGAGTAGATCAAGGGTAAAATAGATGTCAGGTTTATCTTGGAAATGTTGTGCTCACAGCAGAATCCTTAACCATTTAACATTGTAGCACTAATAGCAAAAATATATGTGGGGGTGGGGTGGGGTTGTTTCCAACCATATCCATCGCTGTGCCCATGGCCAGTGGTTGCTTTGCATCAATTCTTTCTAATAGATAGATAAAGCCCAGCTATTACATGTAGAAACCAGTAATACTATAGTATCGACCATTTGCTGCCCTAGAACTGCTTGATTAAGGGAAACAACTGGCTTACAAAGAGCTTAGAGCAACTGAAACGTTGTGAGGGCGTGTTTAAATCTCATTAGCTGGCTGGTGTGAGTAAGTTTGTTTAGACAGTCTGAGTCTGTGCTTAGAAAGGAGGAATAGAACAGTAACAGATGCTTTACATAAAGTAATAACCTGGCTAAGGGCAAAATTCAACATCTAAAATCAACAGGTTTAAGGTTTTTCTTGGTCCTGTGGAATATTACACAGGGACAGTGGAAATGCATAACAACATTAGCATTGATAACATCTATCACATTTCAAGCTTTTGTCCAGATTTAAAGTCGGTTGTAGTTCTGGACTTTGACTGCAACAATGTAACAGATGAGCATGTCTTAATGTCAACCATTCCCTCCTGGAAGGTAAACCTTTACTCTGGTTTGTAGTCCATTACAGCATCTAACAAATATTCTTACCGCCAGGTTCCCATTAACTAGTTTCCCAGTTTTTGCTTGAGAAGAGCATTCCCACAGCATTATGCTGCCGTCCCCGAGTTTCATCATGGAAATATTAACTAATATTTATCTAATATTGGTGATTGTCTGTCCACTGGTAGTCAGGACATAATGTGGATATTATTAATCTGGTGCATCGTGGGATCATTAAGACTCACATTTGGGAGTTCTGAAACCAGGTTCATGCCAGTGACGTATAAAACCATCAACCAAAACGGCAAGACTTAAGAATTCCCATCAGTGAACTGCATTTCAGCAACACGATCAAAGTCATTCACTTCGCCTGTCGGTGGTTTATGTGTTGTGACTGATTGGTGTACCTGCCAGTATTCCAATCTGTATTATCTTACCAAAGCTTGACAGTATTCATCTCTGTATCAGGTTTTGGGGTCTTAATAGAGCGAGCTGCTATTGGCCAAGCAAACAGCTGAGTGCACACAGCAGTGCAGGCAAACAAACCCATGAGCATCCCATAAATATGAGCACAGTCAATAGTTAGAGTTTGGATATTGACAGATGGATATCTACACCGCTGACGTTAACACTGATAAAATGCTCTGCATTATTATGGCATGTAACCAGAGAATGGTAATAAAAGCTATATGAACGGAGGCCGGCCTGTTTCTGAGGCGCCTGTATGGCACCAACCGTGACACCAAAGATGTGTCAAAGACAACGGACACTCAATACAGAGCCGTGCTGCTTCCCCCCCCCCCC
>JAVLVB010000286.1:4750999-4782096 GCA_032876305.1 Orestias chungarensis
GGAGGAGAAAGTCAAGAGCAATGTCATCTGAGCGGAGGGGTGCGTAGACCGGACAAATGAATGGATTTCAATGTGCTGTTTTAAGTTCAAACGAATGATTTACCACAGAGATAATTTACAGTTTGCGACAAAAACTGTAATTGCAAACATTAAAATTCTGACTGCACGTACATGGACTTATCATTTCTGCAGCAGTTCTGACCAGTATTGTTGCTCAAAAGAGCTCAACCAAGCCTACCACATAGTCTAGTGTAATGAGTTTTTTTAAGTCCAGGCTTCAGGTTTGGGGAGGAAATAATCACAGCAGTGTAGCTGTTAGAAAAACTGCAGATCCATCTTCAATTAGCTCTTGTTTCCCTAATAAGGTACTTTAGGCTAAAGCTTAAAGTACCTTAGTCAGATAGCACCCATGTGCAAACTCTCTCATTCCCCTAACTCAGACACAATTAAAGTTCATAATCTTGGCTAAATGTGGGGGAGGATACAAACAAGAGCTTTGGTCTGACTGTCGACTCCCTGCATCAACCAATTACATGAACTGTGTTGAGTCCTCATCCCTCAGCTTTGATTAGTTTCTTCCAATAAGTCCAAGATTTGAATAATTCTACAGGGTATCCTGTTTATAACGAAGAATCTGTTTTTTGTTGTTGTTGAAGAGAAATCCGTCCTTCTCAACCTTTTATCAATACAATTGTTTTCAATATAATTTTTTTTAGCAAAGGTGCTTTTCCAGTTTTTTCTAGTAAGCTTTAATTTGCAATATTTCTGAAAAAACTCATATTTGACAAAACAAAAACAAACTAATCTGTAATTAATTTAGAAGATTTCCAAAAAGTGTTGCTACAAATGCTGTGTTGTCGATTTATAATGGTATCATCCTGTTGTAGAGCGAATGACTACAAACCACTAACTGTAAAATAGGAAAGGTTGATTGGTATTTGTTTAGCTTTTCAGGATATTTAGGTTTTCAAGCGCTATGATATGTACTTTTAAATAGCTGAATATATGTTCTGTATTTATTGTGACTACTCTTGATAGTTGTTGGATGTTTTAACTCTCTCGAAAGGCTTCAGTAATGGATAAAAAATAAATAAACACAAACTCCTTTTAATGCTATTTGAATGTGATATTTCAAATTAACTCAGTTGGAGAAAAAAAAAACAAAGTCCTAATCTCCAGGTCCACGTTCATCTGTAATTCTGGAGCTTGGCATATGGCAGCTGACTTACGCAGCGCGTCTTCTAAGAATCGTCTCCCCTTGACAGCCGGCTCGGTGGCACAGAGGCAGCGGCGGATGTTACAGTAACTATCGGAGTTTGAGTTTGTGTCCTGTAAGAAAGCCTCCTCCTTCCTCGCCCGCAACAACATCTGGACCGGTCCCACTCAGCGCTCCCTGGCCTGCTGTGACAAGCCTCTTCCTGCCTCCGTCTGCTTGAGGGGAGGAACGGGAGCTCGACAGAGGAAGTTAAACAGCTGCGGGGATGAAAACGGGCAGCGATTGTGAACAGGTGTCACTCCCACTGACACTGCCCTTCCCTCATCCCGGACTATCTGGCCCACCTGCCCCGCCCACACAGGTAGAGGAGGGTCATGTCCTGCTCAGCTGGCAGCCCGGCCTCGGCTAAACGCGTCCTTCGGGTCCAGAGAGTGACAACACACGCGTGTGTGATTGTTGGCAATCGGAAGGCTTGTGCATATTCATGAGAGTGCCAGCTTCAGGATGCATGGGCACGAGGAAAACAGCTGAAATATATCTTTTCGAGGACATCAGTAATCACAGATCCACAGTTATTTAGCCATATATTGCAGGTTATTGATTAATCTGCGACAAGCGTCATCTTCATGGGCGGGAAACAGACGCTGTCCCTCGTTAAATCAATCACTCAGCAGATCAACATACAAATCTCATTTTCCATCCGAGCGTTTGTCCGTTCATCCGTCCAGCTTTGATCGCCCCTCTAACTTTTGGCGTGACAGGACAGTGTGGAGGAGGGTTGAAAGCGAGGTGCAGGTGTGTGTATAAAGCAACCCCCTATCCCCTCCGTTGCCGTGGCGAGGAGGGCAGTAATAACTCTGGTGTCAGCGTTGCCGGGTGCGACTCCTCCCCCGGCAAGGGGCGGCGGGCATCCATAACCCATCGTCCTGCCACGGGGTAAACGCCGGGGCCATCCATCACGCGCCCACTTGACAAATACCTTCCATAATAGAAGTTTATTTTTATGGGAGGCTGAATCAAGGACTTTCCCATGCATACAAAAACGTGTCACAATTATTTATGGCCTGTGCTGAGACGCACAATATGTCATATCAAAGTCCCATCCCGCTCGCCGTGCGCCGCTGGAAGCTGCCGGCGCTCGGCCTGTCGATATCTCCGCTCGCCATCAATAATGTGGAACACAGCCACGATAAGCCTCTGGATTCGGAGGTCACATTTGACAAATACGAGTGTGAACAGTAGCGCAGCGGATACACACATGCACACAGGCGTCACAAGTAAAAAGCACTGATGGGCAAAGATGTGTCGTTTTTATTTAAAAACCAAGAAAACCAGATTAAGCGTCTTTTGAACATATTTTAATTTAGAACTTTTTGACATTTTTTCTAAATAACTACTCCACCTTTAATGTTTCTAATTTATTCCACAGATGGTAAGGAGAGCGTATGTGATTATGTTTCTTAAGTCATGAGCTTTTTATTTGGATTTAGGTTTGGACTTTTAGTGGACTATTAGAATTTATCAATATGATTTGATATAAACCATCTACCCCAGACCAGCATTGGTTGTATTTTTTAGGTAAATAAGGTACATCTCTCCCTCAGTCTCAATATATTTTATAGCTTCCTTGAAGCAGTAAACTCTTTTTTTCAGATGTTAAATCAACCATTGCTAGGTGACACGTCTACAAGTTTACGACGCTGATTTGTGATTTTAGTCCTAAACTGTTCCAAAGATGATGACGCTGTTTGTTTACTTATGTTCACCTTCACCAGTGGTTGGGAACCTATCTGCTGATCTATTAATGCTCATAAACGTGGAGTTACTTTTTCCTTCAGTGATTCGCCGTTCTTGATAACTTTGAAGAGGTTTAGCTCACACAGCTTCCCAAAAAACCTTCATAAATCCGTTATCAACTTTAACACACTTTGTCGCAATTTTGACTATAAAACTGAAACCAACGAGTGAAAGTTCTGTTCCACAGTTTTGCTTCCTGTACTGCAACAGTGTGATCAATTTGATCTTGAAGAGATCAATATATTACATGTTTTGCATTTGATACCCATCATTGTAATGCTTCTGCTACACACAATGTTGATTTAGTGCATAAGCTGAACTAACAATAATGCAAATGACCTTTAGGTTATAGGGGCCACTGCATGTGATCACAACAGTAATATCTGTTCTGTGTTTTCCCAACAGTTTTGTTTTGACTGAGATGCTAAAACTCAAACAGAGTTCTGGAGAAATAAGTCCAGGTAAGAATTTAGAAAGAAAGAAAAAGAAAATGTTCAGTAATCCTGTAACTGATGAGTATCACAATTTTCACCAGTAGTTCCACCATCTAGTTATCCTGTGATTGGATTAAAACCAGGTTTTTATTTAAGTTTATCTCTGTAAAGCTGGCTGAATGCTAAGTTTGTAAAAAAATAAAATAATCAAGTGGTAACAATACTTCAAAGCTCACGCACACAGATGGAGATAACAACGTTAACGAATGCAGATCAGACAAGAACGTTAGTGCATGCGTGCGTCTGTATTCCCACATGATGTGCTCTTTAAACCAAACATGCTTTTGCATGCTTGCATAAAAACACAGCAGAGACATACCTGCATCTGCACAAACCAAAAAAGCCTTTTTTTCTCATCTCTAAATACAACAATTAACTCATTTGAACAAGGCTGAAGCTTCGGCGCTCTGGACGACCATCTGTCCGTCAAAATGACTGCCAGGGGTCAGAAGAACACAGAACAGGAGCAGGAACACAGCTAGTCTGTCTGGTGAGTCTTTGTGTGTCTGGAGTGAAAGCACCTCCATGTATGATAAAATAATCCATGACAGTGAGAAACCCAACAATCCGACAAAAATCCCTTCACCGCCTGGAATTCTGAGAGCTGTCAGTCAGAGTGAGTGGCGTCCCCCTCGCGGCCGCACAAATTGGGTTTCCTGATAAGGCGCCGGCATCGACGGCGCAATATCGGACGGAGAGAAATATATAAAAAAAAATAAGAGGAAAAGCTAAAGAAGAAAAAAAAAAAAGAGCCGTTTTTTCCGTAGGCCACTTGAGTTCTGTCAGTCACTGTGACTGGCAGGCTCACATCTCGCCAATGGAAAGGGAAGTGGAAGAAAAAAAAAATAGATTAACGCACAGAGGAGGCAGCGATGAGGACGAGGAGGCTGAGCGACGGCATTAAGTCGGGCTGGGGGAAAATGAATAAATATGATAAATATGATAATTGAAATTATGAGATTTTGGTACTTTGGTGGATTCTTCAATGCGCCCAAAGGGATTAGGCCTTCATTCACTGTCATTTTCAGCCTCCCTGTCCTTTACAAATTGACAGGAACTAAGCCTATGCAGATTCATGCGAAAACATAAGATTTAAAAAAAAAAAACTAATTTGATCAGGTGGAATATTGTGTGTGTGAGAAAAAACTTTAAAGCAAAAAAAAAAAAAAAAAAAATAGAGGAAAAACCTCAGCGCTAGCAGCAGGAGAACTTTGTCCTGCGAAGACAGAAGATGTATGGCTCAGAGGAGATAGTAGCAACAGTAAATGATTACCTTTTTACAAACCAGGCCTTTGTAATAAAATGTGTAGAAGGGTGGGATTATCAATTCAGCCACACCGGCGGAGATAGCGCTTCTGAAGCCGTGGCGGGGGCCGATTTTTATCTGGAGAGGAGAATCTGTATTCCTCGCCATGAGCCCAGGAGAGAGAGGGGTCTGGGACCTGCTCACGCACGTCCGCGCACGAATCGCTGAGAGAGACATCCGTTAAGGCCTCTTATGCTCGCAGGCACGGCCGTGAGAGAGAGATCTATTTCCTCGTACCCACGGAAATGCAGGGGTGTGTGTCTGGACGCCTGTATACATGAGATCACATGCACAGTCCTCAGGGAGGTGGGTGGGGGGCAAACAACATAAGACTGGAGATGAAGTTGTGGGTGAAATGGTGCGTGTCTGCGCGTACGCCCGGCTTAAGATTTTCTTTGATTTTGGAGAAGTGCGCTGACAGATGACACGCGTACGCTTGCTCTCTCGAACAGCACGCTTGTCTGATAGCAGTCAAAACCCAGCCGAGAGACAACAGGCAGACACGGAGACGGATAGCTCGGCAGAGCTGAGCCGCCGGCCCACAGTCGCATCACTCACTCTCCGCTCCGACTCACAAGCCCAGACAAACATCAGAGCGCGCAGGAAACGCACGACACGAGGCAGAGAGCGGGAAGATTGAGGGGGTCAAAAATGAGCAGATAGTAGTAAAGAGATACCGGCGTAGCCTGGGGTGTTATTGCACGCCGCTGAAACCTGGGATGTTTATATGAAACGGGGTGACTGATGATGTGACATCCACATGTGAGCGCGTGCAGCTCCACTGTAAAACACCACGGGAAACTCCAGCTAACATTTTAGGGGATTCAGAACGGGAAATAAACACCCTCCATCTCACCATGTGGTTGGAACAAGAGTTGTGCTGCAGCAAAGGTTTAAAAATGACTTTCCATGATATAAAGCCCAGATCATGACTGAACCTCAGAAGAAGAGTTGGCTGAAAACTGAAAAAAAAAAAAAAAACGAATTTTATTTTCAAAACTGTATGTGTGTAAGAATTTATGGTCATTTTCAGTAATGTTTTTGCTGATTGCACCGTTTAGGCGAATACCGATTTACAGATTAAACTTTGTTCATGTATGTATGGAATAAAGCTTAGAGTAGTGAGAATGCAGGCTATAAACAAAACACTATGAAAGATGTACCTCCATATGTGTAAAAACAATAAGTACTACTATTTCAACAATAGAATAAACATAATTTGTTATTGTACTATGGTAGTCAAATAAAAGTTAAATAAAAGTTTCCTAAAAGTGAGCTTTGAAGGGTTTTTGACCTGAACTTAGACATGTGAATTTTCTATTTTATTTTATTTCGCAGCATCTGTCTCATTGTTTCTAAGGATCAGGATAATATGAAGTAAGTAATATATCCAGGGGAAATAGAATGCATGCGTAAGTCATTTAAAGCTATATTTTTCACTTAGAAAGTAAAAGTGTGTATTAAAATGTTGCAGTTGATTTCAAGTTATAGACATTATTATGTTTCCCACTAATTGTGACACTCGTCAGGAACAAAACAATTATTTTCTGAAGTTTATATTTCATCCCATTGAATAGGTATGCTTCATTGATTTTTGGTCATCCTTTCTGCAAATTCACAAATGGTGACGTGTTTCAAAGTTTGCTTTTAAGGTCAAAGGTTCTAGGAAGGATCAGGGAAAGCTTATTTTGCCTAGAAATAATAAAAAGTTAGAACTTTAGTTACAAGTATAAAATCACATGCTTTATGTTTTATTTCATGTTCTATAACCTGTTAGCAGCATTTTTGCACCAGGTTGAATGAATCTGCAATTATTATTTTTGTTCATAATTTTTACAAAAAATGATCATGGCTCTAAATTGGTAAACTTATAACTCAGTTGTGAAGAAAATGTTACACCAGAATGCAGTAAGGAAAATTAACACAAAGTGCACCACAGTTGGAAAAACATCTGAGCTAAAACTTACACAAAAGGAAACAAATTCTGAAAATATACGGTTTATTGTTCTTAAAAATATATTGTCAAATCTCAGTAACCCAGAGGTTTTTTAGCATAAAAAAGTCCCACACACACAAAAAATGTATTCTGTTGCCATACTGAAATTATAATAAAGATTATTTAAATAATGTAATATAATATACATTTGTGGGAGCTTTATTTAAATTTTGTCAGTGATTTAGTGAACCATGGTTTATTTGCCACAATGATGCCACATGAATTCATCTGATCTGTCACTGTGGCTAAAACTCATGTGAACTATGCTAACATCTGTTTGGTTAATGTGAACCTGTGATGAATGAATCTAGGGGATAAAACAAATTTATATGCAGCAGCACATACCTGTTCATGTTTGTATTTAATAGCTATGCTGTTATTAATGTACTAATTAATAATTTCACCTAAATACAGATAAACAATTAGTTTTTAAATGATGGCACTTATGGACTTAATATACAAAATTCTTGCACTAACATAAACCTTTAATATAATTAAGGGAGGAGATGTTTTAGTCTCACTTTTTTACCCTTAATCATTATTGTTGTATAAATAGAAAAAAAAAACAATATAGAAAAAATATTAGTAAAGCTGAAGTCAACGCCCCCATAATTTAAAAACAAAGAAATTGAGTAAAAAGTAACAGAGGGGTGTAAAAATAAAGAATCTAGAGGACAAGCCTATGTCAGATTTAAGCGAACATGAGTCAAATAAAATTAACTGTCAGGTTTGAACAGGCTAAAGGGGCCGTGAGTAAATAATATTGCCTCCAGCTCAGAACACCAGAGCCATGCTGTGCACGACCCCCCTGTCTTAGAGCGCTGATTAAAAACAAGCGAGGTCGGGACATTCTCGCTAAAAAGAGAAAACAAACTGAATAATTGAAAACCCATTTTCTGAAAAGCTGCTCTGGTTTTTTTGGTTGAATCTATGTTACATACTGGATTTTACTGTGTACTTCTACAAAATATATTTTTATACATATATATATATATATATATATATTTTTTTTTTTTATCTTACAGGTGTCAGTAGAGATTACATAGCTTGTGCATATGTGTGCATCTGCCACACCCGCTTTGAGAAATAATTTACCCTTTTAGGTTTAATCTCCCTGTGAGTAGCTTTTCTCGCCTTTTTAATTAGGCTATGGGGAGTCCACACCAACGCTAAGCTCACAAAGAAATGGAGACGCGCTCGCTAAACACTTGCTCCCTCAAACAAACACGCAGCATATAGGCACACACACACACGCACACGCACACACACACACGGGTAAAGAAATGTCCCACGCATTGTCGAGACAGTCCTCATATGGCCTCTGTGGGCCTCTTTCACAGTCGGGCTCCTCTCAGCTACACGAGTCGCCGAGACTGGACAGGCAACCAGGAGAGCAAAGACTTAGAGAAGTTCGGGATTTTCCCCACTTGTGAGAGGACAGACCGACACGCCTATGGTGAAGGCATTTATCTCTGAACTTTTATTATTTCATGACACTTATTTCAGTTAAAGGTACAGTAGTCCACTCACACCAAGTTTTAGCCAAGGTCTAAACTCCTCAACCTTTCGATATACATCATTTTACAGAATGCCCAGGAAATATTTGATACTCCAGTTTTTATAAAACTGCACTTACATTGCAAATTTGAACCAATTACAGTGTCTCTTTAAGCCACAACCCCCCCCCCAAAAAAAAGGATGTCTTTCGCACCTTTAATAAGCATGACTAGCATAAATGCTGTTAGAGATAACAAAGTCTTACCTTAACTCTAATCCACCAAGTCATCATATGCTAGAAGTTTTACTCTTTCTCACTACCTGAATTAACTGCATCCTATAAATAATAGAAAAGTAGTTTTTTTTTAAACACTTTTCCCTCCCAAGTTTCTGTGGTTTCATTCAAAGACAGACAAACGGTTAATCTTTTTCACTTGGTAGCAGCATTGACACTAAAAAGTTCTGCCAGATGGTTCTTACACTGTTGCGTTCAGAGCTCTGACAAAACAAAACAAAAAAATGCTTTTGTTGTCTATACGAGCAGGGAATTCTTAATTGGCACTGAAAATACCTGATCACCGACATCGACAAGTGACAGGAGGAAGCTGGAATAAAGACTACTCTATAACTAAGTCACAGAAGCAGGTAGGGGGCATTCAAGCGGAAAATAGGTGAACGATCGTCACCAAGTAATTTCTGACTTGACATCTACTGACTGGCCTTGGGGAAGAAGTAGGTCTTTAGCAATCAGTTCTCTAAAAGACAAGAAAGGTGACTTCCACTTTAAAACAAGTTCTATCGAGACATTTTTTTTGTAAACCAATTATAACTCTAGATTTTTATTTTATTTTTACCAAAAATGAACAAAAGAGGTAAATATAATGTCAGTCATTTTTTGCTTAAATATGTATAAAGAATGTTTTCAGGTTGGGTGTATCCGCTCCAACTTTAAGTGTGGACAGTATATTCCCAATTGGGAAAAATAATAAATCTCCTGATATATGGACTTAATTAAAGGTTGATGGAAAAAAAAAAATGTTGAGTATGTTGACTTGGAAACTAGAGGATATTCTCCCGGTTCTTGTAAAACCTATTCAAATAGGATTTATTTTATTTTTTTAAGTAAAAAGGTACTCTCACTTTAAAGCAACACCAAGTAACTTTTTGACCGTCATAAAATATCTTTGTAACTTTTGTAATTATACGTCGACTTACAGCTTGTTGAATGACATCTCTGTCATGGCCCGAGGGGGTTCGTATCGCTTAACCGACAATAAACAACTTTAAGGAGGTTGGCAGGAACCCTGCTACACAAAACAGCTAAAATTGTGCTGACTGCTTTATATATATATATAAACTGAAAACTGGGGCCGAAAAGCCAGACTTACACGGTTGGCTGTAGCAGACGTGTTTGTCTTGTATTTACTTTTTACTTAAGAGTCTTAAGCATTCTGTGAATAATTTTTCTAATTTGTTTATTCGTTATTCTAGTAATGTAACATTTTGTTTGACTTATGCTTGATCACTCAATTAAAATAAAAAAGCACAAATCAAATTTGTGAATTGTTTCCAGTCCAGAGGATCCCAGGTGGAATCTGGGTGGTGATTTCAACACCGTAACAGATTTAGGGAGAACCAGTACAGGCAACAACAAACTCCACAGTTTATGTATAAGCTCACCCCTGTATGAAAAGAGTGGGCAACTGTTATCGTTGTGTATGGTGACCTATGTCACAGTGGATTTCTAACACCATGTTACAGAGAGAACTTTAAGATACTCTCAATGGATCACCTCAGTTTCCAAACAAAAGGCTATTTTGAAGTCTTTCACAAACAATATGGAAACTCCTTTCAGAGCACTTCCTTCAGGACTCAAACGATTTACTCTGCAAAGGAACGTCTCATGCTATTTTAAAATGTAACCAGGATTAAGTTCATTGTACTAGTGTAAATCCTCTGATGGTCTTATCAGTCTTGTTATTTTTGTGTACTGAACGAATGTTCAATTGAATACAATAAACAATATATATGGACGACATAAACCATTGGGAAAAGTCTAAAAAACTAACTTTTAAAAATAAGAATGCGTTTTTTTTCTGTTTGCTTACTTCTTGTCCTTTTCTTTTCTTTTATATATATATAGTAAAACATTTCTTGCATCACTCAAAACTTGACATTAAAACTAAAAAACAACAACCAAAAAACACATTTTCTTTTCCCTTTTGCAAACAAACCACAGATTTCCCCCAAACAAACCTAAGCACTGCAAGAGGCTATACAATAACAGCAGCGGCAATAGAAGGTTGTTATGGTGGAAATAAGAGGACAGACCGACATTAATTGGGGTCTGATAGCCTAATGGGCAACCGTCTGATTACCAACTCTGCACATTGGCTTAAATTAGCCCGCTGATTAGAAGCCAGGGGATTCAATTATGCTGGGGAAGGAATAAGGGGCGCTAATAGGCCACTGTATCAGGAAACATGGGACTGGGCAGGGCTAAAGTGTCGCTAATTGGTTGTTTAGTTGGGGAAAGTTGAGCCTGTAGCTAATTAGAGACGCTGACACATTTGGAGAGTCACCAAACAGGCGACACACAGACGGTGGAGAGGAAGGCGGGGGGGCACAAGGGTCCCTTGCACGGCAGAGAGGGGCAAAGGTTGCGGCGAAGTTCTCAGAAGTGCACTTAGGCCAATGAGAGTGGCGATCAGGGACAACATGTTGGTGCTATAGAGTACTGTTGGTTCAGTAAAAGGTCAGGAAAGGGCAAATAGAGCTGCACTAATCTCTCGATAACAGTTTTATATTTTCTGCTTTGCTTTTTTTGGTCTCCCAACTGTATCATCTTATGTTTTTCCCATTCAATACCAACTTGCATCTGCTTGTCTAGTGTTGCGTAGGTTGGCTTTTAGCTGTAACCGGATGTGGACAGAGCAGCTGAATTGAGGGCGACTGAAATATGGATGAGGCTTTAAAGCAGCCGGCAGCTTGTCACCTTTACCCACAGAAGGAGATGCCCTGCCTGGGCATTCCCGCATTCGTCACTCACACAAGGTATGGGCCGTATAGTTCTTGTGGATATAGTCAATTTTGCTTCTAAAAAGAGAGTAAAAAAAAAAAACTCAGGCACTGGTAAATCCCTGGGGACTCTAAAAACAAGTAGTTTATATAGGTGATTATCCAATTCATGTGTGCACTGGTGTAGTGCATCAAAACAAAACTGTTACCACAGTTTCTTATTTACAACTGCTCCCAGTTCAGGGAATAAGGAAATATTATATTAAAGATTATTGTTTTTTTTTCTTTCTTTAGCAAAAGAGTAGTGGCACAGTTATAATGTTACGTCATCTCACGCTAGTTTCCTAGCCTCCAAATGTTATAACGACAATGTAGCGCTTGTTAAAAACAAATTCGTACAGTTTTCCTTTCTCGTCCTGCTCGGCTGTGTCCTACATAAGCCATCTGCAGCGTTTCAGAACACTGCAACATAAGCACAAAGCTAACCTAAGTGTGTCACAGCAACACCAGGGAGCATACATCATGTGTCATCAATCTCCCTCAGATGTTCCAGATGTGACAGAATGTGTCCAGAGGCGCGGACTGCGGCCGGTTTTGACCCAGTCCGACAATGACACCGCTCCCCCGGTCATCATTTATCCCGTGGAACTAATTTGTCCGCAATAGCCGAAAGGTGACAAGAACGCCACGTAGACAACATCAGTTCTGCAACACCTAAACTGACTGAGTGCAACATGTCAGTCTGGACGCCGGACGGCCGCTAAGTAGCCGAGTGGAGGCTGTCAGATTGATGCTGGCAGGGAGAAAAAAAAAGGCTGAAACAAAAGAGGCGTTTGTTGTGGTTGATGTGTGATGAATGCAGCCAGTTGGGAGAGCTTTCACGCTCATTGGAGCAGGTCATTACACAGGGATCGCTGCCTGCTCATCCCAGACTGGGCCTGGATAGGTTTTCCGAGACGTGTGCAAGTGATGCGTTGTGTTTTTCCATAAAATGCTTAGCTAACCCCAAAAAGACTCACGCATCGGTCGCCGCTCGCCTCCTTGGGGACTGGCATCGAGCAGCTGCTTCTCCGCTCTCATAACTCAAACAAGACAACACAGGAGGAGGTGCTGGTGGTGTTGGTGGATGTGGGAAAGCAGGTATTGAATATTGATTAACAATCCAAAAGGGGGTATTTTTTTTTTTAAGGGAGGAATGGGTCAAAGTAAGAGGCAGAATTCTCATTTAGTTTATTCCTCCCCACAGAGATTTATTGAGTTGTGTAAACTTCAACATCCTTGGATGCAGCCGTGGCCAACTGACGTTAGCTTTAGTGCTATGTTTAAGGATATTTTACAGTAGGTTAAAAACAACAACACTGCTCCTGTTTACGTTGTATTAAATAGAACTAAAGTAAACTAGAATGTGGAGAATCTTCTTTTTCCCATATGAAAACAAAAACCTTTACGAGGACATGTTCCTACATATTGACGGACAGTCGCATGGAATAATGACTGTCTAGACTGATTAGAGATGCACGATATATCGGCGTCGACATTGGCATCGGCTGATGTTGGTCATGTTTTGACTCATTGTATCGGCCAAGTACGAAAAATGGGGCCAATTTTAACAACCTTTGTTTGTTTCCATCTCTGTCTTTGTATTGGGAGGAAGAGCCGGTTGGTCGTGTCGTATTTTCATAGTCATGTGCTTGTGGGGGTGTTTAAATGAAGCACCGGAGCCTCAGCAGTAGTATAATCAGTTTTTTTTGAATGGTGCACAAATTAAGGAAATGTATACGATAAACCAATTATTTATAAATATTAAATATTGACACCTGTCAAAAATGCTACCCAGATCTTAAAAATATTTAAATTAGGACTGTTTTTAAAACGCTGAGACAATGTTTCTCAGAGTTAACTTTGCTCAAATATCCCACCTGTGACGGAGTCAACACAATTTCCCAATCCTGCTCCTCAGATTTTTTACATAATTCCAAGCAGAATACAGTTTTTCATTAATGTCCATCAGGCGCAAGCAAACATAAGGAAGTTGACGTGACGACACGCGTTTTATTGCAGAAACCAACGACTTGAGTCACCATCAGTGTTGTTTTCAAAACCTGCAACGTATTGGTTCCGTGTTTTGTTTTTTGTCCTTCGCCACAGAAACGTGTCACATATTACACATTGTTATTAGAAACAGATGTTGATTTTATCGCCGGCGTTTGTGGCTTCTTTCACAACATCAACACGGTGTCATGTGCTCAGGGATACGGAGGGCCGTATTTGCATGACACAACACACCTGTCCTCCTCAACCCAACGCGCCGCCGTAACACGATATGCAAGTTAAACTCGTGAGAGTAGTGTTTCATTACCAGACGAACAGACGGTGAAAGCCAGCAGAGGTGGCAGCACAGCCAAAGTAAAAGCCATCGAAACTCATTTATGTTTACAGATTTTCTTAATAAGAAATAAAAAAAAAAAATGAAAAAAAGAAGCAAACAAATGAATTTGCCCGTGGTTACAACTGTGTATTAAGATCATCACTTACAAGGCCAGCGCCTCCTCTGGCCCGCTGCTGTGGCGATCCATCATGCGTTATTATGGAAAACATAATCTGCATAAAGCAACAACAATGCCTCCGAGAAGTTTATTTTTTTATTTTTTTAGTTTCACCTTTTTTAAGGCGCTTTCAGCTACTTACAAAGCATTTGATCTCCGCGCCCTGGAGGCGGGGCGCTTATAACCTTAGCTGGGAATTTGCGAAACTTTTCTAAATGAAAAATTGAGCGGCGAAGACGGGTCTGACGGCGTTGTTTCACCTGCGTCTCACCAGGCGTGAGGCTGATTTATCACAGCTGAACGCGACTGACCTCTCTGGGAGAAGGAGGAGGAGCGAGGCAGAAAAGAGCGACCTGGCTGCAACATTCCTACTGCAAAAGCTCGTGGTGAGGTGAAATAAGAAAGGTCTCTTGAGTGTCTTTCTACAGGATTCACTCCGTTTTTACATTTTTGACAGTAAAACTACAACCTTTACTGTACTTGATGGGATAAATTGACATGAGCACAGTAAGAAAAATCAGAAAGGTGCATTTTTCTTACATGAAAAGCACTATTTCAAGTAAATTATTATTTCAAAATTATTTTATTTTAGTTTCAAAACATTTACATTTTGTAAAATCATGATTTTATTTACTTTTTTTTTTTTTAACCAATGCATTGCTTAGGTTTCGTAATTCATAGAATGTTAGTCTCCCCAGGGTTTACCATCTTATTTCACAACCTTGTATATATTTGGTCTGCCATTGCTAATTTCTTTTTTAACAAAAGAGTGAGACTATTTATTTGTGCCATATCACCCAGCCCTACAGGACAGATTTAAACCAAACCGCTGTAGTAATCTGAATGATGGTTTAATTCATTCCGGTGTAGCTCTGAGTTTGTGTGCAGGCTAATTATCCTGATAAAAGGTTTCAGGACATTTTTCATTTTTAAAGCAACACTTTAGCCACCGCTGCTAAAAAGAGAAATGCTCTTCCTTTTGGTTTGTAAGAGGAACAGTAAAGGGGCAAAAGCTGAACCTTGACCCCAGTCCTTAAGCCCCCCTCTAGCAAACTTTCTTCCAGGATCTTTCTGTTTTCATAAAACCATTGGGATGCTGCTACCATCATCGTTCACTACAGTGTGATCAGATGTATATTTTTTTTAGCTTGTGTCCACATAGCTCTTTTTTCCATCTTTTCATTCTGTGTTTTTATAATTGGAAATGGATGCCTTATGACATTCTTAATTAAAGAATAATGTTGTGTATCGACAGATTCGGGCACTGAGCTGTGGATCTTTACAACTCCTCCAGGCGTTTCTGAGGCCTTAAAAATGATTATTGTTTTTAAATTCAGCTTCTTTTTTGAACACTTCTCTGCAACTTTGGGGGCATGTTGGACATTCCCAGCTGCTTATCAAACCACACTTTATTGGCTATTCACTTGCTTTTTTAAATGGTTATCATATTTGTTCCTGGTTAGGTCGTGGCTAATTGGCAAATACTTGATCTAATGCTGATTCCCATTTCTCACTATCTGCATTCATAAAGTAATTAGTTTCAGTGGATTTTATTTACTGGTATGAGAGTAAATGGGGCTGAATAAAAATGTCCACTTTCTACAATGTTTTGTGAACATTCACAAGTATAAACTACTTACTGTCGGCCTGTGGCATCAAATCTCCATAAATAACAGTAAGATTTGACCTTTTACTAACAAAATAAGAGAACAAAATGGGTGTGAACACTTTTAAAGACAATGTAGGCATAGCTGAATTGGTGCTGATTCTGGCTCGTCTCTCCTCACATGAAAGACAATCGTCACTCCCGTTCTATCAACATGACTCCTGTCAGCAACGTTTTCCCGTCTCGTAACTCATCTCCTTTTGTTTCCCCGTCTGCCTTCCCTCTCCGGCCCTAATCACCATTCCCCTCCATCAGTCTCTGGATCTAATTCCCTCTCTTCCTTCGTTTGCGAAGGACCTCTGCTTTCATCCTTAAGAGAGGCTTTAATTCGAAGTGCGACGATGAATAAAGGAGCAAAGAGAGGGGGAACGAGAAAACGACAGGAAGCAATGTGGAAAGGGCGAGCACATAAGGAGACGTTCTGATGTCAATCAATCCGGCGAGAGGGGCTACAAGGGCCCGAGACGGGGGCCTCGTTTGATCTGTGTCTTTCAAAGGGGGAACAGCAGGAAGGGCCATCACAGCGGATTTGCCTCTCACTGCTGGCCCCGGTGCCACTCTGACACAGAGCAATCACAAGCAGGTTAATTCAACATCTACCTTCTTAATCTTTCTCCCCCTGTCTCGTTCTTTTGGACTCGTTCTGTCTTCTTAGATGAAGAACTCCTCTTCCTGCTGCCACCTCCGCCTCCCCTTCCTACGCTTTTCAAAGACGAAACGGCTCACAATTGGATGTTCAGTCTTTCAGACCACTAATTTCGCCTTTTGCTTTGGGTTTTAATGATGAAATTTGTCCTTATTTACATGCTGATACTCTAGAACGATCAAATATTAAAGGCAATTATTTTCAGAAAAAGTTTACTTCTAGGATTGAAAGGGCCAGTTTCTGCGTTTTAGCTTATTTCAGCCGCTGTCATTCTTCGGCTCCTGTGTGTGGGTAGCTGTGAGCTGAATATCTATTAGAGGCAACATGACATCTTGAAAATACACTGCTTAATTTGACTGAAGGGGGAGAATATGCTTCCTTTGGTTGGTGTGTTTTTCAGATGAGATCTGACCTTCACATAGAGAACTAAAAAAAAAAGTGCTGCAGCACTGGCCTGGCACAAAGAACAGAATATTGGTTAATAAAAGGTAATAATAATTAAAATGCATTCAAATTTACTCTGGAACAATTGTTGGTACTCCTTACTATTCCTTTAAAAAACATTAAACAACTATTTTGGTTTTATTTATGTATATAATTTGAAATTTCTAGACTTTCTAGAAATGTAAAATGCTTGGAGTTCGATGGCTATCTGTTCCTCTATGGTATAAATACGATATCCATGTACTTTAGGACCGACAACGATCGTCCTAAAGTGCCAAAATTCTCCAAAACATCCTTTTGGAGAACTGTATAAATAAAAATTACCTTGGGATCTTGAGCCCCTAGAAAACAGCATACATATACTTCCAAACATGGTCCTTCTAAACTCTACTACAACTTCATGGTTCAAATTGAAAGAATAATAAAAGTGAACATAAGTATGAAATATTTCTGAAAACTAATAACAGTGAGGCTTAAAAAAAAACTAAATTAGATGTAATATCTAGTCAAATATGAATAAAGCATCCATATGTTGACTATAAGCTATGCTAGAGTAATTAATGTTGCGTGCATGCTAATCAAAAGATGGCTTTAAACTAAAACTACTTTTTAATGCCGCCATCAGTTTACAGACATAAGTTATGTGGAAAGCATGTTCGGCTGACCTTAAGAGAAGAAAAAATAAAAAAACCCTGAGGAAGGAACATGTACTCTGAAAGATCTAGATAGATTGTGCAAAGACAGATGTTTGAAAATCTGCCTCAATATGAAGCAACGTTGTGAAGTAGTATTCTCAAACTAACCCCTCTGACCACATTTGGGTCTTTCTACAACCTGCTCTATACATAACTACCCAATCACTTAGTCCAGAGTTTGCATTTTCTCCCAGTGCATGTGTGTGTTCCCCGAGGTACCCCGGCTTCCTCCCACTGACGGTAAAAATTTGCTAGGTTGATTTGTCTCTCCAAATTTTTCCTGGGTATGGGTGTGCGTGAATGGTTGTTTGTGCGGTTTCCTATCTTTCGACAACTATCTGCTAAAGATAGGCACCTACCCACTGGTGGCCATGTAAGGTTAAACATGTATAGAAAATGAATTAATCAATGGATTTCTTTCCCATAGAAAACACTTTCTTAAAGAAAGTCTGGCTTCTTCATGATAACTTTACCAAACCGACATAAAAAGCTAACTTATTTCCAAGCTTTCGCATCTTTATCAAGGAGGCAAACAAATTTTTCCTCGCTGGCATATTTTGTTGGTGTTTATGAACTCACTGTTAAAACTTGGAAGGCATGAAATTCAATAGAATTCAAAATCCGTTTCAAACATAGGTCAGGACGAACAGAAACGAAGGAAGCGGGACAAATGAAGGGTGAGAAACAATAGTGAGGTGAAAAGGAAAATGTAAACCTAAATGTGTGCTGCATGGTTGAAGGTGAGAAGACACAAAGGAGAATGTGGAGGCAATAAGGTAAAAAGGTTGGGAGGTGGAAGTAAAGAAGGTTAAACAAGATCCCTAAAATTGACAAAAATGTATGAAGTAAGAGCATAAACACCTAATTCAACGCAACAAACCTCGGGGTTTTGAACAAGGACGCAACCCTAACCAACTCAAGGGAATGTACAGAAAGCAGATGTTTTTACCAGTAAAGTGGCTGCCTGGCTTCGTTTCTATGATGCCCCTGCTGCTTCGTATGCCTTTGTGTAAGGTCAGAGGGATAACAGGATAAAGGCTGTCCTCACTGCCCCTCTGAAGGACAGCCACTCTACCGATTGGATTTGGAGCTCCTCAAGGACAAAGAGGAACACTGGAACACAAAGGAACCCAATCGGGAAAGAACAAGATTTCATCTGTCTCTGTGGCCTGAGTGATTGGCAGCGATGGCGACACCGCCGATCTCTGAACTTTGCTTCTTTGTGGCTAGGTGCACCGCCATCAAAAAGCCTTGATCCACTGACAAAAATGCACTCAAGGAATGTGGACCATCACACTTCAAAGAAGAAGTACAAGATCAAGGTTTAAAACCTTTGACGAACAAAAAAGTAATAGGTTGTGGAAGTACAATCAATGAGGCGAGGCAAGAGACAAAGAAGGAGAAAAACAAAAATGACAGTGAGATATTTTTTATCAATGTTTAAAACAAGTAGTAAATGGAGAAAAAAGCAGTTTCAATTACTAACAAACTGTGACCTTTGAAACAAATGAACCCTTATGCATTTATAATAAGAGCTGTTTTGCCAGCGCCGGCCGACAGTGTGCAACATGAAGTTGTGGCGAAATATGTAAGCTTCCGAAACTGCATTTTCCTTCGAATACCTTATATATGCCCAACAAATGTATCTAAAACAAGCCAAATGTTCTGCGAATATTTAGAATATTCAAGAATAAGTGGGAGTTCACCAATGTTTTAGATTTCCTAGTAATATGCACAGATGATAGATAAATGCTCTTGGACAATCAGAGAATGAATATATTTAAAGAGCACAAGGGAGGCTGGGAATGATCCCTGTGGTACACCACAAACTTTAAAAACCTTCAGTGTAATGGTAGACATTATGTTTGAGAGCCATCCCAATACTATAAACAATCCCTTAAAGTTCTTACATAGTTCTTTTATCACTGGAGTCTGATTTCAAAACAACAGTACAACTAACACACCACAAAGTGATGATTATCAGTAATTCAGTATCATGTTTCTTTAGTTATATCTTGATTTGTTTTCTTTTTTGCAGTTTATGGTTTGATTTTTTTATCAAATATTTGAAGTCCCTAACACCATGATAGCATCAGTATGACATAACCTTGGTTGATATCTAAGAACTCAAAGGTCCCCTTGGAGATAGTAAAGCAATTACAAGACTGTGTTCAGAGGCAGAGCGGTGCCTCTTTGACTTCAGAATAGATCATCAGCTGTAAAATTGGTGAAATGCCCCTTTAACCTTTGGCCAATTCAAAAGATTTGTTCGGCGAGAAGGACAAACAAAATCATGGGACTGGAACTTGTAGAGAAGCACTTGTGCTCATTTGAGTCTTAAAAGAAATTCCGACTAATTCAGGAACTCTGTTTTCAGTTGAGACTGACTTAAACCCAGACATTTTTCACAACTATAACATGATCTGTTTTATTATTACAGACATACTCAGATGGTAAAGAAAGATGCATAGCCATCATTCTACAGAAACTATCAGAATCCTTGACTTAGTGTGTATCTGTGCAACGTTACTACCTGCATGAAGGTAGGCGAGGTCCGGGTTCTCAATGTCCAGGTGACTGTCCTTCAGGTGGTTACGGAAGTCCATGGGCCCATTGGTGGCATAGGGGCACTTGGGGCAGTTGTACATCTTCACTCCGTCATGTTTCCCCGTATGGAGAATGTGCTTGCGGATGTTTTCGGCACAGTTAGATCTGGGCAGAAACAATACATACGTTTACTTGGGCAAAATATTTTGTTCGGATTGACATGACGTGATAGGCCATTAATAGAGATTACTATTGTTCACGTAACCTTACCTACCTAAAGAGAGGTAAAAAAAGACTAGTGAGAGGACAAACTAGGTTTAAGAACAGAAAGCACAGACAAAGAAATGCTGTGGTTACTTTTTATGGATAATTTGACGTATGCAAGAAAAAAACAACCTGTACCTCTGGACAAAGTCTACAAGCACTAAATTTTGCCAATTTTGTCTGGGATATACTTCCCTTTATCACAGTTATTTCATCTTAGCCTGCTGGGACCAGTCTGTTAGAACTGAATCCATTTGATGGGTTTTCTAAGGACATCCTTTATGCAGTTATACATTTGGTGCCGCTGTAAGACAGGAAGAAGATTGTGTTGCTGAGAGACGTGTGGTAACTGTGTGTATTTTGGCTGGTCAAACTGTCCAGGCCAAAAACTGCTGCAGGGGGATAGGATGTAACCATGTCAGCTCTGAGAGTCAGACGCGACACTCTGATTAATGATGCTGCCTGATCTCCTCCCTAAACCTGAAATCATCCTCACATCCACCAACAGACTCATGTTAACAGTAAAATACACACCTCTGCAGAATATCACCATAGTAAAAAGTAGGAGCTAAAAATAAGAAAGAGGGAATCAAAAGACAAGCAGCGGTCTTCATATACAGACACGAATCCATGAACTCAAACACAGACATGTGCTCACACATAATTCATCATACAAGCGCACATGTGGACGGTAGAATAGTGCTACACACACCATCGTGTGCTGATGGATGGGGCACTCGTGCTCAGTTTGGACCTGACACTCTCGGACAGTATAATACGCAATTATTCTCCCTTATCACCTTGGCCGGGACAATAAAGCCCACAGTGCCATAGCTCACTTCAGCCGAAGAGGGAATTTGTTTTCACTTTTGCAGGGACGCCGCTCTCCATCACGGGTCTATAGTCTGGCCTGGCTGCACCGCAGTCCAAAGTCCATAAAAATATATATAAATATGGAGCCTGGGTGTGAGAATAAATAGGCACCAGCCAGTGGTGAACAATGAGGGTCCTAAAGGTAATTGCTCTGTTGTTAAAGCACATAGAACCATATAATGTATATTCATATGCATCCAGTAAATTAACTTAACTGAACGAGGAGCAAAAATGTTTTAAACTAAATTATGTTGGTTAGTTCACATTGAATCGAGACGTCTTTTTTGAACATTTAGTTTTTTGTTGTGATATTTTCTGTCTATTGAGACTAAAAGCCATATATGGTTGCTGGAGTTACCTTTTCCATCATACATGAAAATGATCTACTATAATTATTAGTCTTATGCGTTTTGTATTAAAAAATATCTCTCACAATTACCACCCTGGGGTTCAAAAACCATATTTAATGGCAATAAAAAAACTCTGCACAAAATATGTATAGATGGAATAAGACTAATAAATAAAATATAAAGAGAACTATAGTTAACTTCCGTCAATTTCTTTATTAAAATTATGATTATTATTTGCACTGAGCCCAACATACTGACGTCTCATCCAGAATCAAACATTAATTAAGAAATAAAGCAGAAGTAGCAGAATGGATTGTATGGTTATGAGGTGCTGTCGGAGCAGAATCATATGTGCTTTAAAGGACACAACATACAAGTGGAAGAAAGTTATCTGGTCAAATGCCCCCATTCGGCAGAATGACCTTCAAATTCATAGGGAATAACTGGTTTTCTGTTAGGAGTGTAACATTCCCACTATGATTTTATAATAACCAAGAATTGCTTACCGACAGGTAAAACTGGTAGAGGGCTGAAACCATATGTGTGTCAAAGTTTGTGCATGTCCAAATAGAAATATTACATTATATATTAGTCAGATATAATAAACTAATGTATGTTCATGATTACATGGTGGCAAACTTTGAAAACGTTCAGAGTACTTCTGCACAGGACTGTCACAAGGAGATTCATTTTCTATATATTTTCTATATAATTTCACTTTTTTTGTTAGTTTTCATTTACGTCTTTCATGTTAAATATTTCTGGTTTATTGAACACATACGTTTGTGTTCTTCATCTGCTATGAATAACAAGGCAAAGCCGCTTCACGGGCAACTTGAAGCCATCTGTTGAATCCACTACAGCCAGACGGAGGAAGAAAAATAACAAAAACTGAAGTTTAAACCGTCAGATGAAGTGAAATTAACACAAACGAAGCAGCTAAAAAGTAAGAACTCAGTGCGGAGAAGTGAACTGATGTCGTATTCCACGGCTGCGGCATAAATAGATGAAATTTGAAGCAGAGCTAAAAGGCTGTAAAGAGCGCGGGGGTGGATTCCTATGGGGGCCATGCTATCTCTCAGATATGCTAATGCCATAATTGTCATATTAAAACAACACAATGTGCGTTTAGGAGTCAGCAGGTGTCACAGTTAGCGAAAGCCCACATAAACCCTCCTACTATCCACTAGATTAATTAGTCCAATACTGTTTCAGCTGCCTCCCCCAACCTATGCACTCACCACGGGAGTCAGGCGTACCGATAGTCGACGCACACGTCACCTCGTCTTTGTGGCTCCCTGCTTTATTAGAGCATTTCCATATTCCTCCTCCCCAAGATTGTATGGTAATGGGAGTATTGTAATTGAGAGGCGCTTTGCTGGAGAGGTTTAAATGTGTTTCCTCGTGTGTGTTCAGGGCATTTGGATCATCTGTGCGATATGCAGCTGATGAGGCCCGGTAAGCATCGTTAATGTCTCCCTCTCCTTCCGTGATCGTTCCCGTCAGTTTACAAGTCTGTGGACATGACCTGCTCCGACGGCGAGCATTCCTGCCTCCAATTCGAGCGGTTAAGCGTCCAATAAGTAAATCGCCGGCCCGGCTGGTGAGAAGTCAGAGGCCGCAGATTAATAAGGGCATTTAGGATGCCACAGTGGTATTAATGAGAAGAACAAAACATTCTGGTTGTGAACAATAGCAATCATTCCTTAAACACTGGAAGTAAAGCAGTTCAGGAGGTCGCAGAAAAACACCCCCAAAAAAACAACCCAGACAGACATTATTAATTGACAGCCACGGACTCCCAGCTCAATATCATTAGAATATTTTTCAACCACTATTTCCCAACTATAATTACCCCCCCATTATCTATGTCTCTCTGAACAGTGGATGAGTGGCGTTTGATAGATCATTTACTCCCTGCTCATTTACATGCATTTCAGAAGCTTTGCTGGGATAACATCGTATCAAGCATCAGAACGTGGAACGTTGAATATTCCAACTATGCAAATCAGATCAGAGCAGATTCGTCCTCGCTGAGCAACAACCGTCAGTCACACGAGTCTGGACTGCTTCTCCTCGAACAGGCCAACTTAGTACGACGGCTCCGCAATCGACAGAGACGTTTCAAACAAGCAGTCAGGATGTAAAAGCATCAAACTCTCTCACATCTTCACATTTGAAGCCAGCAGGGTGTTTTCCACCATCTGCCTCCTCCCCTTTTCCTCCCCTCTGGATCCCGGGGAACCCTTGGGGCGACCAAAATGTTAATTTGGCTTCTAATTTACTGTTTTATTTGCCACCATCAGTAACGATCATTATGTATCAGCCGGGGAACAATAGGACCAAGAACATTTGGCTCATTCTGTGGAAAGTATCTTTCTGTTGGTCGCGTTCACTGCAGTGGTTTGATACTATGCCCAAAAGTGTCAGTGGTGCCACAGCATCAAAGTATCAAATGTCTCACAAATGATTTTCAGAATGTTTAGATCTAAAAAAACATAAATAACACACTTTTTTTTTGTCTATACATCATAATACAATGTATAGACAATGAATACTGTGATGTTTTTGGAACATCATTTAAAAAGACATTGTCTGAAAGCTCCTTGTTTTACTGTTAACGTAGAGAAGGATTTTCTTTTAATCTAATACCCTAAATGTTCACGAAACTTTGATACATTTGAGTCATCATTCAACTAACTGGTTTTATAAAGGAAGAGGAGCATTTGCTGAGTGAAATGCTAAAGCTATGCTTACATCACATGAAACGGTTGCACGTGGAATTGCGTCAGTCTTTCCTTGACTGAGGGATTGTCTCTTGCACTCATGCTCCCATCTTTATATTTATAAGCCAGCAGGGCTTTTCCCACTGTCAAGCTCCTCCGCCATTCCTTCCATCTGGCTATCAGTACATTAATTTGACTGCTAATTTACAGTTACAAATGCCTGTTTTGAGCAAGAAATTGCAGAAGGTTTAAAGTGATTGCTGCAAAGTCAATAACACTGAAATCAACTCCGTTCCGAGTTTTATAAATGTAAATAAAATCAACTGTCTGGTAGCTACATATTAATTGAGGTTGTTTGAATTTACTTTGATCCGTGGAAATGATTGGATAAAATTGACCTTCTATGTATATTAGCAGATTTGTTTGATTGTGTTCAGAAAAGTGCATTGAAAAATTTATTGTCAACGGCTTTATTTAAATAACTGAATTGAAACAAAATCTAATTAAGCTAACAAACCCAATAATAATAATAGTAATAAAGATAATCATAAATTCATAATTTGTTGTTTCCTAAATTTCAGTCCAACAGGGTGGCTAATATTGTGGAAATCTGATCTGGAAAGAGCCTTTAGCTAAAATTTATAAAGCAACACCATGTAATTTTTCAACCTTCACAAAATGTTTCCATAACTTTTGTGATTATATGTCGACTTACAGGTCGTTGAAGGACACCTCTGTCGTGGCCAGAGGGGGTCTCTATTGCTTTAACCGGCACTAAGCAGCTTTGAAGAGGGTGGCAGGAACCCTGCTACACAAAACAACTACAAATGTGCTGACTGCTTTATGACATACTTCACTTCCGTCGTTTCTTATTTTCAACATCAGGATATGAAATTATTTCGCCACAATTAGAGTCATCATCTCGTGGCTATTCATCCTTCACAGAGCCACTGGAAACAGAAATGTACTTCAATCCAACTGCAGGAGACCGGGATATCGGGATTGTACCAAGCTATGCGCTGGTGCTCATGGGAAATGTAGTCTTCCTTCAGGCAAAACACTACCGCTTTTCTCAACAGGGGTCGCAAAGCAATAATTTAGGACTAATTAGAACTTGTCAGCATTTCGTTTTTTTCCGTAATAACTTTTGTATGTAGTTGCTTTGAAAACACAGACAAAGTTGAGTCGAGTGCTTTATTTCAGCAAAGCAGGTGTAGCGAGCCGCTCAAAATGATTTTGTCACAGGAGGGGAAAAAAAACAAATGAGTACATCTAAAACCAATGATGGGTTTGAGATCATTCCCTTTCACACTTTCCTGCCACAATCTGACGAGGAAGCGCCCAGTGGGCGAGAGAGGAACAGACAGGTAGAGAGAGAGAGAGAGAGAGAGATGTACAATGCTAGCCAAAACTTTTTCAATTTCACCGACAATTTCCTGTGTAATTACTGATGTGGTATGATGGTGTTTTAATGACAGGGAGCCGCCAGTGACAGCGACATTGTGTGTGAGGATGTGAGTGTGCGTGTTGTGGAAATCTGGCTGGGCTTGTTGATGATGGCAGAGTGATGAGATGGAGCCACACTGCGGAGATTAGACCCGTCTGCTTCTAACCACTGCAGGCAACACACACCACAAAACTCCACACACACACACACACACACACACACACACACACACACACACACACACACACACACACACACACACACACACACACACACACACACACACACACACACACACACACACACACACACACACACACACACACACACACACACACAGCTTTTTAGACTGCTACCCAACTCTCCCCTAAAATACCCCACAATGTCACCAAACACACACACTTACACACCCCCACCCACATCTAACCCCCTCTCATCAACCTCTGGATCATCGGAGCAAAAAGCCGTGTGTGAGGCAATGAGCCGGTACCTGTAGTCGCACCAGGGGCAGCGGTAGGGTTTCTCTCCAGTGTGAACGCGCTTGTGCCGTGACAGGTGGGACTGGGTGGTGGAGGCAAAGTTGCAGAGCTTACACTTGAAGGGTCTCTCTCCTGTTGGGTTTAACAGACAGCGCTAAGACGAGACACAGATGAAGTTTTAACATGGCTGCCGATGTCTGACAAAAGTTTTGTAAAAAAAAAAAAAAAAACTGCACACTATGGCTATAATAGTTTAATTTTAAGAAATTATGTATGCATTTGAATATAGTCCCCGTATATTTAACAGTCACCCTGATTAGTAAACAAAACAACATTGAGACAGATATGTGGAGAAGTTTAAAGCTGGATTCAAATCATAAAGAAAGAAAGTTGCACAGTTGAAAGCCAAAGTAAACATGGCTGCCCACCACAGAAATGTCAGCGATGTTGTTCACACATGTGGAAGAGTAACATAAACCACTCTGTAAGCAAAGGAAATAGAAGTATTGTTCAAATGTTGTCGTAAGACATGTAGAGGAGTCATCAGACAGAATGAAGACGCTCTGGTAAGATGAACCGACCCAAAAAAAAAAAAAAAAAGAGAAAAATCCGGGATAAGGAAGTGAGTCAGGATAATTACTCACATCTTCAAAGGGGAAAAGATGGAGGTAAATTAAGAGCTAAAACTAAAGGCAGAGATTAACCTTAAAGTAGAACTATGACTCTAAAAAACACTAAAAATCACTGCAACTAAATGGTTTGGATCGTTGAAATGTTAAAATGGCCTAGCCAAAGTCCACAATAAAAACCTAATTCCTAATAAGAATCTGCGAAGACTTGAAGTTCACATTGTCGATTTCTGCCGGTACGTAACTTTTTATCAATTCATATTTAACAAATAATATTTTTGCAGCGCACTGTAAAAAAGATAAAAGTAGTTAATACAAGACTAGAGATTAGAGGCTTTACCTTAAATAGACCCACTAGACTCTGATCTGCTTTCACAAATGAAATTTTTAGTTTAAAATGAGCAAAAGCAAGGACCTGTCCTCTGTGTATGAAACATGTTTGCAAGCTTTTTTTTATTCTGAGTGAAAACACTGATCTTCTGTATCTAATGATGATGATGATGATCAGCTGGCCTCAGGAAGTGGTATGTGGACTATCCCTTCAAAATAAGAGGAAACCGCCTGCGGCTTATTTTGGATGAACGGGAGAGGCCGAAATTGTTAAGAAACGCAACTGGACAAGGTTTAAAAGTCATTTTATGGTTAAACAAACCGGAATCATCCTGGAAGTCAGCTTAGCCAGGAGGACACTTGTTGTCTCTCCTTTGGTTGTATCGCCTTCAAACACAGAATAAATTCTGCCTCCATTTTTACTTTTCTTTGTGTTTTTTAGAGCACATAATCCTTTCTAACATCGGCTCCTATCCTGCTCAACTTTGGTCAAATAATTGAGCCACACATCAGAAAATCTTTTAGGTTTCCAGTGAATCTGGCGACAAGAAACACGTGGAAGTGATTTGTGAAGACGAGGGCAGAGTGAACCTAGGCCGGGGTGAGTTTGTTCACTGGTGATGTAGATGACGTACATTACGCCCCATGCGTGACGCCATCATCCCGAATAAACAACGCAAAACTAGGAGCTCTGTTTACAAAGCTTTCATTTAAATTTAAAGTCCGGTTTAAACAGAATGTGGTCCTGCGAACGCTCTGCTGTTGTCGTGGGCGTGCAACATTGTTTGCGAATGATAATCTGAGCACCAGATATGAAGCTACCTTGGTGTTACTACTCTATATCCCGCTTTTGTTGGGTAAAACCTATGAATTCATCTAAAATGATGCGCCAGGCTTTTTTTGGAGCTTGCTCCATAACGTGTTGGGGATCTTACTAGCCTCAGTTGTTGCACAAATCTGTTGTCGTTCAATATTCTGGCAAATCAGTGAAAGTGACACACGTCAGCACAGGAGGGATGAACAGAGACCAAATCCGTTGAGGAGACCCAAACAAATTCCTGAAAGTCAAATGAATATTTACATTATTAATTGATATAAAAACTATATTTGTTTTGCTATCACAATCTGTCCCCTTCAGAAAAAACAAAATAAACACTGGTTATTGACGGCCTGTCTGAAAAATGCAATTTCCCTGAGCGACAGAATGACATGGTAAAATGATAAGTGAAATTAAAAATCTCAGGTTCCGTCAGATGCGCTCGTGCACGTGCCAATCAACGACGGTGGCGTGTCAGAGCGATGCACCTGTGTGCGAAGTGAGACACGCAAACACGACGGCGGTCGTCTCAAGGTGCCAATCAGTGTCTGAGATAAAGAAAGTCTGCAAACACGAGAGTTAGTTTGTGCGTGGCTCAGTTCATAACACGGGAACCGGGACGCGCGTCTGAACGCTTACCCGTGTGCTGGCGTCTGTGTTTGGTGAGGGCGTGTTTTGTTCCTCCTGCAAAGCCACACAGGTCACAGAGGTAGGACTTCTCTCCTGTGAACAAAAAAAAACAGCGAAAGGAACAGGGGTCAGTGTAGAAACTGCTCAAACTAACACAAAACTAAAACATGTAAAAGACAATATCATGTCAAAATAAAAGCCGGGCTCAGATCCCGTCTTTCTAAAAGCCTTTACAGTCAACACATTCAATTGGATGAAGTCCGTTATTGACCTTATGCTGTGATTCCTCTGGCTCCAACTTCTAAACATTATCTTTTGGATGGACACATGAGGATGAATGCTTGTTTGGTGGTATTAGAAGATAAGCATCCCTAGATCTCGTATGGAATAAAAATCTAACGGCTCAAGTGCCGTCTCAGTCGCCATATGGCTGCGGATTAGACTGAAGGGTCCCGGTGACTCAACGTGACGCTCGTTTCAGCTAACGCGCCACGGAGAGAACAGCCGAAGACAAAGAGGACAGCGCTGGCGAGGAAGAGGGAAACGTGTAAAGTAGGAGCAAGGCAGAAAGCGAGAAAAGAAAAGACAGATTGAGCAGATGAGCAGAGGGCCTAGTTGGCTAACAGATGAGCCAAGCAGAAGTCACAGATCACTCGTGAATATCCATCAGAGCTCTCATAGCTAACTAATTCCTCCAATCGGATGGATCCGTGTAAATATGTCAAATGGGGGATAGGAAATTGCCAGTGTGGTTTATTGACTGTGATAAAATCTGAAAAGCACCGCTGAACATAATTACATACTTGTCAGAGCCATAAAAATTAGCTTTATTATCAACGGGATGGTTTTGTACAACTTCATTTGGGGGCGAAGCCGTCCAGATGGGGAGCGTGGAGAGCTTTTTTTTTTTCCCCCCACACTCCTTCTCTCTTCTCTGCATCTGGCTCTCCGTCATTAAGAGCGTGATGCTCTCTGTTTCTAGCTCTCCGTGCGCCGTGCCACTCACATGCACGAAGAGCGCGACGCTCAGGGAAACGAGCGCGCACGTTTGCAGACTGAACGCAGATGTGCATGCAAATGTGTGCAAACCGTGTGTGGCTGGCTACCGTAGGCGTACGCGATAGTGATTGTGCAGTTTCCACTTTTATGTTTGACCTGCAGGTCGTATGAATCTGTAAATAAACTCCATGTTTGAGTTTTACATGTGCGGCCCAGTCCACATTTTTAACGGTGAGTTCTGATGGTGCTTCGCGACCCTCGCCAAACGCAGAGAACACATTTGGACGATGCCTCCAGTTGGGCCTCGGTGTTCGCCCATTTAGAGCCACTCGAGTGTTAGAGGAGTTTTAATGCGGTGTACATTTGTTAGCCGGTATCTTGTGGATCATTTCAAAGCACAGTCGCATAATTGAGAATCTCAAACTAGCCCTTAAAGGTTTCATTGTAGTACTTTCGTAGGATATTAAAAGAAGAATCCTGAAAACGTTTTTTGGAAGGTTTTTGATATTTATAGTCGGCGTCTTACAGATTTGGTTAGGATCTCTCTCGTCATCAGTTTTCGAAGAAAACAAAAAGAAATAAAATAATAAGCCTAAGGAAAATAATTATTTTGTGCATAAAGAAATAAAAAAGATAAAACATGAACACAAATTTAAATGAATGGAAGATTGTAGTTGTGTTCTGATACGTTAAAACAGTATTTCCAGTACTTACAAAGGTTAGGGACCACACTTGCACCCGAATAGCTAAAAACTGTGAATACTTAAGACTCCACCCAAAAACCCTTTTTTTCTTTAAAAGTTCAGTTTTGGAAAGTCAATACCTCTAGTCCTCCCTATTGCCGTGCTTTGGGGTTTAGCATGTTAAGTAGCATCGCACCTCCTGCAAGTGTTTCACCTTCCCAAGTTACATTTACTTTCTATCTTTTCACAAAACTATAAGAAATTGATATAAAACCCGTGAACAAGCGGGGGTCCACAGTATGTATTAAACTGGGAACCTCCAGTGAGTGAATGTATTATCAAAAAGAATCCAAACTGAAGAAGTAATATTGTAAAAATTAGATTTTATGGTTTAGTTTTCCCAAACACACAAATGTTTAAACAATAGGCCCAGATGTGCTCTGTACATTTTCTTAATTTATTAATGAGCAGTTATTCACGAGGGAATTTTTTTTCCCCCTATAAGGATTTTGGTTGGGATTGAACTTGACTGAAAAATGCGTTGCATCAGTAGAATTTCGACAAATTTAACTTTTTAACTGGATCTCCCTGGTTTGGTTCATACAAAGTGAAAACGTGCACCAGACTATGACATCCTGCCTGTAAGGTGTCTAAATCATAAGAAGTTTTGATTGATTTTTCCAGCATCGGGGAAGTAAATAAAGTAAATGCTTAGTCAAATGACATTAAATGTAGTTACTTTTACCCCAGTCAGAAACATGTTAAAATGTTGTTCATAACTTTAAAGTGTCCTCCTGATGGACATATTAATTAATCAACTGAAGATGGAATAACTTTGAAAATTGTTACAACTCCAACATAGAAATAAATGAAGAAACATTGAGTGAACAACAGAGTCATTCATTCATTCATTCATTCATTCATGCAAACTCCACACGAGTTACCAATCATCTGCTCAGGCTGTTAACCCCCCCCCCCCCCCCCCCCCCCCCCCCCCCCCCC
>JAVLVB010000286.1:4782196-4818139 GCA_032876305.1 Orestias chungarensis
CGCCGTAATCATAACTGGAGGATCAGCCGAAGTAAAGCAGCACATGCTTCCTGTTCAGCAGGATCTCCTCAACGTATTCACAGCTAGATGATGTTTCTATTATTAAAATAATGAATTCCATAGTTTTTATTAGTGATTTTATCTGTTGGATCAACACAAAGACCCATGAGGGAAGATTAGGCTTCGTTCACACAGCAGGTCTGGATGCTTGATTCAGATTTAACACTAAAATCTGATTGTTTGTGATGTTGTTCACAATTAAAAGTGACAATAATCGGACGTCTGTGTGGACGGAATTTACGGAGGTAAAAATGGATGATTTAAAGAGCTTTTTTTTAACAGTGGGAGAAAAAGTTATCGTCGCATGATCGTAACAAGATGGAGGAAGATAAGAAAGATGATAACAAAAGTCGGCACTGCTTGCCTCAGCCAGTGTTTACATCTAGACTGACCACATCTGGTTTGTTCTGGTACAGATTTGTGACGCACATCTCACGCTAACGAAGAAGCAGTCGGACGAAATGCAGCAAGATCGCTCAGTCTGCAGTCGATTTTAAAACTATCGGATATGTATCTTAATTATTAGCACATATGAAGGTTTGTGACAGTGAGGCAGCGCAGGATTGTTGGGCTGAAGCAGAAAATCAAGGTCTTTTTTTGAAATAGTAGGGAAATATCTATATAATACACGATGTAGGTACATGTTGGTTATCCGGCATAACAGCAATATTATGGGATGTAGATATAGGGCCTAATTCATAAATCGATGCCCCCCCTAGAGTTGGCTGCATGTTTAACCGCCAACCCCACCATGTTTTACTGTCAACCCGGTTTTCTTTTTGTCCCCTGTTTATTCACATTTCCAGATACCAGGTTTAACATTACTGCTGAAAACTACCCTCCCCTAGGCACCATGCTGCCACAGCCATGACCTACAGTGAGGGTGGCATGTCCAGGATGTTGATGAGCATTTGTCTTAATGGGCTTGAAGAGAGTTGGACTTTTAAAGCCACCAATTGGTCGACACCTACTAGTCCTGACAAGGTTGTGGGAGGAGCTAATCTCCTTCTGCAGCTCTGATTGGGTGAGAGGCAGAGTACCCACTGAGAGATACACGCAAAGGACAAAAAATCCTGTATGGATGCACACCAAGGGCTCATTTAGTGTGTTTTTGTGGTTTTGGACTGAGAGGAAAATGGAGTACCCAGAGAAAACACACAATGGGAGAACCCCATTCAAGAACTCACTTTCGTGTCTTCTGTTCACAAGCACTCTGATGAATATTCAACAATGTTTCTTTGATAGATGGAAATACCATGGAGTATTAATCAGGTCAAAGGGCAAAAACATGTTTTAAGGTCTGATCTAGAAACACAAGTCAGCCAATGTATCTGCACAGAGAGAAGAAACCTTTATCTTGATAAGAAATATCTCCCATGATGCATCTCAACTCTGCACTGCTTTGAATTAACAATAGAACCACGTTAGGTTTCGTTGCATGTGTGCAGATTTATCCATACAGAGTCTGTCTGTGTGAGTCTCTTAAATAACCCCGGAGGAGTCAGCATGCGGCTATAATTGCCTTCCTCATTAGTTATGTTTTAGCAGGAGCGGATGGGAGGGCAATTAATTTTACCGTTTAATTTTTGACACGGAATCCACAGCTGTATTGATGTGCCCACCATTTTGGGTCTCATTTTTCAGCGAAATTAATTGACAAAGTGCGGAGATTTATCAGAGTATCGCCAGATTAAGCGACAAACTGAAGCAATGAGGAAATCAATTGCCTCCTCTGCCTTACCGTCCCTCCCTGGGAGACGCTGGGCGGGTCAGACACAGCGCGCTTATGTATTTGAGTCGCTCATTTATAAACTGTTACAAATGACCCAGGCGACTGGCGAACAATGACCCCAGGTGCTTAATATCAGTTTTCAGCCTACAATGAAAAGCGTAGCTAGCTAACAGCATTAAAGGTCCGCGCGTTTCCATGGATTCACCCAATCACGAATACTTCTGTCGCGGAAATTTTTTTCTTAGCGCATTTTTAAAATAATCAAATGATAATAGATAATAGATCTCAGGAAGCTGAAATACGCAAAGCATGCAGTCCATTTATTTACCTTGGCTGCAGCCTATACAGAAGAAAAAAGGTTCAATCCAGGAATTTGATTCTGTGGTAATTCTAAAAGGATTTCCATTGGTGTATTAATGTGTGGTGAATTTCGTGTTTAAACGACTTAAATTGGGTGTAAGTATAGACAAGACAAACTAATGTGTTATAGACTAAATTTAAATTTTATTAAAATATGCATCCTAAAAACGCAAAATATACAATAATAATGATTTAAATAATATAAAATAAAGAGTTGTTGTGAATTTTATTTATTTATATTTTTATTGTAGCTCGCAAGCTGGAATGGTTTGTGCACCCCTGATCTAGGCTACTGAGGACAGTTCTATTTAAAATATGGTGTCTCATTGTGATGCTGTTTCTGGCCCAGGGGCTCCATCTTTCCATCTCCCTTTGTTTTACACTAGACGAAAAGCATCCCGTACGTTTCTACACAATACGGAATGTCGGGGGCCTTAAAACTTTGAAATCATCACAAAGCTAATTAGGACTAAGTTGGGTCATACCAAAACATTTTAAGAAAGCATGTTAACTGCACTTTTTTACCAAGATAAATACAATTTTTCAGTAAAGGTCGCATTTACAGGAAGGTCCTAGTCAAAGTCCTTCTTGCAAAAAACACAACTTGTTCATGATTGTGACTTTTTTCTGGAATGAATTCTCAATGATTGTGCAAAGCCACATCTTACATAAAGATGGCACATGTCCGGCTGGGGGAGAAAGACTACCTTGCCGGAAATGATTGGATCCCATAAATACATGTTCTGCATCTGGACAGTGTAGGAAACTCTTTACTGTTGTGCTGATTCAGCAGAAAGTAAAACTTAGTGTCCACACTAACGCCAGTGTGGATTGGTCTGCCCCCTTGGTTGACTTCAATAATCTCCAGACTCTTTACATCAGAGGTTTTAAATACTCTTCTTACACACAGTAACTACATAAAGCCTAGTCATGAGGAGAAGCCAAAGGTTGCGACACTTACCTTAATGCCATAAAGGGGAGATACGTCAAACATAAAAATAAAAAAAAACAGATTCTCAGAGTTTTTGACTCAAAGTTTAAAGTCCATTTCAGCGTAAATTAAATTTAGCTTTAACTAAGTGGCAGACTTCTGTTCTGTTGATGAAACCCTCAATTAGAAATGTGTAAAAATCAGTACTGGCCCGTAAGATCTTTAAGACATAAAAAAAGAAACCAACCTGAAAAACACTGATTGGTGCATCTCTATTTGCACGTGAACACGAGAACTATACAGACTTTATTCCTCCAGCACAAGAACCCGTAGCTCATGTTCCCTCCGTTCCTGACAGCTCTGATGAGTTCAACTTCTCCATCTCTTTATTTTATTAGTATTGCATCGTAGCTCTGCAAAGGAGTCGATTTATAACCTCTAAACAGATCACGAACATGCAGATCATATCTCAGCGTGTCAGGTGGGCTGCTGGAATGTGATTGCAACAACGGGAAGACCGCGGCTAACCGTCAGACCCGCCACCAATTACCAACAAAGGAGTGTTGGAGGTCACGGCGGTGCAAATTGCGTTAGCGCTCCGAGTGTCGCTAATCAAGTCAGGGCTTGTCGCTCACTAGAAATGAGGTTGTTTCAGGTCTGTTCTTAATTCCCTCTGCTTTCATATTTTCTCATCCCCTGATCCTTCAAGTTCCTTTCTAATAACTTTTTAGCGTCTCAATCACCCTCGCTCCCTCCCGCCGATCTCGCTCAAAGGGCCGAGCATGCGCACGCGCCGAACGCGGCGCCTCTGCAGGTGACAGCTATGTGACAGTGTGACGCCGGCTGCCTGATGAGGAGTGATGAGAGCTGGAAACTAATGAAAATAAAACGTCTAATTATGTCAGGGGACACCTTGATGCTACATCACTGCTAAAACACATTTAAAATAACATCCAGCAAGTCCTAGACGCACACGCGCACACACACACACACAAGGGTTTAAGAAGCCGTGCGCACAGCGGGCGCTGCTGACGGATGGAGGGTTCTGCTGCAAGCGCTCAGTCAGCCTGTCAGGCCGGTAGCTGCTGCTGCTTCTGTCATTGACTTAAAAGGGCATCAAGGAGCCATGTGTGGGACATTACCGAGGCCGAGGGGAAACCGCTGGGCTGCAGCATAAAGACACTTTCAAAGAGGCTGACTCGGGCTCCTATCGAGGAGCTATTATTCAAGACAGTATCCTCCCACCGCCTACTGAACCATCTGTCCATCCAAAGTTTTTAGCAAGAACTAAAAAAAAAACACAATTTAGAGCTGCGCCACAGCGTGTTCTATCGGATCTACAGAGGCGAAAAGGAGCGGTAGAATTGGATAGACAAGCCGCTGCACAGAATTAAGGTAGCATAATGAAAATGTGCACTAATCTGAAAACCGAGATCCTCGTTTGATCTCAGCTCTGCTAGAGATCTATCGTTTTTTTTTGTTCCTCCCAGAGATTTCAGTTCGGCTACCATAGAGATCTATCGTTTTTTTTTTTCCTCCCAGAGATTTCAGTTCGGCTACCATAAACAAGAAAGTTAGTCGTTCTACGGAATCAATTTGTTGAGTTAAATTAAAAGAAACTACATTCACCAACTTTAACCCCCGATGTTGCCGCATCAGCGAGGAGTTGCAATGATATTACAGCATGTACAAGTACAACATGTTTACATAGAAAAAGATTCCTGCTTTTAATCAGTTTAACTCTCTTTTTTTTTTTGCCGTTTTACAAACATTTTTCCTCTGAGGATCTTTATCGCTCAGGTTTGCATCATTTTATCTCGAAAAGGAACACAAACTGGTCAACTGTGGAGGAAAAATAAAATAAGAAATACGCTTAGGCATCAGATGGATTTTACCAAAACACGCTTAGTGACCAGCTGGATGGGAAGAAAACACACTCTGTGTCCAGATGGAGCCTTTGGGGAACGACACAACTTCAATGGTTGGACTCGGAAAAACGCGCCACCTTAATATCCGCGTAATGTCAAACCTCCCAGTGTAGAGGATGACGGGAAAACAACAGCAGTCCAAAGAGCTCTACACTGTTCATCTTCTCCCCTTTAAATATTAACTGGCTCGTAAAAGTCACGGTCCTATCAGGATCAGGAGGTTGTGCTGAAGCGTCTAACGGCTGCCAAGAGCTGGCTCCACTTCGCCCGGATGTTCGTAAGTACCACAGATGGACGAGCGCCGGCTATTATTGGCCCGCACTTGTGAAGATTCCTTTCAGCCAAGGCGGATAAGATTCATGGTAAATGTGAGATTTTCACAGTTCACATAAACGTTCGTTTTTGCTCAAGTCTGCGGCTGTAAAGTGCATTTTCTCAGCTCCAAGAAGGAATAAACAACTCTTTGTCCCCCAAAACTTGTCGCTTGCCTATAAATGTCAAATCTAATGAATTCTGGCTTTTTAAGGTGCCACTTCTAATGCCTGCGAAAGTGTTTGTTCCCTCTTTTTTTTTTTTGCATTTTGACACGTTACAACCATGTTTTATAGGGATTTTATCTGAGGCTAATAAATTTGCGTATAACTTTGACTGCAGGCAAAAGGACACATGCTTTTTTTAGTCCTTCTTTAAAAGTGTGGCAATTGTGCCTGAAAAGTGTTCAAATTGACTGAAATTGTTTGGAGAACATACATTTTCAAGTCACAACAAAGGATTTGGATATACCTTATTCCAAATCCTAAATGTTCAGAATCGTTGGCCGTTATCCAGGATGGTCTTGAAGCTTTCCCACAGCCTGATGCTCCCACTACTGTGCTCTCACACTGACGTTCCTCCCCACACACACTGTTTTGATTGTAGGCCAAAACGTTTTATGTTGGTTTAATTACCAGGACAATTTGTTCCACATCTCCCCAGTAAATTCTTCTATAAGTGTCAGATTTGTGGTGTGGTGTCAGAAGAACAGTAACTGACTGAATTAGATTTGACCACCTCAACAGGGGATCTCTGTTGCTCCTCCAGAGTTACCAGTTCTCTCTAACCTCCTTTTGTTTTGAACTTGTCAACATTTTCCTCTGTTCCTTGTTTTTAAACCGGCTTTGCAGAATAGCTGTTTGTTGTTTTTTTTGGTGGAAAACGTCAACATTTCCCGTCAAGCAAAGAAAAGTTTTGTGCAGTGAGAGTGAACACTGCACTGGGGATCAGATAGAAAGCCTTGGGTATTGCTGAATTAGCTACACTTTGTATTTGTAATGAATGCAGACAAAAAAAATTAACTATTTGTAGCATTTGATCACAAAAGTTAGAACCTGTGGTAGCTTTAAAAACTACAGTTCTTTAAGTATTTAAACATGGACTAGATTATTAAACAAGCTTATTTTACAAGCTGACTTTTCAAACTCAGATTCCGGGTTTTCCCAAACCTGACACTAACTTTTTACTTGCTGCGTTTCACGCTACCATGCTCTTCTGCTGTGTTGTGTAACTGCTGATGATGCTGGAAACGTGTGTTGGCTCTCAAAAACAAAACACCGGCGGCTCGAAGGCATGTAAAAGCAAAACAGCTCAAGAAGAAACAAGCTATCCCTGACCTCTGATGTGTCTTCTTGATGTTCACTAATGATCTCTAACCAACCTCTGAGACTTACATATGCAGTCGTTGGTCGCTTGTGATGGTCATCAGTTTATATCAGATGTTATAACAAAAGAATGGCAAAAAAAAAAAAAAAAAAGCCCCATGATGTTGTAATTTGACAAAAGGTGAGAACGTTTTTGAAAGCAGCGTTGTGGGAGTCTCACCCGTGTGCGTCCTGTAGTGATCCTTCATGGCGGACAAATTGAGGAAGGCGTAGTGGCAGGACGGCCACATGCACTTGTATGGCTTCTCGCCGTTGTGCAGCTTCATGTGGTTGTTCAAGGCCCACTTCTCGCTGAAGGAGCGGTCGCACAGATCACATTCAAACTTCCTGTGGTGGTGGTGGGGCGGTAAGAGAGGAAAGAGGAGAGAGAGGAGGAGGGGATAAAACAAGAAGGTTATTTACTGATCCCATAAAAAAAAAAAATTTTTTTACAGTATGTACCGAGAGAGAAAGAGAGAGAGAGGAAATGAGGATTTGCCGGGCACCAGTACTTAAAGAGCACGGGAGCAGTGCGATTGTGTTCTGTACACACACACACACAACCACAATGCAGTCGGCTGCTGGTGTGTCATGTCTGTATAAGCAGGCATTGATTTTTCTGTCCAGGCCTGCCACCTCCACCATTTATTCTCTGCTTTGCACCAGGGCCCAAAGGACCAGAGAAATTCTGTTACAGTCCGCACACACACACACACACACACACACACACACACACACACACACACACACACACACACACACACACACACACACACACACACACACACACACACACACACACACACACACACACACACACACACACACACACACACACACACACCCTGCAGGGCCAGTCGGGAGAATAGAGTTCACCTGTCCGGTGTCCCAGACCACTTAGCCTGGGCTAAATGAACAGTTAGCAACATTTTACCTCCTGCTATTTTCTTTAAGGCTCCTTTATCAGATGCCCCCCCTCTTTCAAAACTCCATCTAAAGCGCAGCTTTAGTTTTGAATCAATCTTTCTACAGTCACGTATAAGCTTGAGATTGAGAATCAAGTCAGTGATTGTAAGACATGATTCATTGTTTGTTGCGTTTCACTTGGCGTTTAAGAGGCTGTGAATATGCGCAACATTCTGTCTTTTCTCCGGACATCTGTCTATTCTTCACGCCTACGATTTAAAAAACAAAAAAAGACAAGAAAAACACGGCTCTGGCTTTTTAATCGGCGCGTAGGAAATTTGCACCTATATTCATCGGCTTCAAGAGGAACGCGGAAGACAATAGCAAAGCCGCCTGTGCATGAATTAATCTTTAGCCCGTGCAATAATTTAGGTGCAGAATGACTAATGTGCGAGTCATAAACAAATGAAGTCAGCTTTTGGGGAGCATTCGTCTTGCAGCGAGGGACCGTGTTATTTTAGGGAGGGCGGCTGTCTTTAAGTCCTGATTGTGTCGCTTAATCCCCGCGGTATCGGTTTCATAGTGAGCAGCATGACACTCACCTGAACAAATAATGACTGCGAGCAGCATGTAGCATGTGTCTGAATCAATAATTCAAACTCATACATCTTTCTTACTGGAAGGGAAGGGGTGGGGATTAAAGATGGGGAGATTCAGAGGGATGGATGCTGGCTTTTGTATCAATCTATATGCTCAATGGAGATGGATCTAAATGTGATGCAGATGTCGCCACGCCACACAATAAAAGGACGTTTGGAGCTCAACTGCAAGCGGGGACGAGGTGGGCGACATCAAATCAGATGCATGTTTAAACATGTGAGTTGTGACGCATCTGCAGCCCGTATTTGACCAGCAGCATCTGCATGTCCTCCCAGTGGTGTTTATAGAGCGACGCCACGCCGGGGGAGCTAAATAAGATGAGTGAAGAGATGCTATCTTTTATTGTAAGCATCACGCACAACGCTCCTACTTTATGAGCTAAACGGGCCGTTGTTTATCAGCGGGCGCAATCGGCGAGTCAGGCAGACCTCGACGTGGGCACGCAGCGTGCTGGGACGGATGGGGGGGCGAAGGGTGTCAGGGGTGGGTTACGAGTCAGAACACGAAGGGGAAGATGGGGGGGTTGGGGTGTGTGTGTGTGGGCGTTGTAAGGATGAGAGGTAGGTTTGCGTCTTTTTATGGGATGAGATGGAGCGCTTTGATCTTGTCAGATCCCGTCACGATTCGCCGTCTCAGCCATACATATGCAGACTGCCTCTAAACAGCCAGGCACCATGAGAAAGGTACCCGAGGCAGAGGGGCAGATAAGGGGAGGGCGAAAGGGAAGGGGAGTAACTAGATATGTTTGTGTGAAGGAAGGGGACGACGATGACGACGACAAAATATTTTTTTATGTCCATTTCAAATATCTGAAAACTACGGAAGAGGATTTGGGCCACTGGGGAAAATAAAATTATTCTGACTTTTAAGTCACAATTCTGAGAAAAAATTATTATTAATATATATATATTTTGTTTTTCCAGTTGGAATTTTATTTTATTTTTTCCAATGGCCCTAATCCTCTTCCGTAGAAAACTTCATTTGCTTCCAGGAATTAAACATGAGAGCATGAAAATACATTTCCCTGAGCAACCACAAATACAAACAGCCTAAAAAACAACAACTTTATTCATGTCACAGAGACTTTTAATTCAAGTTTTCATCCTTAAAAATGTGTTATACTTACATGTAGGGTAAAGTATTGCTTTGCTTTGATAATGTATAGGAAAGAAAAATTTATGACAGCAGGCTATACGTCAGCTTTACTTTAGATTAGTCAAGAAAAGAAAATGTTTTCAAACTAGCAGAAAATAAATAAAAAACTTAAACAAAAAATCAGGATGACATTTTAAATATATGTGTAAAAACAATTATGGCTAGTTTTGCGAAGTTTATGTTGATAAAACTTGACATCCGCACCGAGGTTTTGGTCAAGTGACTGCTGGGAATTCTTCAAGTTGCTTTTACGTTTGTGCTTTTATTTTGAAGGGGATGAAGACGGTTTTCGTAGCAAGTGCGTTTCCTTCCCCTTCAATTACGACATTGATTATGCATCAACATAACCGACCGAAGCCCTACCGTGGTTAGTAAGGCACAATCAACAACACAGTCAGCAATATTTAACAACCATGAATCTAAAAACACGAGTGAATCAAGAATCAATAAGTGAAGTGAAAAATTTAAGACAAATAAAATGGATCATCTAACACATGTGTTACTGACGTACTGTGTGTTGGGTTGTATTTAAATGCTTTAATGAACTATTAAGGTTAGAGCAAGTAACATGTAAATTAGTGGTCCCCACCATTGGGCTCTAGTTGTAGTAAGGTTATGGTATGGTAATACAAAATTAACATGTGCTACATTAACATATAGGAAGTATAATAAAAAAAACATATTTTTTCTAAAGCAGATTGACAGTATTGATTTTTTCTTAGTTGATACTAATTTCACGTTTTCCCCTAAAGTCTGAGCTCTCAGTTTGCTTTTGTCCTCTCTTCAGGTTTATGACACGGAAAGAAAAAAATTATTAAGGAGCAGTTCTGAATAAAAATGAAGGAATCACAAGATTGTCCGAACGAATGCACCAAAGCAGGCGTAGCTCACCTGTATCTGATTATTTAACACACGCATCAAAGTACATACTTTTGAGTTGTGAGCTTTTACGCCACCGTATGTGGAAGTTTGTGTTTTCGATAACTTTAGTGAATGCTGAAAAAAATCTGTTTTAGTTACTGACCTGCCAAACACCAATCAGAAGAGTCCAGGTGTGTCTGCTAAAAACAGTTTTACTTCAATACGAACTATAAAATGATGATAAAAACGAAGTAATAAAGTATGGCATTACCTGATGAAATAAAAAAAAACAGATTTTTATACAAGTACTATAGTAGAAATAACAGAGGAAGGAGATATATTGTTTCAAACAGACAAACTCTACAAATGATCACTGCATCTCTTTAAATATTAATATTTGCTTTTTATGAAACATCATTTGCCTGGTTCTTTTTAGGAATTTAGCCTGCAGGAATCCATGCAGTGTGTCACATATGGCTCCTAGGTTCACAAAACACAACCATTAGGTAAGGGTTTATCGACACATGTAGTCATACCAACAATATCTGGCACAGCTCAAACTAATCTGCTAAACACATGAAAACAGGTTTTTATGTGCAATGCAACGTTCTGTAGCGCAGCGTAGAAATGTGACACAGAGAGGCCCCCCCAGTAATAACTGAACAGTGCAGTTTGGGATGTTTTTCATGCAGCTACAGCGCAGAAACAAAGGTGAGTAACAGAAAGCTTCATGTTAGCCTAGCTTTCAACACCAGTATTTAGTGTATTTATGTATTTAGCAGACGCTTTTATCCAAAGCGACTTACAAAATAGACACTAGCGTAAAGGGACTTGCCTAAGGACCCTGGCTGAATGCTGTGTTCAAATCCAGGCCACCAGTGCAAAAGTCAGATGACTTTCCGACTCAGCTATGCAGCCGCCATATAGGACTTAACTGAATTACCCAAATAAAAAATAAAATAACAAAAAACACAAAGCCAAATTTAAACATGAGTGGTAGTTGAGAAAAATACGTTGAAGTCCAAATCCAGGTACCTGCATCATTGTACCAGTCCAAAATTCTAATTTAAAAAATCTTTTTTTTTTAAATACACTGGTCAAATTCAAGTGGATTATTGTTGTATCATCCATCCATCCATCCATCCATCCATCCACCCATCCATCCCACCTGCTTATCTACATCAACTAATTAAAAACAAACAACCAGATGTCCGCTCAGTTCTACAGTGGCCACTTTTGGTATGTTTCTTTTGAAGAACAAACTAAACATTATGATTTTCAGATGTTGTTAATGTGTACATGCATAACATTAGAGAAAAATTACTGAGTAAAATGATGTGATGTCAGAGGAGGAAGCAGAAATGTTTTGTTCACTGCAAAACAAAGGCTAATGGAACAGCTGACTGTGGTATTAGTTTTATAGATGACAAACCATCTCGAGTCTGAAGATATTTAAAGCCTGGCAAGTGGCTTTAAAAACACTAAAACTATTTGACCACCTACAGATTCTTTTTATACCATGTTTATTTTAGTTTAGCACATTAACAGAAAAAAAAAAATATAATAATAATAATAATATATATATATATATATTCAAAAGAAGAGAAAGCAAACACTATAGAAAGATATAATCAAAGACGACCTCTCCTTCCTCGTCTTCCTACCTTTTTCTCTTCTCCCCGCCTGATTGACAACCTTTTCAGATTTATTCACACACACACAGGTTTATTCACACACACACACAGGTGAGCTTCTCCACCCGACATCCAGAGAGCGGCCTGCCGCCGTATCTATACTGTCACTCGTTACCATATCTATACGGCGGTGTGATCCCGACTCAGTTCCGGCACGTCAGAACATTGCTGGCTTTAATTGTGACAGAGATCCCTCAGGAGGAGTTACTGCACCTCTAATAGGAGCTGAGAAAAAAAAAAGACTTGGTTCATTACCACACACTCACTACTACCCCCAAGTGGTGAGGCTGTGAGTGCTGACTTCATTGGTAGCTATATATTCTTTTTTTAAATGAGCAATTTCAACTAGATTAAGAGCATGGAAATACAAAACAAAAAGGATTCAGCCCACATCAGAATCCATGTTACAGCTCCGTCCACACCAGCTACATGCCTCTCCTTGTCCCAAAGCTTCTTCTGAGTTAATTCAATAAATGCAGCGATGTGGACCCGTTTGGACACCAAACACTTTCTGCTTCCCCGCACCGTGCCGGCCGGCCATCGCGAGAGGGGAAATCATCTGCGACGCTCCGGCGCTGCAGCACAAAGACAGCAGAGGGAGAGGCCGACGCTTGCCCGAAGCCAAACTGACACAAACAGACAACTTCAAAGTGAAGACTGTTGTTTGTTTGGCGATGGGGAGAGGAGGCGAGGCGGCGGCGAGGCGAGGGGGAGAAGGAGGAAAATTTATCTGATACGCAACTGTCAGGAGAGCATTTTCACATGTAAAATAGCAAGAGAGTGAGAGAGATTACCTAGAGGGGGGAACATGACAGCGTTCACTAGGGTCAGGATGGATCATCATCTTCAGCCCGGCCCCGCTCCTCCTCCCTTGTGTCTTTTTTTTCTTCCCCTCCTCGCTCTAACCTCATCTCTCCCCGCTTCCCTTTCTCTTTTCCTTCCTCTCATCCTGTTTTCAGACTCCATCACTCTGCACTTCGACAAACCCGGCAGCTTAAATCCAGAGTAAATTAGCTGAATGAAGATTAAATCATTTGGCCCTGGGCTCTCTGAGATATTGGGAGGAAGACGGAGTAAGCTCTAAATGGCGTCTGACTCGGTTCGGACCCGCATCGGCGTCTTGAGGAGAAGCTCTTCCTTCAGTGACAGTCAATTGAAACCCGATTAGAGGGCGGGGCGGGCGGTTCGTCGGGTGAACAGATTGCATTTCTGGGACAAGTGCTTCCTGAGTAAAGTCACGGGCTCCGTTAGTTTTCGTTTGCGGGCACGATGTTGACCGACGACAGGCTCGTTTCCCCCGGGAGGAAAGAGATGGCGGGAGTGGGGGGGGGGCAACATCATCACTCACAGCTGTAAGGAGCAGAGCTTTAGGAGGCGCTGCAGGTTTCAGGATAATGCTGCTCTAACATTCAAATGAAGAGACGTCCATTAAGGCTGAGCGTGAATCTATTTTTACTACTGCCTAAACAAAACACATATTCAAAAGGCTTCAAACTCTTTCGAAAAACTGAGTCAGTCTAGAATATAGAAGCAAATGGTTACCATATTTAAAATGAAAAAAGCATTTCCAGAAATGTGTTTTTCATTTTTAGAATTTGGCTGCATAATTTGACTCAAAAATAAAATTAGTAATCAATCATCCTGTTTGCATTTGACAAAACTCCACCAGCCCGCACTGCTTAGGTATAGTATTGTAAATGTGATTGCCTAATTTGAGGGAGCGCCATGACATGTGAGTGATGCTAAACACCCGGTTTTGTGCCAAAAGAAGCGATTCAATCAATATACGTTAGTAATGCAATGCAGATATGAACAGCGCCCCCTAGCGAACAAGACAACTAGCTCAGTCAGCAAGGAGCTGAAGGAGAGCGGCTACTGACGTCACTCTGCTGTGCCCGCGGCTAAGAGTACTTCTTCATTTTCGCGTTATCGGCAGGACTTTGTGGGCAGACCTCGAAAACGAAAAAGCAATGTCAACTTTGTTTTGTTTTGGTTTATGGAACAAATGTTCAGTCTTAGCAAATTAGGATGATTGATTAATAATTTTATTTATGAGTCAAATTATGCAGCCACGTTCTAATTTTAAATACGGTAACCATTTGCTTCCATAATATTACAATCTAGGTTTTACAATATTGTTTGTGTGATTGTCCTTGTTGTGTTTGACTGGAACAATAAAGATGCATTCAAATTTAAAACGGTTTTCAGGTAAAAATGACTGTATACTACTTCTACTACTTCTGATACCCATCAATACTTATTCTCAAACATAAATATTGGGAGTGAAACTTGAGGCAATCCCATCCAAGGTTCATTAGTTTAGATCAACTAAACAGCAAATCACCAGACAGATTTTACATTCATGAGGGATATTTAGCTGGTTCTATTTACTGAAGCCACATAATGGAACATAGCCATCTAAGAAATAGGTAAGTGAATGATTTTTTGATGAGAAGCGAGATATAAAGTTTAACATCTGCTAAAGTATTGTATCGTCGGTTCCAACAGTTTAAAGTCATTCTATTGAAATGCTGGGGGGAAAAAAATGCAGGCACTTAATTGGTCTTCACGAGTTGCTAACCACTAATAGGGGCTCCGACTATCTTTATTACTCGCAGGGATTGAATGGGTTGTTGCTTTAAAATTTCCTGCTAACACTTTAAAACATCGAAATAAGTTGAAATCACATTGCAGCCCATGTCTGCTTGTTATAATTTCTGTGTTTTACAGATTTCCCAAAGACTCCAGTTGCCATTGCTTTCGTTACAAACAGTGCTATAATTGTTAAGAGGCTCAATCACATCAGGATTTTTACTCCACACTTAGCTTCCTTTTAATCCTCTGACATCAGGTTATGTTAATAATCATGTTTTGGCTTCCATACTTTACTAAACACAGACATTTATTGACTAAACCAATAAAGTACTTTAAGTATTTGGAAATGTAAGTAGTGACTGGTCGGATCTTTAAATGACCTTATCATACAACTTTATTAGCCGTCACATTGTTTTGTATTAGCCTCACCTTTCAACGTTGTCTCAAACTCCCTAATCACCTTTTAACCCTGTCAACACTGTACCATACACAGTTGGATCACACTTGTCTAGGTCACCATGGATGTCTCCATGTCTCACACAATGCACATTTGCACCACTGCTACAGAATCAATGCAACTTGAATGACAACAGTGCCAAAAACATAACCACAAAGTTTCAAACTGCGCATAAATATCCAGAGATTGCTCTCACCACCTGATCCTGAACCCGATTCTTAATTATGGTGCAGTCAGGTAATTATTTAAAATGAAACAAAAGATTAACCATTATAACACACCCGGTCGTGACACAGCTGAACAGTGTGAATTCCACACAGTTTATCCCAATGAACATGCTCTAATCAGAGCAAAGTAGCGAGTGCACGTCAAAGACACGACACAACTTACTGGCTTGGTGTTTTTAAATTGTTCAACTGCGAAACAATTGAAATTATTGCAACTCAATATGTTTAGGTTAGCTCTGGTTTCTGGTGGTGTTAGATAACAGATAATTTTATGTGAGACTTGTCCTAAAAGTTTGATACACAACTACGTAAATTCAAGTGGTTTATTTATGAGCAGGAAATTAAAGTAGGGTAGAAATGTAAAAAGGGGGGCAAATTGACAAAGTGCCGCCCGCTTAGATCTGCTGCTTACAAAAACAAAAACAAAAATACTGAAGAAAAAATAAGACAAAGTGTTTAATAGCAGGAACAGATCCTTAGAGCCAGAGAGGCGCTGAGTTACATCCTACACATGCGTCTGCAGAGGGCTGTAGACGTACCTCCAGTGAGACGAGCACCGCTGCATACGACTGCAATATAAACAGAGATGCTGTTGCTGATTTATGTTTACCTTCAATCCCGGGAGGAAGAAGAAGAAGAGGAGGAGGAGGAGGAGACGGGGGTGGTGGAGGGACGGAGAAAAAAAAAAAAGATAATGAAATAAATAATAAAAGACCAAGCCCATCAGATAAGCTCCTGTTTATCCCGCTGCGGGGCAAATACAAATAGTCAATTTAATGAACACGGTGGACGTGATGAAAGCGGGGTGAAGGAGCCTCCTGCCTGACAAACAATCAGGAAATGTTATCTTAATATTGTTGGTGCTTATTCAGCTCATAACTTAAGGGGAGGAGAGCAGAGGGAGGGGGGGGCACAAAGGCCACGTCCCTCTGTGGTGGCCCTGTTATTGCCTGTTTTTATTGGGAGCCATAGCTCAATGGTCCCAAACAGACAAACCTCTGGATATGACCCTCAGAAGTAAGGAAAACACACACAAATAAAGACACACCCAACAGACACCAACCTCACTTAGAAACAAGTCCTGTTAAGAAGTTAATGACCCCCCCCCCTACCCGAGGATTCTTTTGGGGTTTATCATGTCTAGTCTGGCCTCGATAGGCTCACTTTAAAAGCCTACGAGGCCGTAAAGATATTGGACAGTTAATCAAAATGTTTCAACTGAATGTCCGCAAATCAAGAACTCTTAAAATTTGGGAAAATCAGATTCATGCGACGCAACCAGGGGGCTCAACGGCCGATCCAGACCTACAGCTCACACACATACACACACAGATATCCTTTAAACGGTTTCAAACGCATCCACATGGTTCAAAGCTTAAAGTTTGGGGGCTTGCTTATTGTAAAGTCTTGAATTTTAAAGCATCGCAATCTGAGCAGCAGCCACAAAAATTAACTATTATCTCCGTTTTTATATATTGCCAACACTAAATTGCGTCGCGAAGAATTACTATCAATATGAATATCTGCAACAATAACTCAGGCGCAGAGCTGAGGACAGGATGCTCTTTATCAGGCTTCTGATAGGCCTTAAATACAGCACAAGGCAGCCGTATCAGAGCGTTTTCTCTCTAATATCAGGCCGCATTAGCACCTCGTAAATCAAATTACACTGCTAGAATTTCATTAGGCTCACCTGCCAGCGCTGCTGTGCTGCAGAAATATTTATGTTTTCATTCCGCAATTGTGTGCTCTCAGGTACACAAAAGAGAAGTAATGGGAGGTGGGGAAAGGAGAAGAAAAGAAGAACAAAAAAAAGGTCCGATAAACCTAATTATCTTTTAAGAATACGGAGAAAATGTGTCATAAATTGTGGAGATCGCGAGGAGAGGGGAAGGAGGGCTTTATGGGGTTGGGAAGAAGAGCGCCTGCTCTGCCGTTTACCATCTTTAACCGAGGCTAAACTGCCACAATCCAATTAGCAGCTCCTCAAATTCGCTCTAAACAGAAATCAAACAGGGTGATGTATGACAGCGATCAGCGGGGCCTCAACGCCGAGCTAATCCGATAACGCCCGAGCAGGAGCGCTAATAGTTGAAATACTCGCTCAAACCGCAGCCAAACCCTTATGATGGGGAGTCTGTCCTTATTATTTCATTATCCCAAAAGAATTTCATATTTCCATCCGTTTACCTTCCGTTGTTCGCTGGAAGTTGCAACAACTACAGCAGAAGCCGCGACTGGGGGGACGTGTTCGCGCTGGGAGGGAGTCGACGAGCACGGAGGCCAACATTCCCATGGTTTCCCCTCCGCGTACGGAGCAGCTAGGCTCTTTTGAGCGGATATGGATTTTGATTAGACACAAAAGGAAATGACTGAGCCAGTGACCAGAACGACAGCCACTTAATAAAAGGTAGAGTCTATACATCAAACGGCATCTGGCTGTAAATCACTCGGCCCTGTAACGACCTGCATCCCTCTCCCATTACGGAGCCCTTAGCTGGCCACTCATATTTACTCTGTGGGCGCCAATATCATTTTAGAATAATGAGCTTTGTTCTTGATCTAATTAACGGGGCCCGGCTTCATTTGTTTGCTCTCTTCTGTCATTATATTTCGGACCTTGGCGCGCTGCCTTACAAAAGGAATAACAAGCAAAGCACCGTCATAATCTGAGTGGTAAAATTTAAACTGTTAAAGGAATTTTGGTGGGTTTAGAGCAAAAGACACTGAAAGCATAAAGTATATTAGTTTGTAAAAACACTATTCAGACCAATTGATCTGTGCTGTATAATTTTGATAAGAACATTAAATAGGTTCAACCATCAGTTACTCGACAATGTCGTGTCTAGTGAAGAATCGGGAGAGTTTTAAGTTTTTCTTTTGTATTATGATTGAGAATATCCAAGATGTAAAAGCGAAGAACTGTCGAGAAAGTTTGTGTTGCAGTAAGATTTTAAGTTTCTCTGCTAATGATGAGTCATGATAAGGCTTAGCTTCATATGATAAAGAGCATCACCTTTTAGCTGCACTAGTCCAGGGAATTTAGGAGGTTATTGGATATTTGTTTTTTTAGGACTATCAAATTATTACATAAAAGGATAAATTACCTTCAAATAAGATTATTAGTTGGGAACATTTCTGTTGGGGGGAGGGTAAAGAACTACATTAGAAACCTAAAATCGTCACCGATTTAACCGATTTAGTTTTATGAAGTGCGACTGTTCATTTATTAATGCAAATGTGATTCAAATTTTCTTGTTCTTATTTAAAACATTTCAAGCCAAAGGAAAAAAACAAAAATTGTTCCGGCATTTTTTGAGGCCAAACCTTTTTTCAGAAGAAGTACGGCATAATGAGGCGTTCACTGTGGCTGAACATTTTAGCTCTCTGATGAAAAAGTACTGTCAAGATTCCACAACAGCACACAACACGCATCAGAAATAAGGCACTTGCGTTACATTTAAGGAACTAAATGTTGGTTTAGTTATGGGTTTGCATTTTTTTTTGTTGCACTAAATAGTTTTATGAGCATTGTTTTGTAAGGAGTTCACTTTACGTTTCTGCTGCTACATTGAGAGAAGAGTATTGTAATTTCGATCCTGTGTATGTCTTGCACACATGCAGTGTCGACAGTAAAAACTACTTGACTTGACCAGCAGAAGTAGTTTGATTCGTGCACGAAAGCATGGACAGCTGAGCTCATCCTACAGTGTTCTGCTTATATATTGAAACAAACACTCTTCAGTAGTTAAGACTAACATTTGAACTTGAGCAACATTTCTCATTTTCTCAAACATGAGAAAGAAAACCATAAGTGTGCAGGCGTGTAAAAAAAACAAAAAAAAACCCTGTTCTGAAGTTTACCTTCTCTTCTATGAAGTTACCCAGTCAGCATTTACAACGCTGGAAGTTTTTGCTACAGAGGCTAAGAGCTAAGATGTATGTTGTACTGACAGCAATTAGATGTGTTTTCTGTTTTTTCTATCCATAAATATACGTACAAATATGCTTTCGAACAACTGCAATGTAAAACTCCTAAGTTGTAGTTATATCAGAGTTTTCTCAGTAGTTTTTTTGTTGTTGTTTGTTTTTTTACATTCATACATTTATTTTCAACGTGGAGGTCCTTGTTTGACATAATTGTTTTGCAGAAAAAGACCAAACTAAGATGTCTGTCTGGCCACAAGGGATTCTCTGTATCGAAAACAAAATGTTTCTGCTCATGTAGGACTGCAGCTCTAAGACTAGTTTTTTTTTATTTTTATCAATTAATCTGAATGAAATAAGCTGTTGGTTGTGCAAAAGTGTCCAACTTCCATTTTAATAATTAAAAATAAACTATGGAAAACTGAATAATGTCAAAGAATTAAGTCAATGAAAAAAAAAAAAAAAGCTTATTTATTAGAGCAAATAAATACATTTGAAAAATATGTTTCCAATGTACCTAAATGATGTGAGTGGCTGTTAAACGTTCATATTTTCTACACAGAAATAATGATGAGAATCTCCATAAATAAATGTGTAAATTATTAAACCACTTTTATCGGTTATCTCTGTATTTTATCGGTGTATACAGTGTGTGTGTGTGTGTCTATGTGTGTGTGTGTGTGTCTGTGTGTGTGTGTGTTTGTGTGTGTGTGTGTGTGGGGGGGTTGTGCTCCAGTGGGCTGAAGTAAACCAGGTCCATTCTCTCTCTTATTACTAGAATTGTAATTCAATGATCACCTTAGATCACACGTGCGCCATAAATCAGATAGGCTTGACAGAGGATGAAAAATTGTATTAATAATATGAAACTTATTATACAGTCCCAAATGCTCCCTTGATAAATGACATTGTTTGGGCCTGACAATGATTGCATTGAAAACATTATTTCTTCGGTGTGTGTGTGTGTGTGTGTGTGTGTGAGAGAGAGAATCGAAGCGGTTTTTCCAAGGGTGGGCAAGACGAGAGGTGGGGTTCCCAAGCCTCATAAAATATTCAAGATGTTTCCCACCGTTCCCTCTCGAGTCCAGTGGGCAGGCAGGCGGCGGTGTAAAATAAAAGTCCGTGCATGTGAGAGTGTGTGCGGCCATCAGAAGTCTCAGCGCAGCATAAACAGCCAAGAAAAACCACAAATAAGAGCTGGCAGGACTCCTGGTGTTATCATGACGGAGGCGAGTCAGACCTTATCCTTTAGGTAATACGGCCTTAGAAAAAAGTTTATTTTGCTTCAAAACTGTATTCATATCTGAGTACAGGTGCATGAGAAGCCCAGACTTGGTTCAACATAGAACTAGCAGAGCCTTCTAAATAAAAGCACTTACTCAGCTTGTTCCCAATATCTGTGGGACAAACTGATGCATGATCTGTGTGGTTCCTGCCTGTGAGGATGGAGACATCAGAGGAAGTTTGATAGAAACTTTTTTTTATGGATCCTCCAAAGCCAGAAAACTCAATCAACAGAATTGTACGCACATTTGAAAGTATTGCATCCCAATTACTTAATAGTCAGCAAAATTTGAAAAACAAAAAAACTGTCCAAAATTCTGCAAACATGCATTTGCTCTCGCCTGAGGAGGTTTTTTGGCTTTTTGGAAAAAAAAAACAGGTCATGTGCAATATAATAAGTTCTACAGTAGCAAAACTTATTCTACCTTGTTTTGTTTACAACTCCAGGATTTTAAATGCTTTTTTTTCTCAATTTGTATGACTAGTGGATGGAAACATGGCTGAAGATAGTTTCCTCTTACGCCGGTGTCTTATCTCACCACCTGTGTTGGAGTGTACAAAACACTCTTTGCTGGGTTTAAAAGCAAACAAACAGAAAACATTTAATGGAATGTTGACAAATATTACATCTATTAAGCGAATTTGTCACTTTCTAAATGTTAGAATACTAATATTTGTTTTTTTCTTTATGTACAGACTAGAGCGATGAAGACACTCAAACACTCAAAGCATTATGAAGGTAAGTATCTCTGCATCAGTGTAGACAAAGAGTCTGCAGAGTGTGAGGTGTCATAAAATAATCTGGGAGCAGCACTTTTGAAGTATATGTATATATATTGGGTACCAGGGTTCAGGATCATTTAGTTACTGCTGCACCCGAGTAGTCACTTTAACCAAAACTTGTTAAATGTTCAACTATTTGCTGTTTTCACCGATTCAGAAAAGACTTGGACGTAAAGAAAAAGTACTGAAGTGACTTCGGATCACGGTACACAGAAGCTGCTCCCCCTTTAACTCGACTTTATCAGAGCCAGCCCATGTAAACTTCTTCTTCTGTACCGTGCGAGGCTCCGGCCGCCTCTTCCTTGTTCTGATCTTATTACCCCCCCATCCCACCTCCCTTCTCGTCTCCTCCTCATCTCCACAAATGACCGTGATGGGGGGCCATTCATCTCACTCCTTGGGCAGCCACAGTGAAATAAATCAAGATTTTCTCCCCCCCACAAATTTAACAATATTTGTATTTGGGGTGGGGCAGGCGTAATTGATGACTGCAGCCATGCTAATTAAAAACAGCGGTGCTTTCATTAATCTTGGTCACTGAGGATGGGGAGGGGTTAGCGGAGTGGCCGCTGCAGAGCTGGCTGGACAAGGGGACAGTGGCCGGCTCCGTCGTCCCCATCACTCAGGTGATTTGGGCCATTGTGGAGTTTATTACCAGACCAAAGTTAATGTGAAGCAGCCATTAATAATCACCAGAACAGTCATACAGTGTTGGTCTGACGGAGTACAGAGAAGAAACCAAAGCAGACAATGAAATGAACACATAACAAAGGATTCTGGGTGCTGCTTTGGATTAGTTACTCGGGTTCTGTTTATTCACGTGAAGATGCTAGTATATTAAGGTTTCCCGGTTGTGAGCTAACACACAACTTTACCTTTTACGCAGCGACTCCGCCGCTGAGCGAGTGAGAGAGCTGCAGAAAAGTGCGTTAGGCTGGGAGAGAGTGAAGGAGGTGGGCGGGTGGGGTGGGAGCAGCAGAATAAGGTGCCTCAGTGCCATAAACAAGCTTTATGAAAAGAGAGGGGACATTTATTTAATCATGGAATACCTGAGGAATCGCAACCAGACACGCGCTTTGTCCCATTATTGTTAAGCCATAAATTTAACTGCTTTACCTGAACGCCGAAGAAACGGACGGTACGAAGACGATGCGGGGAAGCAGGTGGATTTATGTATGTGTGAGTGTGTGAGTGTGTCTGTGTGTGTGTGGTGCTGCAGATGAATAGCCATAACAGCCCTTCTCTGGTATCTGTGTATCTGCAAACATGGAGAGTAATAGACTCCAGGAAGAGAGAACACGGAGATAAAAATGTTAGTATTTTTATTCTTTTAGAAGTCTCCCTGCTAATATTAACATCTGAGCCTCGCTCTTGTTTAATCTCCCAAGTCAGAAAAAAACGTTTTCACGAAACTCTCAACAGGTTTAAAGGTTAATGGCCCTCCCTAAAAATAATGACCTGAACTCAAGAGCCGCCGTTTGGTAACGGTGAAAACAAAGGACAGCGTGTTTCACCGGGAGAGGTTTACCGATCAGGACAGAAAATGTTTGGTTTTAACCAAATTTTAATCATAGTAAACTCAGAGCCAAAACAGAAAAGATGAGCATTAACTACTTTTAGGACGTTAAGAGGAAAAGTAGCTGCCAGTTAAAAGTGCTGGACTGTAACCATCTTTATATTGTTTCCATTAAAGCTGCGTGTTAGGAGACCAGCGGCCTTTGAGAAAAGGCTTTTTATTGCCTGAACCCTATGTGAAATATTAAAAGGCCGTTTTTAAAGTTTTTAAGTCTAGCAAAGGAGTAATCGATTCCCCAGAGTTATTTTCAGATGTGATGCTCAAAGGAAAAAAGGGAACTTACAGGCCTTAGTTAGAGGGAACTTATTAACTTGCATATATATTATATTTCCTCCTATCAGTGACTTAGTGTATGCAGGATGATTCCTCTGAGTGTGAGCTTACATTAGAGACATATTTGTTACATCTGGATGAACGACTGGACATCGAGACACAAAAACCTGGCTAGAAAAATGACTTTTTCAATTATTTTAAAACTGTACTTTCCCTTTTTTAAAGTAGTTACATAAAATAAACAATAATAAAGAGAATTTTCCTCATTTCTTTCTGGTAGGGATTTCTATACAAAATGTTTTCCTGCATAGATTAAAAATTCTTATTGATGTCTTCTCAAAAAGATCAAGATGATTACGTTTGGCTAATTTTGTTGATTTTGCTGCAGGCTGTGAACAATTCATGACACCGCAACTAAAAAGAGACTGAGCAAAGGTTCGTATCTGGCTCTCTGAATGCAATACGACTGCATTTTATTTGATTTTGTTAGTTGTAGGATAATCCCATACCAAGCTGATGGCCTGCGTGAAGCACGGTAGTAGAGGGATTAAGACCTGGCTTTATTGTCTAAGGAAAAATAATATTTAATAAATCACGTGTATGCCTTTCTTAAACATTCGCTCCGTTTTGGCTTAGAGCCTTGAATGAATGAAATTATCAACTTTATGTGTTGGTGTGAAACGCAAGAATCCGAAAGAGGCTTCAGTTTCTTTGTAGCTTCAAGTGTGAGGACACGAGAAACCACGAAAAACGTCAGTGAGGCTGAACTTCAAAGACGACACAGAACAAAAAACATGGATGCAATTAAACTGCAAGTGCAGCTTTTTGTCAGCGAGCATATTTGCACACACACACACACACAAACACACACACGGCGCCGGGTCAGAGGGACAGCGGTAGCTCAGAGCCAGCTGTGACCTGCCGGTCCAGGTGCTCAGGAAAACCGCTGCTAACGGCCACGATTGATGATCTAATCAAACTGTCACCACGGCGACCTGCACCAAAGGGAGGAGAGGCTGTGGAGCCGTTGGTGAGCGTGTGTGTGTGTGTGTGTGTGTGTGTGTGTGTGCACAGTAACAGAGAAGGAGAGCAGGTGGGGTAGAGGCGAGGCGTTCAGGAGACCTTGTGCATGCTTACCGTTAGTCCAAATTGAGAGTGACAGTCTCAATAGTAAAAAGCCCAACTCCCGCCCTCCCCACCCCATCCGTCCAAGTAATGGAGGAAACAAGTCCAGCGTTCTTCCGGAGGATGTCACATAATGATGGGAGTCGCCCCTCCCAAGCACGCAGCCTCTCCAGCGCCCCCAAACAAACATGGCGTGCCCTCATCTGCAGTTTAGACGTTTCTAGATGAGACTAAGACACGAGGCACAGACGCAGTTTTTAATCTGGTAAATATGTCTGCCCAGCGTCATACTTTCTCCTATCTGAGGCTCTCCCAGGTTCAGGTAACCTCTGCCTTATTGGCTTGGTGACAAGAAAACTTCTCTGAATTTCCCTAAACATATTGAAGACTTCTTAAAATCTCCAACCACGAAAACTCACCATAAACACTGTTCTAAACTACAGGGACAACGAATCTGATTTACTTTACACAAGCGAAGCTAACACAGGCAGAAGGCCAGAACGCATTAAACCTTCAGGATTTATGGCCTAAAGGTTCAGGGTTTCACAGAAAGTCTAACATGTTATCCACGGAACATCAAGAACGCATGTAAAAACATGCTAAAGTTGAGAAGTTCTTTGATTCCAGACACAAATACATGTTTTATATGTGTTCCTTTTTCTGTCATATTCTACATTACCTGCATAGAAAATATAGTTTATGTTGTTTAAGTTCTTGGACCTTACATAGCATCTCAAAGAGATTCGGGAAATGCTCATCATTTACTATGAACTTTTTGGCAAACCTTTAAAATATGTGTACACACTTAAAAAAAGAAAAAAAAAACTTACAAAAACAAGTTAAAAAACATCCAGCCTTCAAAGTTTGCATATTTCTGTCAGAACAACTATTGATGTCATTGTCACATGCAACTCTGTGGTTTCATCTGTGGTTTCTCTAATTGTTTTCCTGGGATACAAACATGACATAAGATGGTTCTTCATAGGTCTTGATGTTCAAATCAAAGTTTTTGGCTAAATCCATTTTAGAAAAATGTTCTGAACAATTTGAAAAATCTATGGGATACAAATCCCAATTGGTGCGTTCCCTCACCAGAAAAAAAGTGGAATTAACGTTTTATTTGTCTGCCGTATTAACGTCTCCCTAGAAGGTTGGATAAAGATCCAGTTTCAGCATTAATCATCGATACCCCTTTTCCACCAAGGGCTGGTTCCGTGCTGGTGCTAGAGCCGGTTCGCGACTGGTTCCAAGTGCGAACCGCCAAAGAACCGTTTGTTTTTCCACACTGGTGCTGGCCGGAAAGCTAAGTCATTACGTCGCTCCATGCGTATGGGTACTTAGCGCCAAATCCAACCCCTACAAGACCACAACAACACTTTTTAAGCTTTAATAATTTGCTAACCACTGCGCTCAGACCCTCCCGCAGCCATCTCTCGCTGGATGTATTGGAACACCGGTTTGGTCCTTGAAGCCCCCTCAAGTTTTTTATGGACTTCGGTGGAGGACCACATTGCGAACAGAAGGTTTGTATACTCCACTGACCACTGCTGCTTTAACTTAAGGTCCATTTTGTTTTTTTTGTCGCACAAGCAAAACTGCTGCTCTTTACCTGTTTACTGGCTATTAGTTGTTCCATAGCACCGCTCCCAGTCCCTGACGTCATCACGTTGAACCGGTTCTTTCCTCTGGCCCCAGAAAGAGTTGGTGCTAGCTAAGCACCAGTTTGGAACCAGTTTGGTCAATGGAAACACAAAGAACCGGTGCTAACTCTAGCTCTAGCACCGAACCAGCACTGGAACCAGCTTGAAGGAAAAGGGGTACGGTAGGATTGAGGAGAACAGTTTGGGTAAATCCGTGATTGAGAGCTGTAGCAAGGAGGGACATGTTAGGGTTTTCAGGTAACCACAAAAACCATAAGACACCTGTCAAAAGCAATATGGTTCTTTGAGATACAAGCCAGTAGAAAGCAGTTTGGTCTTTACTGGCATCGACTACATCTGTGTGTTTTAGTGAGTAGAAAGTAAGAGTGAGCTTTCTAGCATCCAACATTGTAGATTGGATGTTAATTAAGAGATAATCACGTAGAAAAGCATCTCAGAGACACTGTTAAAGGTAGTGGACATTGTGTGATTGTTGCCATCCTGTTTGACTGCAGCTCAACCTTACATCAAGGACCTCAAGAACACCTTTGTTACCTCAGAATGGGTTAGAACCGCGTCTTGCCGTAGGATAAGGATCCAAATAGCCTTTATTTTCCAACTCATATCAAGTTATTACTCCTGTCATGTGTCATGGCCCCAACACTGCCTCAATACAATAACATCACCATGTCCAATAAAATGGATTAAGATGTTCCTTATTTAGTTGTGAAGACAAAAGTTCAGGAAGTTGTCCAACTTAATGGCAGCCTTGTTGATCGCTGCCTGTTCCATGTGCGTGTTAATCACCGTCCCCAGGATGCATCCAGGACTGCAGCTCGGCCGTCCAGCTCGCATTAATTCAATCGCTGCTCGGCTAATTCATTGATTAATTGCTTCATTAGTGATGCCTGGCAACATCTATTTCAGCAATGACAGTCTGATGTCTCAATTCAGAAAAAAAAAGAAAAAGGAACCTGTCTGGCAGCAGCCCAGCGCTTCCACCGTCCCTCTGTGCATAATGTCCAACTTCTGTCAACAGTCAGGACGCACAACTGCGTCGCAGAGTAGCTGCCTGGTTACGTGCCACAGGATGCGAAATGAATACGAAGGTAAAGTGCGCTTTCCTGAGTAATGTCAGTTTGGCTTCAGCCGGAAGGTGAGATCATACTAAAAAAAATAAAAAAAGGTAGAAAAGCTGGAGGGATGGTTGGAGCTGCACTGGCCAGATGAGGTGGAAGATGAACAACTGCTGCTTGTATCTTCCGCGAGTCAAGGTCACGCCGCTCTGACATGAAAAGTGGATCTGATTCTGGGACGAGCTGTCAGCTGCCGCCCGACATTACTTTTAGTAATAGGAGCTGATGGGACCTGGATCACACCAGGAATAACACACAGAGCTCATATGACATCACAGGCCAACCCAGACGCCCACACACATGACCTCTGACCTCTGCTATCAGACATAGGCTTAGATTTATAAGTGGCATATTTTCACTGCTTCTTACGAAGCGCTACCAAGGAGTTAACCCCCCCCCCCAACCACACACACACACCCCGGAGTTAAGTTTTTACCGATATAATGTTTCCTAAAAACCTTTGTGACTCCCGACACGACGACCATCAGCCATCGCAAGTGCATAAAAACGGTCCCCAAGCGTTTGCATGGGCCAGCCCATAAAAACTTAATGCACCCCATTTTCCAGTAATCAAAGTTTTATGGACGGCGGCGGCTTTTAAACTAACAAATTTTAATTATCGCTTAATTTCAGCGGCAATATTAGTGCGATCGCTCATTCCGCAAGTGTTCAGCCGGCATGAAATATTGAGCAGGGTAAACACGGAGGCGCGGCGTCCGCTGGCCAACGTTCAGGCGAGCAGCCGGGAAGCGTAAAAGGTGAGCTAGAGGTCTCAGGTCCGGCCAGGTCTAAAGCAGTTGTGTTCAGGGAGAATAACGATGGAGGACGGCATTTTAGAAGCTCGATTAAAAAATTAACTGATTTAACAGATATTATCACACACAGAGCCGGTTATCTCAAGTGTTTCTGTTCATTTGGATTGTACTAAAGACCCTAAATTCAGGTATTACTAAATGTCCCATTGGTCTGCAAACCTTCAGTTTTGTCCTCAGTCCACCAAATAAAACTTTAGAGACGCAAACCTCGCAGGACTTTGTGGTACACAAACTATTCATGTTTAATAACAACGTAGCCGTTTTCAAAGAACAACCAAAATATATTTTATTTTCCAGTTAATTTTTCTTCTAAAAACGAGAAAAATGATGGATAAAAACATATTTTCCAACCTTGTGACAGGAAAAACATATCCGAGTCATTGTTCTGTGTAAATTAAATCAAGTTATTTCTTAAAACCGCTATTTTACATCGTTTCATCGTCGTTCCATCAGTTTTCAGCTAAAGATGTTAAAAGGCCACTGGAGGAAATCCAAAGAAGCGTCTGCAGCTCCGGAGCCGCAGGCTGCAGAATCCAGAGCAACATCATCATAGAAAGGAATGAAAGTTGTCATTGATATTGAAGCCGACAGGTTGCAATCTGCTGTATCCTAACATGTTGTTGGAAGTTCAGTAAAAAGTAGTTGTTGTTTTTTTTCTTCAAATATTTGTAGAAACAGATTTTTTGTTTCTACATGAATAAAACTACACATACTAATTTATAATCATGTTAAGGATATTAGCTCAAGAATCAAGAAAAGCAATTTCTACCACTACACTGCAAGCAGTAAATGGATTAAATTCAGTTTTTTTTTTTTTATTTGTAAGTGAAACAATGAAAAAGTTTTTTTATACATGTATTTATGAATTTGTCGTTCCTGAGGTATTTTTATTGACGTATTGTTTCATGCTACTAAAGCAAAAAAATATATATAAAAAATCCTATTGACCTAAAGTGGCTGAACAAATCCTAATATTGTAACACAGTTAGATCCCCTTCTCTTGTGGAGGCCAAACAGGATGTTACAGACGCCTGGAAACGAGGCCGAACCAGAGAGGCGAATCGCTGACACCAGCAGATAAGAGAGGGAAGAAACACGCAGATAAAAGCCCAGATTCATTATCAATAATTAAGGGAAACGATGTATTATAATGAATTAAGAGTCGACTGTATCACACTCGCTAGTGCATGTGAGCCGCGCTCACCCGCGCTGCTGTGTGCTGGGTGTGTGTGACATGACCGCTGCCTGCTCCGTGTGCTCCATATTGCCACCAGGCTGGCTCCACGCGGGGCTCTTCCGCCCTTGCTCGCCCCGTCCGGCGTGGACGGCCTCGGCCCTTCGTGCCAGGGCAATATGGCCGTGCTGCACTGCATGCTGGGACGCGGCTGCGAGCCCAGAGCCCTGCGCTGCAGAACCAGATGCCCGCTCAGGCGCGTTCGGCCCCCAGCTCAGCAGCGCCACCGACAGCAGGTTTATTAGATTAGCTCTGTGTTATTTACAGGAGTTACGTTGAATAGTATGTGGATCTGAAGGGTTTCGTTTTTTTTTTCTTTGTGAGTCAAGAAACCTCAAGAATATACATTTCCTTTGGAGGATAAATGAGGTGGACAGGATGATGAGGCGGTTTTTTTTCTAGTACTACATTCACACAGCACATGTTAATATTCAGGTCATTAAGTCTCAATAACATTAGATTCTCTTCTAGGGACCAAAACAGTCGCATGTGAATATCTAAAACTCGCAAGTACTTAAAACCCATTCAGAAAATCTTCAAGCTGCCTTTTTAAATAGTTCAAACACAAAACAAATCTTAAACACACAGAAAGCTAACAGCTAACGTCTTCCTCAAATCTGCTCTACCAAGGACTGGTGCTTCTTTGACGGCAGACCATTAAAATGTGAAGTAGTGTTGTGTCTAGAAATTTCTATTTCTCAGGCTGTACTTTTTTATAATGAGAACAAAATCCCAAATAGATCATTTGGACTTCACTTACACAGATAGGATCACATCAGTAGACTGCATGAAAATGCCGGGGGAAAAAAGTCTAAAGGTTCTACCATCACAAACGTGAACATGCAGAGTTTCATAAACACGTTTTAGTACTGTGGTGGATCTGCGCAGCTTGGGGGCGCAATACTCTTCCAAAGGCCTCGGAAACCTTTAAAATGCTAGGATATTTAACCAAAAACACGGCGACCTCCCATAGAAACGTGAAAGAAACGATCATTATTGGGTTTTCAGTTAAGATCACAATCACAAACATGAATACATCTCTACAGACGCGGTTTGCTGGACAATACGTCCACGCTGTCTCTGTCTCCTGGGCAGAATCATATAAACCAGCCTGTGAGCTGAGCTGAAGGCACACTGGACAGCACATGTTTCTCTAGTATATTGGGGTGAAGCAGAATGCCAAGAGAGACGTGATTTTGTAAAACACCAATATTGCTTAAAATTAATAAATGTACTGAAATGACAAGTTAATCCAAGTTTAAGCATAATCTACAGCATAAAACTGCAGCAGGAAAGTACACCGGGCCCTGCCTGCACCTCTATCCCTGCAACCTTTAAGCGGCTCTATCCGGTGAGTCATCACACCTGCGCGCCGCGCAGTTTTCCTCTTTAGAGTACTTCAGCGTTAGTGTACTCCATCTTAGAAATACAGTAACCTAAAGAAAAAGGAAATGTTGCTCTTCATCGCAGTAAAAACTCCCGGAGCTGTGGATGAAGTGCCCTGTTCTTCGTCTTCTACTCTAAACAAACACGTCTTTCCTCCAGGCTGCTCGGCCCTCCTCCTCCACGACTGACAAGTGTATTAGTCGGGGATGCTTATTATTACAAGCGTGAAAATGGCAGCCGTTTAAACAATTACCTGTGAACAGAGGCATGTGAGACGGCGCGCTTGTGTTTGGGCGTCTCTGTTTTTAAAGGACTAATTACAAACAGTTGAGTCAAGGTTGCTGCTGTCAGTCAGGCTTGCAAACTCGTGGCCTTTAGGGTGAAGTGTTTGTTTAGGTGTAAGCAGACCTACGAAATAGACTAAAGTTTAGGTTTATAAACATGGACGGATACGCTGCAAAACAAAAGCTGTACAAATACTGGCATATTTTTACAAATATTCATATTACAAGCAGCAAACACGCTTAATATAATGTTATAAACATATTTAGATACACATCTGCATTTTGCAGTATAGGTACTTAATATTTGAATGAGTTACTGGACCAGTGCGCCGTGGAATGGACGTGATAAAGCTTTAGCACTGCTGAGGTTATGTAGAAGTCTGTTTATCATTCATCATTGTGGTAAGTCATCGTCAGCAGTAACATACGGTGTTTCTATGAATCTGGACAGGCTACGGATTAAAGAATGTTCCTGTATGATGCTGTCATGTTAATAGCTCAATATGCAGGCAGCACAGACAATTTTCCACAGTAAAATGTCCTGGATTATACCATCAGTTCTTGGACAGCTATGCGGCCATGTGGTCAGGAAGTCAAATAAAGAGATGTTGGAGATGGGGATCCTTTCTCTACTCGTTCTCCTACCAGATCCCTTGTCTCCTTGCTGCTACTGATGCTTCCTCTGGTTTAGCAGCGGTTGAACGAAAGATAAATGATTGCTCTAGCTTCCCTGTGTGTTTCCTCTTAGATCACTGACTCAAGCTGGGGTTCAAGACCAACAAGTCTACCTCATCCCATTGAATGTTCTTTGTCTAATGACAAAGTTGAGACTGCGCTGCATTCTTTTATCTTCCAGTAAACTTTCAGTTATCATAAAGCTTCTCTCCCTTGATAACGTTGTTGTGTAAAATAATTGTTTTTCCTTGATTTTATGGTACTAAACACAAAACATGTAAGGAAATTATATCCGAGTCTCGCGTTCCGATATTAAATGATTTAAAGGTAAAGACATCACATTTATATATATATGTAAACAAAAAAAAGAGAATACTGATAAAGTCAAACATTGTCACCAGATTCAGGCTAAAAGTGTCAATTAGGACTTGATTGAAGCTTCTTAATTTATAGCCGGCTTCCTCCTGAGGGGCAGCATCTCTTTGTTGCGCTAGTGAACGTTGCACATCACGGCCTGATTGCTGTTGCCTCCCTGTGTCCCAGCCGTCCTTTAATTATCAGGACAGATCGTGTGAATGAAGATGATTCAGCAGATTTGATGCTTCCATATCTAGACTGAAGCCTCAAACCCCGAACTTATGTTAGCCGTAAATGAAAGATCGGATCGCATGGAAGAAATGCGGATGGTTTTAATTCTTTGTTCAGATGATTCTGACAAACACCGTTTGGACACGTTTGTACCTCATACGTACGTGACATCCCACACACGGATAAAAAAGCTCAGCGCCTGCAGTTAGGAGAGATGCTGTGACTGAGACAAAGACCCAGTTGTGTCACTTCCTTACATTCAGCCCTTTCTCTCCCTCTCTCGCCAGAACCTGTCAGGTAGTGGGAGTTGGCGTCTCGCCCTTCCTCCGTTCCCCCTCCTCCTCCTCTGGGGGTAGAAGGATGTGAGGGACTAATATTAGCTTTTATTTAAGCAGATCTGACCAGCGCCACCCACCAGCGTCCGCTCTTCATTAGTGCAAAGTGATTGTATGGAGACACCGTGTCCTAATTTCCTACAGCTAGTTTTTCACCAGCATCTGTCTGATGGATGGACTTTAAGAGAGAGGGAAATGCAGGTCAGGCTTACTGGAACACGGCGGGGCGCAGAAAGATTGTTTCTCGATTTTAATCAAACATTACTTTAACAGTAACTTTGTTGATCCTAAAGTTATTACGGTGAAAACTTAAAAAGCATGGAAATTTAAAGAGGAGCGGCAAATGCAAAGGAGGCGGATTAGCAACGATCAACTGTCAGCAGATGATATGTCATCCAGGATTTGGACATTTTAAAATCTCACCTCTGCTGAACACAGATTGAGTTTTTGTCGCGTTTTAAAAGCCATGAGACTGTCGTGCAGAAGTAGTGTAGTAAATCAGATGCTTGATGAGATTATCTGCGAGACTGACTGCTACTGGAGATTCTTCCTGCACAAAGAAGCAATATCGACATAATGTAATACACTTGAATGAAGCGACTTACAACAGAACAAAAGTTTTGTTTTTGATTCTGTTTTACAATGTTTTAATACATTTTTTGTAAACTTATCCAGAGTTTCTTCCCCTTAGCTCTAATGAAGAAAACGCGTCCCCACAGCATAATGCTGCCACCACCATGTGTTTATTCGAGGCTTATATGTTTCATTTATTTGTCTGTTCTTTGGGCTGACTAAAAAAGTCTTTTCGATTCTGTTCTTATATAGTTGTTCCTTAAATTATAACTAGTTTGGTTTATGAAGGAGAGACAACACAGCGCCACTTTAAATGGCTAATAAAGAGTTTATAAATGTCATTAATTCATCTGTAAATGTCTTACTGAATATTATTGATGATTAATGATGAAGATATTTTTACGATGTGTTTATAAACCAAATGATTTTTTTGTGTGTATGATGCTAAAAAGTTAAGAAACAAGGAAACAAGGAAACAAGGAAGTGAGTGAGTCTGAAATGTTTCGTAAACACCCCTGTAAAACATATATAAAGGGGAAGAGATTCGTTCAGCACACTAGTTAGATTTGTAGCTTTCTTCCTCAATTAACATAAAATAAACACTTATTATTATTATTATTATAATATTTATTATTACATGTCTTAAATGGTACTGACCACAAATTATTGTCCTACCGTAGACAATACATGATAAATTATTTATTAAAGCCATTAGGAGTTTAAAGTTTTAAATTCAACATCATTCGCGCTGCATCTATGTCTTGGATGTAGATATCTCTGTGCTTGTGGTCTTGTTACGATTTGGATAAGTGGAGCCTAGTATTACCACCAGCTAGTCAGGCCTTCCTCTCCTCCTCCCCCTCCTCCTCCTCTCAACTTTTGACTAACAGATCTCCCAAGCGTTCTAAAAATACCTGGTGAGCAGGGATGTAGGGATGCTGATTAAACTGCCTCTCTGACACTGTCCCACTGCAATCCATCTCTCCAACGCCTGCCAGCCAGCATATGTTTGCAATTGGCTCCCCCCAACAATCCCAGTTGCCTCTCAACTCCCCACCCCTCCCGCAAACTGGTCCCCAGTTGCCTGTTCGGGTACTCCCCCTACACAACAACACACGCACACACTGGCTCGTGCACAACTCCCCATGCTCCCCCTCTCGCTGTCTCTCCTTCTCCCCAAGCAAGAGTCCTAGTCTCCAGGTCTGGGCTTTGAAAGCCGGTGCGGTTATCAATCACTGACGAGTCGGCCCAGACCGCTGGTACGCCTTCACACACACACGCACGCACGCACACAGGGCTTCTCTCTTTCTTTCTTCTTCCCTTCATCTCCCTCCCCGCCCGTCTTCTTTGTCGTTCCATCTCCTCTCTCCTCCAGCCTGCGTCCTCAGCCGCCCAAACCTGTTCCACTTAATAAGCCCTCCCCGATGACCTTGCGCTAATTAAGCCGCGCCGTGTTGGAAATATGATGGTTAATTAATGATGAGATAAATTCTGTCTTCAGGACTGTCAGAAAAATGATGACGCCGTGTTTTACAGGTTTAAATGGAACAAACCCCGTGGCCGTCCTCTCTAAGAGAGAGCGAGCAAGAGAGGCGCTGTGTTCTAGCTTGTCCTCACCTTGCAGGGCCCACTTTCACAATGAATCCTGCTTAGTTCTGGGGTTTGGATTAGGACTAATGTGCTGATGGAGGTGAGGTTTGGTTCAGGGTTAGGCATGACCTGGTTTAACATAAGAGTCAGGGTCGGTTTTTAGAAATGAATGAAATATAAATGGAGGTTAATGAAAAATCCTTGTTAAAATACAAATGATATTGTACGCCTACATGCATTTCTAAGCAGTGGAACAGGGTTTACATGTTATGGTTGGTATTTGATATTATTTTTTTCAAAAACCTCAAATATATTTAATGGTTGGGACAACGGGTGGGGGTGGTGGTGGTTGGGGGGGTACATTAAAGCGGTCTGGCTGAGGAATAACTTGTCAATAAAACCTTTGATAGGATAAAGCTGCTGTTTGGCTTAATTACATTTCATTCATTCCTAAATAATATTCATAATAATCATAAAAGCTGATGTGACCCTGACTCAACACATTGACTATGTAGGGAAACCTGAACAAAAACCACATCAATATTAACTTAAATTTCTTCTCCATTTGCTTCAATGAAGTTCCCAAAGCAGCTAAGAAGCTAACCCCGACCTGCTCACTGTTCAGCATTTGTAGATTCAACGGTTCAAGGACTTTTCTGTGGAACATGAATAGAATATCTGCAGAAAATCGATCTTATTGTTTAGGGTCTCTAACCGCATATCTAAAATATTAGAGAAAAAAAACAACGTGGGAAGCCAACACACGGTCCGGTCTCGCATAGTTCTTATATTCTTATATTTTGTTACATTATTTAAAATTGGTTTCAGGGTGTAAACTGGACCGGGGGATTAGAATTTCGTCCCACCGCATGTACCACATGTGATGTGATGACAAATAAAGATTCCTCCTTGATCCTTCCTTGATTCCCTAATAAGGCACTGCTACTTTTACACACATTTGAAAAGCATCCATCCTATTCGTGAAAGCTGAACTCCTTGTTTGAGATGTTTTAAATTCTGTTCTTTGGAAAGACAAGGGGGAATTCTTGCCTTCTTAACTTTAAAAAAGGACGTCATCATATTTGGCAAATCATAAAGGCAAATTTATGCTTGGGAGTGATAAAAAAACCCAGAAATCTTTTCTGCAGGGTCTGAGTATCTAAACCGTGGATGAGACAGACTTGTAACAGCTGTAATAGCCAGGATCTGTTCCCAGAAAATCCAGAGCAGCAGCTGACAGTAAGAATTTAGCTGATAAAGTCTGAAAGATTGAAGCAGGTCTGGTTGGACCACTCACTGCTGTATCTGAAGCCACTTGTCATGTCTAATACAGCGTGTTGTCAAAACTATCAATTTCGGGTTGAGGAGTAATGAAAAAACGGGTCTGCTTCTATTTTAGCAGCACGCTTGACAGATTGAGAGGTGTTTAACGTCTCATTTGGGCTTGTCAGTGTTCGAAGGCGGAGGGGGGGGGGGG
>JAVLVB010000286.1:4846793-4879786 GCA_032876305.1 Orestias chungarensis
TGTGTGTGTGTGTGTGTGTGTGTGTGTGTGTGTGTGTGTGTGTGTGTGTGTGTGTGTGTGTTTTTAATGGGTAATTAGCTGAGATAAGAAACTAATAAGTGCTGTAGCTCAACCAGCCGAGTCCACAAATGTACCAAAAAAACACAACTATCTTCCGCATGCATGTGTTTGCATGAAGGAGGAGAAGAAGAAGACGCTGGCAGGGCTGTAACACGTGCACATGTGTGCGAGCACGCCTGCCGCTGGAGCTGTTCGTGTGCCTCACACTGGAACGGATCAAAGCGGACGCATCATTTTTGGCCATGCATCCACAACCCCAGACTCCCCTCCCTAACCTAAAAACAACGCAAACAATCAGAACCATCACATCCTGATCCGGACGGTCACATTTCCTCGCTGCTGACACACAGGACGCATCGCTGTTGGTTCGCCCACACCAGCCTCACCCCCACAACCTCCTCACAGCTCTCTGTCTGTTAGCAGTTGGCAGATTTATGCAGAAAGTGTGGGTGGAGTTAGAGGCCTGCTGCTGCTGCTTCTGCTGCTGTTGTGCCCTTCAGCCACCTGAAAAAGCTCGTGTCTGACTCAGTACATGCGGGCAGTTGTTTGGAGAAAAAGGTGAGGCTGTGAGTACATCTGTCTCTTGGAAAAACAACAGAGACTTGAGACAATTATTACCTCCTTCATAAGACCAAATTTAGCTGTGCAACTGTCTGAAAACAACAGGAAAATTACAGAAAAGAGTGGAACGAGTGTAAAAGTTGATTTTTATCAACTAGTATCTGATGCACAATCTTTTAGGGTTACTGTCATTTTTTGAATATAGACAGAGTTACACATTATTATGCAAGCTCAAATATATACATACACCCGCACCATTATCTACCTCGGCACCGGAAGACAAACCGAAGCATTTTCGTAGCTCTGGCACGACTTGATCAGGAGGGACTTGTTTAAAAGCGGTTGATTTCTAACCGGATGTTTAAACTAAATTCATGAATGTTGATTGATCGAAACGATTTTGCTAGCTTTTCATCTCCACTTCGGAGCCTCGTCTGGCATTTCTCAGGATTCATTTTATTTTGGCCAATCAGCAAAACAGAAAGGATTAACTGCGAGCGACGAACTGCAGGAAGTGAATGAAGCCATTCAGTGTCCAAATACTGAGCAATAAAAGTCAGAGGAATGTTTAAGGTGTTTTTTTGCTCCACGTCTTTCTTCGCGGCGGGAGAACGGTTGTTCCAGGTGCGCCGTTTCCGGCATGCTTATTCGAGCCGACGTTTTCTATAGGTCACAGAAAACTGTTAAGTCAGATCAAATCGGTTAAAAGTCAACAGCTGAGAGCACAGAGGTTTAGATCAGCGTGCCGGTTCTTAATAAGCTTAATGTCCGCCTCTTTAAGTGATTGAAAAATCTGTTTTGATGTGTGTTTACGATATCAGTCGGGACACCCTCCTCCATAAAAGGTTTTACTTCAACAGAACAGTTCTCAACAAAGTGTCTTCAGGTGAATATATTCTGTATTGCACTATATGGATAAAAACAAAAACTTAAAAATAGAACTCTGCCAGGAATCCTACATTTGCAAATTAACGCTATGATTTGTGAGGAGACAGAATATCAACATTGACGTCGACTCCCGTGTTTTTGTGAAACCTTCCTATGAAATTTTTGGGGAAAAATCAATAATTGTTTTGAAAATTCCTTTAATTTTATTTATGTTTTGCACGCATTTCTATTTGTCAATTATCAGTACAGCTAAAATATGACAAATAAACACAACAGCTGTGTAAATAATGAGAGAGTACAAACTTTAAGTGGACTCGACTATCAGTAGTTCCTTTGTAGGATAAGCAGTCAGACTTTTATGTAGAAACGTGCAGGATTACAGAAACGTTCTCTCTGATTTGTCGGGGCATCTTCTAATATACCAGAAAAAATATACAAAAATTTAAAAATGAGAAAATATCCAAATCTTACCAGGATGAATTTTTATTTTCAAACAATTGAACATTAATCACTTTCAGGCCCAACTTTGATTTGAGACAAAAAAATATGAACAGTTAAGCTGTAAAAAGAGTCAACTATGCTAGGATGTGTTATGGTAAGCTAATAAAAGTAGTACCATTATGACAAAGCAGCACTGAGCCCTGCCACTCACACATACACACACACACACACACACACACACACAGCAGCGCTCTGCCACTGTAAGGCAGTCCTAATATTTGCCGGGCTCACTTCTAATACACATCAGCATCAGGAGTGTGTTTTCTCTGTGCTGTCACGAGCCAGAGAAAATATTTGCTTCCCTCCCACCTCCTGTGAAAACAGAAAGCCCACACAACCCCCCCAACCACCAATCAGCTCTAACTTTCTCCAGCCGCACACCGACTGCCTCCCTTTGATACATAAACGGCGAGTTTGCTAAGCAAATTGTTGCGCTGCCTAAAACAGCCAGACTTGTGCGGTAAAGATATGTGTGAATAGTCGGCGGGCAGAAAATCATTTTCCACGATGGCCGACCTCTCTCTCTCTCTCTCTCTCTCTGTCTCTCTCCGGCGAGGAAGGGAAACCCTACACGGCCGCACGGACACGCGCTTCCCTCCACCACCACATGATCCACCAAGACATGGACGCATGTATTAACGTCCCACAGCTGGTGTGTTTTGCCTCCCGCTCTGCTCTGGGTTGTGAAACACGGTGACATGGTTGGAGCCGGTCCCATTAAGATGGTTCCTAAAGCAAACATTACACTGTCATCGCATCACTCCAAACCTCCCCATTCACGGAGTATCAAAGCCAGCAGAGCTGTCAGGAGCCCACATTAATCAAATTCAACCTGAACAGAAAATTGTTTCCTACTCTCCACCCCTGAAAGGCTCTGATTTAGAGCAATCTCCAACCCTCTGGAAAAACAGTGTTCACCTCAAAAAACGCCAGAGTAAGACGGGGGGGGAAAGAAAGAAGAAGAAGAAAAAAAGTCAGGCTCTAATTAGGAGTAATTACAGCCTTTTCATTTCCAACATGATGAAATAATTTGATTCTTTTTAAAGAAAGGGGTCTGGTTTGCCTCAACGGCAGACAAAGCGCCCCTACGACGAGAGCCGAGAGCCGGAGCAGGACAATGGCGGTCCTTCTGAGAGCCGAGCGTCATAAATCATGGCCAAGGTAGGCTTCAGACGTCTGACTGGGGCCCGCTGATGGCCGGCGCACAGGGGTGACCCACGTTAGCCAGATAAAACAAATACGGGCAAATATGGGCTGAGGACGAAGGGGAAGTGACATTTCAGAAGGAGAAAGAGGACGTACGTCGCCAGCGGACACTCTGGCGAGGACGGACCTCGGCGAAGTGTTGATAGAGAGGAAGATGTTCCGATTGAATGTCGGAGATTTGACCAACAGAGGTTTCCTTTTGAGCTTTTAGCAGGAACCCGAATGGAAATAATCAAATGCAGTTTCAGTGAAAACCGGTGAAGTTCTAGAAGATAAGCGATCTGGTTTTAACAAATTAAGAAGATGGGCGTTTGATCCACCAGAGGAGGCGAGCGGGGAGGGCGCAGTTAGCAGAGAGAAAGAGGGATGCTGGGGCATAATTACAAGGAAAACGCAGATAAATTAGCATAGAGAATAAAGGCTCGGAGTTTGTCTCTCTCTCAGGCATCCTCCCAGAGCTAAGGTAAGAACAGCTCAGGCTAACTTCGGCTGCTTTTCATCTTCCTAAGGACAAAGCACATTTAGGGCTTTCACGGCTTAAAAGGCCTCCTTAATCAAAACCAACTCTTTCATGTGTTCAGCAGTAAAAAGAAAAAAAAGAGAGAGATTCCTGTTTCCAAAGGGTAACAAGAGGGGGTACGGAGGATGTCTCCACTCAGGCTCCAAACAGAAAACTAGTGTTCATAAAATAAAATAAGATTTATACAAGCTAATCAGTCCAGTTGGAGAAACAGGTGAAAAAACATTCTGCCGCGTTTTAGAGGATCCCCTCAAGTTAGTCTGGAGCTTCAAGATGAGACAAACAAAAACTATGGAGAAGTGACAAATGTCAAGATCTTTAAAAGCTTTCCTTGAAAATAACAGAATCACACAAGTCGGATTCTAGATTTCTATTCGTTTGATTAAAACATTTTACTTAATTTGACCCATTTTCGGTTTCTATGTGGTGCAACTTGGAAATTAAAATACATTTTTGAAACTCTTTCAAGATTTCTTCTTTACAGGCACTCGTTTTAGGAAAAAGGAAGGAAAATATTAGTTAGTTTATTTGGTTTTACTTTGAAGGACACTTATTACCAGATATAACCATAGTAAGAGAAATAATGGGTACAAGATACGACAGTCTCACAATATTAAGGCAAATATTTAGAACACATTGTGTAAAATGATCTAATTCATTTTATGTGAAACTAAAAGGTTGTATATAGGGATTGGCATTCACTGTCATAAATTGTTAATTATCCGTTATGATAAGACTTTTAAATTCACCGTCACAACAGTAAATTAGATTAATGATGTCTAAAAATGATAAAAAGATAGATTTCTAAACACTTCCCCAGTGTTTGTTCCAATAAAAAACAGATAAATGTGAAAAATATAGATGCATATATGCAGGAGAAAGCAGATGGAAATAGTACATCTTTATAAATCTGGTTTTCCTTAAGAAGCATATTTTAAATTAGGTTTTTCAAGAACAGCGTTTATGTTTTGTTTTGGGTTTTTTCCTTACAAATCTATAGTTCCCTATATAGTAACATATGTTTTTGATTATAAAATAAAAAATCTGCATCACCCACACCTATTGTCTATAACATTCATTTCTCATTGATATGATTTTGATCCACACATCTAATCTTAAACACCGGCAACAATGAGATAACTGTTGGAATTAGTTTCACATAGTTCTTAGGTTGAAACGTCGGCCTAATGAGGCTCATCCTGGTTTTGCTGGAGATCAGTTCCTGCTATAAAGGAGTTGATCCTTTCCACTGTCGGCACATGCTTTACTGCAGTAACAGTTTCTTTTTTTTTTTTACTAAACACAATCGGGCCCGGTTTGCCTAAAGTGCCTTTAGATAACGTTTGTAATTTGGGGAAACTTGAAGCAAATAAATCCCAGAATTACATATCAGTGTCTTCTTTTTTATATATATTTTGTATTATTAAGTGGTTATGATATCTGTTCAGGGGGAGCTAGCATGATCTTAGCTTGACAACTGTAGGCTTAAAATAATATAAAATAAGAGTTATCAATTTTATTTAAATTGCCCCAATATCTACACCAGTTTGTTTTTATCTCACACCTAGAACAGCAATATTCACCTTAATGTAGGGAGGTAGTCGGATCTAAACCTCAGACTGACTTTGGAGATTCCTTTTTTGGCTTGCAGCAACAGGTAGGGGAGGAGCAGCACACTCCTTCCCAATGCTCTCTATATCTACAGAAAGCATGGCTGATTTATACCCTAAGCATGGTTTAAATGAAACTAAATTGTTTAAACTGTAACTTTGATGCGATCAGCTGTGTTGCAGATGTTTTTATGGCGTCTGCTCTTAAACCAAAACGTGGTACAAACGTCGATTGTGAAGCTCTGGTGGAGCTCGGCCAAATAGGCCAAATGCAGTTGGCCCCAGTTGGTTCCCTCCAGATATAAAACAGGGTAAATATAATGCTAAGATAATACAAACTCAAACTGGTAATGTCCGTCTGGGTCCAAGTAAAAAATAGTAGATAATTTCAGGTAATATGTGTAGATTTCCCGTAGATGAAACGGTTTTCTTTAAGCATTTCATTTCTCCCTCTTACCCCTGCAGGTTGCTCGTGTTCATCTTATCCTGTCAGAATATTCCCGTCTGTTCCTCTTGCTACATTGAATAATTTGCAGTTTGCAAAAAAAAAAAAAAAAGGCGTGCAGATGTGAATTTCTGTCACCTCCCGTTAGACTGTCTGGGCTTTAGCTGTGTCATTCTCTGCAGGTTCTAGTCAAAACCAGGAATGACCGGATGGAAATCTGTTAAATGAAAAGTGATTTTTGCATACAACATGATGTTTGACCTGTCAGGGCAATGTTGCCCTCGTCTGCTTAGCCTCACCTTCAACCGTGTGCATGTGAGTGAGTGCGGGGGGTATGTCCGTGTGTATCTGTGTCTGATTCCAAGAGAACCGGAAAAATAAAAGCAACAGAGATGATGGAGGTCAGAGCCCCGGCTCATGCTAACAATCATAGCAGAGGCCCCATTGGGCGTGTAGAGCTAAGCTGAGCATCTGTCTGTCTCCATTCCTGAAACACTCACACAGCGTTAGATAAAGATGTAACCCCCCTCCTTGCCTCCCCGTCCACCTGGCCATTTGATGATGCCTCACTCGCTCATGACAACGCATCGATTTTACTTCCCACCGCCGTGCGAGCCGTCCGCCTGGAGAAATCCATTAGGGCCAAACAGTTCTCATCCTCCTGTTGAGTGACAGCCACGACAGCCCCCCCCCACACCCACAATTGCCTTGTTGCAGACTGACAGCCCTGCACTCAAACAGGCCGTTTACACAGCATCTCTAATAGTTTAAAACGCTTACCATTACCAGGCACAGACACATGGGGGCCGGCGAGCGGTCAGAAGAGGCAAGCGCTCGTGGGAGGTACGGTGTTTTGGCAAGCCGGCCTTTTGATGGCGGCCACATTCTTGCATGCCTGCATCCAAAGTGTCCGCTCCCTATCATTTTCTAACAGCACAGATCTGGAAAGGCTCTCACGGCGGGGAAAATCCTTGATCTCCAGATCAACCTGCAAGCGGGATAAAAACGTCCATTCAGACCCTCCGCCGCTCAGAGGTAAGCCACTGGCAGCTGCAACAGGGAGACTTTTATTCATCGTTCCTGACCGTGACCCCCAACGATCAACTTACACCTTTGGCAAATTGGGCTTCCCAAGGCCACCGCACAAGATATGAATATGTTCTGTGTGTGCAACAAGCTGGACGTTGTGCTTCCCGTAGAGTTTGAAGTGTAGAGAGCAATTTGTGAAGGCGTGTTTGAGATCGGTGAGTGTTGGGATTTTACCCCGAGTAGGAATGTTTGTAGTTGGTGGTGAGGCAGCCACTTAAACAACCCAAAAACCGTGGCACGCTTCTGGGGTTAGGTCTGTAGCTTTTGATAAGCTGCATATAGACTGGACAAGAGTTGAGTGACTAGTAAACGTTCAGCACTGATATAGTTGGGTGAAGTTAAAGGAATCCACCTTATCCACAATAGATTAGAAGTGGGTAAAAAAACTCAAGCCGAGAATGTAAGCATCCTTCCAACAGTCCTAAAGACAGTATGGCTCTTGAGATACTCTTATAAAATATTCCTGCTGTGTGTTGTGTTAGGATTGATCAGGTCTGCTACATCACAGACCTCTAGATCAGAGATATTCAACATGCTGGATAATCTAAGTAGGGATGGCTGTGTGTGAGGTGATCCCCTAGGACAAACGAGCCTGCAGCCGTTGTAGATGTGACGTGTAGCGAGTCAGAAAGCGAGGTGACGGGAACATGGAGAGGAATCCCAAATACACAGATAACAAAACAACGGCGTCTTTTAGTATCGTCTTTTTTCTGTAAAAAATCCCGTCTAAAACCCGTCGCCTGTGCTTCTTCCTATTCGTTCTTGTTTGTTTACTCTGAAATGGTTTTTATCTTAAAAGGTTTAGCAATATTACCCAAGTAAAATCAATGTTTTTTCTGATTGAAATCTGTCTGTGTGGTGCGTTGTATTTGTTGTGGCTATATAAACCCGTTTAATCAATGACTTTTCATAGACCATTTTCTTGGCAGCTGTTTTCAAAGTCTTGCTATATTGTTATGTTGATGTGCTTGTCCAGCTCTCATTAGACTGGGTCACTCAATAGGTTAACAAAGTTTTGGCCGGGAGAAATGGTGCCAAACCTTGAAATCTTAGAAATAACCTATGCTTGTGAAGTACTTTATCAAGTCTGGAAAATCCCAAAGCACAAGATTGCCTTTTGAAACATGGATTTACAGTTTAAGGTTACTCCAGATGTTGTGATGGGCTATAATGAGGTATAATAGACAATGTCGGTAAGTTTCAAAAGGGTTTCTGTACCTCAGGGCATCTGACATGAACTGGTGAGGACCCTACTACTGATAATTCCTTTACCTAACACCACTTTAGATTTGATCAACTAATCTTCGAAGGGATTTTATTGCTGAAAAGTGACAAAATTCTCTTCTGTGCTCGTCATTAAGGCTGCAGCCGTATACGCGAGCTCTCTGTGCCGCATGTTCTTTATCTTAACAGCCACTCAGAAAGAAAAACAATGACCTCACATAAAATTGACCCCAGGAGGAAATTCAAGTGTCAGGCGCACACAGAAATATGCCCGAAAAGTAGCAGCCAAAGGCGGGGAGCTCGGAACAAGTACTCTGTGATTAATTAGCTAATAATTAAGTCACGGGGTAATATGCGTTTTTCAATTAATTAAATCTAGCCTTGGACCATAAATCAGGAGAAACTGTCACTGGTTCACAAATTAAATATATATGTTTGGAAGCAAAAATGCAGTTGATCGCGGCACCGCGGGGCTCGTCGGGGAGGGGGGGGCATGACGTGTGTGTGGCAGGCGTCGATTCAGCCCAGTGCCCCAAAAAAAACCACAAGTTGAAGCCATTCAACAAGCCAGAGGCCTTTTCCAGTCTCAGTCCACATCGAGCAGCTCCTGCTTCCTGAGTGTGTGAGCTCCACCAGCGTGTTCAATGCAAAAGTTTATGTGCTGCATGTTTTTAACCGCTGGGAGAAAAAAAAAATACTTTAAGAGAAACGGTTCATCATCGAACGAGTGAACACCGTGCACCCAGTGGGAGCGTTGAAAGGAAACAGGCATAATATCTTTGTGCTTTCATTGCTCACAAAGCAAATTCATTACCTCCCATTTACAAATGCAGACCGAACAGACGCGATCATTATCCAAAATATATTGTTTGTCACAGATAGCAGATGATGGGATATTTTTCTTCCTGATGGTTCATTTGCTAAAACACACGGTGTTGTAAAATGACGAAAAGCAGAAAATAAACACACACACACACACACACACGGATGTTCACATGGCGCCGAGTGACACCCAGACATGTCATGAACATATAAACCAGCTGTCATTATACCACACAACGTATCTGTCATCACTGCTCCCATAATGAAGCGTCTCTGTGGCGGTAAGGACAAAGTCCCGGTGCTCAATTGCTTTTCATAAAATGGCATCAATATATTGCATGCACAGAAACACACAAACAAAAACGAAACGTACAATCCAGATGCAATTAATCAGAACTAAAAATGTGTTTCACGTGCAGAAAGAAAAAATGAAACTACATTACACTTATTCGTGTTGATTTGATACGGGAAAAATAAAAAACAGATAATACATTGTAATAAATTATTGGTATAAGCGGAAAAGGAATGTATATTTATATTAGTCAACTCTATGTTGCGCGCTGGTTTTACTCTTTTGTCGCACACTAATTCAATTGTTGGCTGCAAGTTGGATCCCCAGCTCCTCACTCCTTCCTCTGTGTGTCTGAAGGGATCTTGGTTTAGTCAGAACCTCGTTGCCCTCGGCTAGCATACTAATATGGCCTTGGGTTGGAATAAATTACAGCTCAGATTAGCAGGAAGGATGAAGAGGAGGTTTTATTTTTGGAAATTAGAATATTTGTTACATTATTAAAGGGGGGAACATCCTTTGATTCCTCCAGTCTTCTTCTTCTTTTTTTTTTCCACCCCTCATTTTCTTACAGATATAGTCCCCAAACTGCCTACCTGTGTAAAAACACAAGTGTTCAGCAGACGTGGACGTGGCTCGGGGATATAAAAGCTCCTCTCTCCTAGCCTTGCCTTGTGCTTGGCACGCCATGCAAACTCTGAATTTCCTGCCACAGCAAGTTTCCCTTTAGCCCAGTGACTTTTTCATTATTCAATCGGATCCTTTGTTTAGGGAACTACTGTAAGCGGTTTTAATAGTCGAATGACTGATTGATGCAAATACAAATGCATGAGCCATTTCATTTCTTTCATGCAGATACATTTTGTGACCACTTGAACATTATTTAAGGCTAAAAACATCAAATATCAAAGGTCATCTAAGCATATAAAATCTAAGCATAGAACAATCATCATACATTCGTGTTCTTTAACAAATATCTCACCGAACATCTGCACTAATCTGATGATAAATCCCCCCACAGATGGATTCAATTCAATAATAAAGAGGTTTCTTAAGTAAAGGATTGTATTTGGGGGTATGAGACTATTGGGGCTGAAAACATTTAGTCAAACAATCTGGAATAAAGTACTACAGGAAAAAAATGTGTAACAATAGCAAACTCTCAAATACATAAATAAATCTCATCTAGTGAGCAGTTTAGTTACATTAGAAACTCTGCAGCTACGATTTCTGCTGATGCTACAACATCACACATAGTTATACTAGTGGAAATTTTTAGACCACGAGAAAATAAAAACCCAACATGGACTCTGTCGTCTCAGTAACATGAATACACCATAGATTATGTTATTTTTGGTTATGTCTTCTCCTAAAACCGCATTTCTTTATTTTCATTACCACGACCTCCTTATTTCCATCGTCTTCTTTAATGTGTCTGACCATCTTATGTACCCGCCTTTCGAATCATGTTTGTATTTTAAAAGTATGGACTATATATGTTTTATTTTACTTTACAGAAATCGAACGGTTCAGATGAAAAAACAAAGTGCCGGTATATCCGAGCTGCCAACATCATCTTCTGTTTTCATGTGAGTGAAAAACTCAAAGTGATTAAAGTGAACTGATTCCCTCCAAGGTTTTTGATAAGAACCCCCCCGGTCTCCACAGCTGACCTATAAAGGGAGATAGAATAAAAGGCTCCCGTCCACTAATCTGGTTTTGTCAGATGATTTTATGACGCGGGAGCAACAAAGCTGAAACAGGATTAGTCCACTGTGTCTGGACGCATTTAGAGACAAGTTTTTTGTTTAATCACAAAAAGAGCTTTTTAATTATCGCCGTAATAAGTCAAATATGTGTGGCTTCACCTAATATTGATCTATATTGTCTGCACAGCCGTGAATCAGAGGTACAAGTATTGACCACCAGCCTCATCCAGCATCATCCAACCCCCCGCCATCATAGCCCACTCCTCTTCCCACCTCCAGGGCTTAGATATCTCCTCCAACAGTGACGATCTCTGCTCTGCCTGAGGGTGCTGGTAGGGCTCAGCGTTTGTGTGCGTGTCGGCGTCTTCGGGCTGACGGGCCCCAAATGCGACAGATGACCAGCAGAGCAGAAGAAACGACTCCTCCATCCCTCCGTCACGTCAGGAGGAATCCCGAGCGGCGCCACACACCCGGCTTAAGTGTTGCGACGCCTAATTACCACCAGCAGCGGCGGCAGTAGTCGGCGACACCCACGGCAGAGGAGCTCACACGATGGAAGGTCCTTTGTAGTTTAAAAAAAGTGGGCTTGTTTGAAGTAGCGGAGGTTTTACCGTTTTTCTGACTCATCAAACCAGCTCAGTTTCTCTCCTCTCTTTGTCTTTACTGAAGGTGTCACTTTGTCCTACTTTCTCCCAGACACGCCACCTTTAACAGCAGCTCCACAGACTCGGAGCGGCTCTCTACCCTGGGTGCTCGCTCAGCGCAGCGCTGGGTGGGAGGGTTCATCTGCACCCTCTCTTTAGTTAAACTCTCTGTTTATTAAGATTGTGGAAGATATTAATATGGATTTTATATTTAAACACAATATCTTGTTTTATTATCATTGCTGTGATAAAAGTAATTAACAACAATACTGCTATTGCAAAAACAAACCAATTTAAAACTTTTGTCTTTTCCTTTAGTAACATACAAAACGTAATTTCTATAACTAAGCTGCTCACAGTCACTGCATTTCATATTTCAAACAGAGGTTTTCGACAATTTCAACCAAAGGAGTCATTTTTTTTCTTTGTAGTCCAGCTATATAAATCTTATAATTGTTGATAAATAACAACAACAAAAAATAAATTTTATTGCTACTTGTAGGTTTTTAAATAATAATAAGGAGGATTTTGATTTAAAAGTATTCTGCTTAGTTTCGGTTATCTGTGAAATTCCAAATGAATGAAATAAAACTGCAGAAACTTGAACTTAACATGTTTATATTAGAGTTAGTTCTTAATCATTTCTAGTCACCGTTAATAATTAAGCATCATTGCAGGTTACAAACTCCTGGTTTAGTGAAACAAACGATGGGAAGAAAACGTTTATCTTAATTAATTTTAACGATTACAATTTTTATCATGACAACAATTAGCATTATAGGTAGCAACACGATAATATCCATCTCTAATACCTGATGCTTTCCAATAAATCATATTATGATGAAATCTCCTACAAATAAGGGTCGTTTTTGTATGTTTGCATAGTTCTAGTGCTTCGCTCGTGAACTCTGCGTCTCTGCATGGTAAAGTGTGGATGGTCAGAGCGCATCACAGCAGAATGACGTGTTTTCTCGCTCTAAGGAACATTCCAGCAGAACCAGTCCCATGCCATTAGCTGTGCAGCGAACGCGATTTCACGGCATCCATTGAGTCTTTCACCAAGAATCTGCGTCCAGGCTTGAGCCGTCGGAGCAGCAGAGCTATCGCGCCTCGGTCGCTCCATATTATAGCTGGCGCTGCTGAACACACAGACACACATAAACACACACGTGGTGAGGAGGGGGTGCGTTGTTCTACGGCACACTAATCAGCATGACAGAAATAAAAGAAAAAGAGTCGGACTCCGTCAAAACATGTATGGCCCCTTAAACACAGAGTTAATAAAGAGCTAAAGCTGCCTGTCCTTTTGGCTGAGCCTGCGATCGCACACCAAACAGTCACATTATCTTAATTCAGGGCATTCTTTGGAGTGTCTCCTTTAACAACGCTGGCTCCGAACAGACAAATCGGTTTACTGCTTTTAGCAGGGGTAAGTGCCTAAATCCAGTGCCATCGATCCCTATCTGGGTTATTACAAGGCTGCGAGCCAGGCTTAAAATATTACGGGCCGAGACGCGTTTGAAGGAAGCCACCTCGTCTCGTGCACTGGTCAATACCTGCAGGCGCCACAGGAAGGACGCTCGTGCATCCCGGCGCTGACGAGTGACAGTCCTGGGCCGCCCACACTCTCCTGACACAAACACACGAGTATTGGTAAAAGCTATGGAAACCAGCAGACCGGCCCTCTGACTCCAAAAGGAAAATTGATTTTTTTTTTCCTCCTCAGGAAGGTGCAGGGCAGGTTTCTAACCTACGTGTTAATGCACAACTAGACATCATGTCCATTGATCCGACGGTGCCACCAGAGGATCTTTAAAGGTCTGATAGGGGATAAAACACAGTTTAGATTTTATGAGCCTTGCGTTTTGCACCATTGATAATCGTGATTTGTTTTTGTTTTATTCTCTAAAGAAAGTAACAATAATGTACTTTAACAAAACCTCAGAGAGAGCACAGAACGGAGGCATCTATAATCAAGTTCAAATCAACACTATTAACACTTTAGGTCAAAGTAAACAAGTTAAACATACATTTATTAACATCAACTCAAAGTTAAGCCAAATGTTTCTTCTGCAACGGAATGTGAAAAAAAATTTTTTATAAATTTTTATACAACTGCTTGTTTTAAAGATAGGCATGAAACATACTTTTAAGCAGTCATGGAAGTTTGATCCAATATTCGAATTTTAAATCCGTTTTAATTTGCTGTTAGTGGAAAATATTGATGTTGAACAGAAATAAAGGCTTTCAAATATTCTTTTGTACGTAAATAACCTATAAAATAATCATAAATAAACCTGTTATTCTTTTAAATACGTCTGTATATTCCTGTAGCTAAATTGGGAGAGAAACACTTTGGCAAAGCGTTGCAGTTTCAGAACAAAGTTCTGCAAAACATAAACTACCTGCAAACGGGATTGGGACAAAGAAACTCCACTCCAACCCTCAAGTGCTGCGTATCCTGTCTCCTAATTACGCTTAAAAAAAAAAAAAAAAAAAAAAAAAAAAAGATAATAATAAGGATTAATAATACATTAAACACAACCAGGAGTAAAAAAAAAATAAAAAAACCCAGCCATAAAACATATGTATTTTTAATATGAATATCGCTGAATCAATACCCTCAATTAGCAACAGCAAGCAAATTGCCAAGCGAGGCGTAATTACTGGAAGGTCAGTAGGTATTATTCACAGTCACTTTAGTTTACCACATTAGGACGAGAGGGAGCGTCGGGCTAAAAATTATAATTCCACTCCCATATCTGTCCTTTTTTGATTTAGATGGATGAAGAATAATTAACTCCTAATTATTCAGATCACTTAAGGCACTTTCTGGATCCACAAAAGCAACGCCGTCGCGTCTTGTCAGCCCACTTCAGCTGCTATCAATTTACAGGCGTCCAGCAGCTTGACCGGCGACGGCGCTGATAAAACTAAAATATATATAAATGTGTAGACAAACGCGCGGCGTTGGGCTGTCTGTGCGTGTGTCCACCGTCCCTCCACAAACCCCCTCCAGCTCCTCTGGTTTCCAGCCTCAGAGGCTCTTAAGGAAGCACACTTCCTTTAAATTCACCCGTATGCAAATTTTAGATGTGATTTGCATTTTAAAGTATTTAACTCCCCATATTTATTGGGCTCTGAGGCCTTGCTGATCATTGATTAATGTGCTTCCGGCAATCATATTTCCATATTTTGTGTGGTTTTTAACGACAGTAATAATTCAAATATGCAAAAAGTTGTTCTTTGAACGATATCTTTAATTATATCCTCAAAGCATCATTCCTTTTTCTTTTCAAAAAAGCAGAGCCCAGATTGGTCTATGAATATAGAAAAAGGGGAATTATAAATTAGACGTAACAATAAGACGTTGTCGGTGGTGGTGGTGGGGGTTCCTGGTCAGTTACCTTATGCACATGGAGGACGTCTTAGCATGCCCCCCCCCTCCCGTGTCTGCAGAAACAAACAGACTGGAGGTGTTCTGCTGCACAGGCGCCGCGTGACCTTGTCCCCAAAGCGCTTTATTAATGCTGACATTCTTTCAGCACAGATCCAGTCTCAGATAGTGAAACTCGACTGTTGGGCTCAACCTGAGGACCCCACCAACACACGTCTGTGTTTTGCCACCGACACAAAGTTTTCCTCTGTCACCTCTCCTTATTAGAGCAGTCAGCGTCGCCGCGTGCTCTTACGAAAGCTGACGCCCCTGCGCCAGATTACGCGTGGCAGGTTCTCGCCGCCGTTTTTGGCCCTTCAGACGTCTGCGGCCCTTCTCCGCTTCGTGGAAGCTTCTTGGAATAATTGCTCACGCATAAAAGAGCATGAGCGACTAATATATTAGATTAGTGATGTTTGGCTGCAAACCGCTCACTGGCAGTTGGTGGGGGGGGGGGTGGGTCATTATCTTTTTCACTTGGTGGGCTACTTAGAAGAAATACGGAGGTCGCACATTAGATCCCCGACAGTAACAAGCTACCCGGTAGCCCTCTATGTACATTAGTTCTGATTGTGCTGCAGGTCAATGTTCTGCTGGGTCTAAAACCCATTTAATACTGTAAACCTCTCCTGGATTTTTATTCCATTCAGGTTAAAAAAAAAAATGTGTAAACTGATTTTCACAAACAAACAATGTATATGTATCCATTTTTTTTTAAAGTTGTGCTTGTAAATGTACATCAGGCTTGTTTTCGTACTGGACTGAAGGAAAAAATCCATGCCAGCGGTTAATCTGTAACCTTTTATTTACATTGTTTTTGTGATTTTTCGAATTTAAATACCATACACACGTTACGGCGGAGGCCTTTTTTTAGCCGGCGCTGGAGAGTCGTGCGTTAGGCTGGAGAAACATATGTTTCTCTTCAAACACACACACACACACACACCATCGAGCGCTGCAGTTAGGCTTACAGCCTCCGACTTTCTGCTCTAAAACTGATCGCTGCGGATCAGAGATATTAAACCTAATTGATTTCGTGTAATGTGTGTGCGCTCGTCAGAGTTTGTGTCATAAACATGGCCGGAGACCGCAGGGGGAGAATGCTAAAAACATAAATCAGAAGGGCGGTGTCAAATGTAAATATGTGGTACACACTCACACACACTAGGACTTCTAGGCAGATAAACGCAGGACTTGAGAGCAAATTAGTGAACGAAGCTACAAGAGATCGGAGAGATAAAATTGAAAAACTGTTAAAAACTTCAGAAAAATAAAAAATAAAGGCTTTCCTTTATTGTAAAACAACATAAATGTAATCAATTAGCCTGAGCTGAAACTCCCTCATCCTTTGTAGCCCTGAAACGGGGAGTGAAACTGTTTTTTCTGCCTCTCTATCAAAGGTTATCGGCTTGTATCGTACTGCCTCTACCTGCTCCCCGTTCACTGTGAACATGCACTGATTTGAATAAGTGCCGCTCGGCGGGGCTCCTTTATCACTTCCCAGGCTGGCGTGCAAAAACACAGCGGTATCAGGTACACGCCATCGTTGCTCTATGCAGCCCCGTCGCCCCCCCAGAAAAAACTGAGGGAAAAAAGTGAAAAAAAAAATGAAAAAAAAAGTGGTGAAAAGTGGTGAGGCATTAGAAACTAGCTAGAATCACACAACAAAATCTAAAGCCACTTTTTATCTGCTTACTTCTCTTGTTTTATTTTGTTATAAAATAAAGCTTATTTTTTTTTCATTTGGAAGAAATCAGGATTTCATACACTTCTGTGTAAAAATAATCCGGCCTCACGATAAAAAATAAAACATTTCAAACCCGCTAATGTGCAACAATTTCTCGTGCTCGTTTCAAACGGTTAGTTCCATTAACAGCGTCTGGACTTTCTTTTTTTTACAGAATTCCCTACAGATGTTTCAGCCTGGTGTTGTTGTTGTTGTTGTTGTTTATTTTTTCTCCACCATAAAAAACCCCAAACAAAAACAAAAAAACAGGCTAGTTTCAGGACGAGGCGTCAGTTAGTGAGGTTAGCGAAGGACGGTGACCTCTGGACGTGTTTCCTCCTAGGGTAGGTTAAACGCACACGAACACACGTCGGTCGCAAACATACATTCTCCCCCCCCCCCACACACACACACACGCTCTTCTTTTAACAGGCTAACCTGCTCTCTTCATTAGCGCTGCTGTGGGGACTTATCACTATGTAGTCTTTGTCCTTGCTGTAATTGCCCTCTCGGCATGTCAGCCCGCACCCACCCACTCGCCCACTACCAGCAGCAGCACCACCACCGTCATCATCATCATCATCATCGCAGCAGCAGCAGCGCCAAAGCCAGCCCAGCATCAGCTCCTCGGTGACAGGCCTGGTGAGACGCCGGTCTGGGGAGCCTCTCCTGAGACCTGCTGATCGGCCCCTGAGCTCCGCTGCTATAGGGAGGCTTGTTCTAGTTAAAGCAGGGACCCCCACCCCCCCCCCCGCCCCCGATCAAGCCGTCTGACCTGCCACAAGCCCACCCTACAGCTCGGCTCATTTTACTGCGCTCTAAAGGTTTGCAGCAGTCGGCCATGTCAGAGAAAGTACTGGTAACACTTTACAATAATAAATACTTTATAGTTTTATTAAGTTATCTGCAAATGCAAACTTAAGAAAGTTTCATAAACAGAGTAAAACAGACAAAACTGACAGGGTTTCATTAACAGTTATTATAAGGAGTTACTACCTTGTTTATACACTGACTACTTATAGATTCTTATAATGTTAATATTACGTGAATAATATTTTTTATTTTTTTTTTGATTGGTTGTCACTATTAAGTCTGGTTGAACAGATTTGGCTCACTATTTGGCAAGAAACCAGTCAGTTTAGTCTCTTCCTTAACTTTAATTATGGCGTAATAAACTTTTACAGAGCATTTACAGAGAAATCAATATCAAATGTAAAACAAAACTATTTATAAGCCATCTATAAAGGGAAGTCTTCATTTTATCAAAATATTCAAATAATTAGTGACCAAAGGTCAGAATTTATTTTATCAGATCAAAGCAACTATAATCAAAATATTCCACAGTTTTATTTTCAGTTCTTATTATTATTATAGCTTCATATCAATAACCTGCTTTAGCTGAGACCCGTTTAACGCGACCTTGACATATGAATAAAGTTCATCTGAACTCAACTTTCAGCAGAACAAACTGAATCCTAACTGTATCTCATCCGTGTTAGACATCCTCACAGCAGGCAGCCACAGTTTAGCAAATTGTGCTTCTGCTTTCTACCAGGTGGAATGGCGCCATCTAATGTTCATAAAAGAGACTGCAAGCCTCCAGTGCCGGTTATTTGGAGCTCCAAATAAGACTCGAAAGAAATATGATGAGTGTTCTCCTTGGGAAGGGGGAGAAGTTTCTTTTGGAGGAAATGACCATAAAAGTGGGCAAAGCGAACGGGTTAATTTGAAATTTAATTCCAACAGACAACGGGCTGTCGGTGTTGCAGCAGAATCCTGACCTCGTGTTTGTTTTGCTGAACAAACAGAATAAGTGAATAAATGCATCTTCTTCATGTTCCATCCGTGCGTTCCTCCTCATCAAGCTCTTTTTTTTTTTCCTTCCTTCTTGTGAGGGGGTAATCGATGTGTCAGCGCTTTCACGGCTGGCTGCGGGGGTTCAGACCTATACGCTTCCGCCTGCAGGGCATGCTGGGAACAGAGGTTAACGTGGGTCTGCGGATGACAGAAGGGCCTCGTTCCTGTTACCATCGCGTTTTCCCCCCTTTCCATTTACCACACTGATTGCTCATTGAAGTTTAACCCCGTCGTTGAGCGCCTTTAACGCAGCCTCTGCCAGAACCGCACAAAAGATTGTTTACTGGGACCGCAAACTAACATGTGTCGTGGCGTGTTGAGCTCAAATGACTTTTTAGAGCCGATTCTAAAGTGTAAACATGTTAAAGAGGACATGGTGTCCCCATACTTAACTCAAACCACAGTCATGATTATGCTGGGTGGTCTTGCATCCTTCCGACAGACGCCACAGACAGACGGGCTTTGGGACTTTTGCTATTGGGGTGTTTTATGCGTCCCGGAAGGCTCGGAGACATTGAAGAGTGGCCACGGCACACCAAGGATCCCAGTCAAGGACGCGGGCGGCATCACTCACGCTGCCATTATTTGCTCATATTTAAAGCTGGAGGATGTTCGGGGGGTTACCTGAGGGACTCTGGCTGTGCACGCAGGCGAGGTCGGGTGATTTCAGAGTCTAACGGGTGCGCTCGGCACTAAAAGAGACGCGGCACAGGCCAGGAGGGAGGGAGCAAGGGTAAGAAAAACAGAGAGGGGTTTTATTTATGTCAGCTCGGTTTATACCGGCCTTTTTATGGTCAAATATTTTTACTCTTGTCAGGGTTGGATAAGGAATAACCATAAGGTTGGGGAGCATGAATATTGCCCTTGAGGGGCCCGCTGTGGTCCTCCTTGTTTACGGTTGACTAGCAATCAGCCCACCGATCCAAGACCGACCGGCCCCTCATCCATCCCTGTCAGCAATTAATCAATTAAACGGGCAGTGGGGAGGAGTGGAATCGGCAAGGTGTGTTAATACAATAGCCTGTTAAGGTTGATGTAATTTCATCACTAATGTCACCCATTCATCACGGCTTATTATCTGTTTCGCATAAGACGACGGTCGATATCGCCTCATAAATGGGAGAATCATGGGAATCCAGTGATATTAAGCCACCAAATAAAAGCCGACACAGAACCGGGACAAGAAATAAGGAGTACAGTATCTCAAACAACTGTAAACACTACGGCAGGCAAACAAGCGTCTGATAACAGTGCTGTCACTTATCTGATGACATATTTTCACAGAAAATCAGAATCACAAAGCCAAACAGAGAGATAAAAACTCTGTTGCAGCATCAGCTGGCTTTTGTTGTAACTCTAAAATCAAGTCGCTGTTCGTCCGACAAACGTGTAAATAGTCGACGGAGCGTGGGCGGCGGGCGGACCGGTGCGCTACTGTGCCGGGAGTGTGTGGGCCAGGCAACATGTGATACATAAAGTGGGAGCGAGATTTGGCGCGCTGATTGGTTTGAGATGCCTGCATCCAAAACACAGTGATTTTTGGATCAATGCCTTTGACAGATGACAGTTTGTGCTCATATTTCATAACTTCAAAATGTCACAATCGCCTTAGAGCCAAAAATCGGTTGCAATTTCAAACACTGCAGTCACAAGACGTCTTTATAAAGTTTGGCTGTTTCAAAAATGAACATTTTGTGGGGTTCATTTACAATTCAGCTCTGCTAACCCTACTAGTACGAAAAAAAAACAAATTTGAACTTTCTGGCCATCATGAATCGATGTGTAGTAGAAAACAGACTCTGCACAGAAGTGTCAAAACGTCCCAGATCCACAGTCATCGGGGGGCAGCATTTAGCAGTGAAGATGCTTCTCTTCAATAGGGGTTGGGAAACTGATGAGAGCTGGTCAACAGTCATGTAGGGATAAATACAGGCTGATTTTGAAACAACAGAACTACCCCAAACATTAAGGCGGAGCTACAATGAACCTGTTTAGAACAAAGTGAGTTCATGTGCTAGAAAAGCCCCTCAAATGAGAATCAGCAGCCAGACTTGATAAGGGATGTTGGAGTCCACTCTGAATGACCTGGACACATTTTTAAAGAGAAATGGGAAAGCTTTCATTCAACTAGTAGCAACTCATCCCAAAAGATTGAACGGCTAGGTGGTTCTAGAAAGCAAACTTGCAGAAAGAAGTTCCTCTGAAGAACAGGGAGGCTAAAGCCCAAGACAGACCACATGACCAACGCTGAACACGTTGATCCTTCTATACTTCTAGCCTCCTACCAGGGGTAAGTTAAGTGTGGGTAAGTTAACTTCATTCTTTACGCAAATTAAATTCTTATTGATGGGCCTGTGTGATAAGTATAAGCGCAATGGTACCGTAACAACGATCAGCTTATGTTGCAATTGTTTCTGTTGGCGTTTCTTCCAAAACACATATGCTTTAGTTTGACCGTACATCTCTCTTTCCGTCTCAATCGTTAACATCCTGTCAAATTCCTGCAAAGTCTATTAATAAACACTTCATATCCGTCTCAGGTGGATCGTTGGATACGCGGTCAGTGGGAGTCGCATGCGGTGTGCGAACAATACCCAACAAACATAACGTTTCTCTAACTTTGCTTGAATTGTAATATCTTTCTGTGTGGATTCTTCTCAATGCAACTTTACTCACCTCTGTTTCGGTTTTGCTAGGTACTTTATGTTTAAAAGCCTTCATGAAATATGAAATTTTACACGCAACCCCGCTCCATTATAAAGCATCACCTTGGTTGGTACTGCACACAACAAAATCGTGCAATAAATGCGCCATATACCGAAAGCAACCACAACAAATCCATAATGTTGGTCGGACAGTGAAACTGGCTGACATGCAGGCCTGAGCAGAGTGCCGGGCCTCATAGTAACAACTATTACGGTCAGACACGAGCCAAAGCCAGAGTTTTCCCAGCGCTACCAGCAGGTCCATCAGCTCAATTACAACCATGGCAATGAGTGATGGTGTTTTACGTCTCCCCTGTCGCCCAAATAAGTCTGGCAATCACGATGAGAGAGATGGAGGAGGAGGAAAAAGGGGAAGAGACGGAGACGTCACCCTCGGTGAGCCACAAGAACCTGGATGCCGGTCTCTAGGAGGGTACCAAACACCTCGGTGGCAGACTCGCCGTGACTATAATCTATACCTACAGGAAGTCAATTAAAAAGTGCCAGGGGAGATTAAGAGCAGCGTGGCAGCTTTTCGTCAGGCCTTGGGTTTGTCTGAGAGGACCGCCGCGTTGTGTGTCATCTGTCTGAGTGCGTGTGTTAGTGCGTGTGTGCTAAAGCAAAGACACGTTGGAAAGCAGGCCGTGGTGGCAGCAGAGGGAGGACACCGTGGGTGAACACTTTTAAAAGCCCTCTCATGAATATTAAAAAGGCACTTGGCAGTCGGCTGCTCGACTACAAGTTTGCAAACCGGCGTAAGGTGTCTGTTTGCGTTGAGGAAGAGCTTGGTCTGGATATCAATTAAACCAGGAGCCGTCGCTCTGATGGAGGCCCGTTCCAGTCCTCACATCAGCTCAGCTTTGTGTCAAGCATCCATCTCTCACCCCCCCCCCCTCCGAGCTCGACGTTTGCTCTCTCCAATCTTTGTCTCTGAAGCGGGCGGTAACCAAAAGCACAAATTACTCTCCCCTCCACCTTTAACTCCAACTAAATCTTTCGCCTCTCCCACTTTGCTGAGCAGGGATATTTTATTCCTCCGTCAAATATGCATCCCATTAATTAAGTTAAATTACTTACGACTGCCGCGTTGGGTGTCAACACGGAAATGCTCGACTGTGAACCCGCGGTGACACGGCCCCAACACTTAAAACGTAAGTTACGGCCCTGCGCCAGATTACCAGCGTCTCTGCTGGGATAGAAGCGCCGCGCTGTCCTTCCCTCCTCCACCCATCTTTTTAATAAGAGCACAATGGATGAGAACGCGCACGTCTGACGATGATATTTTAATTACAGCCCTTTTTCTCATCTGCCTCTCACTTCATCTATTAATTGCTATTGTTAATCACTCATTAACTTCCCTCTCCTTTATTTTCTTTGTGGCATGTAAAGTATTCTTTTACCTTTCACTTTAACACATTCCGTCTTGTTACGAACCGAAACTCCAGGCGATAAGCGCAGCTGGAAGCGCTTAGTTCAGGTCGTAGCCTCGTTGGGAGCTTGGTTGACATCATCAAACGAAACGTAAATAATTAACATTTAACTATTAAAAGCCTGCTAGCATGGTATCCATTTCTACCCAGCTTTGCACTGGTCTCATTTTTTTCTGCTATGAAAAGAGATGCTGGTTCTCTTATAAGTTTCTGATTTTAAACTCAGCAGCAAGCAAATGAAATAGAAATGCATCTCCCCAATAAGGTATATGTTGCCGAACGTTACCAGATTTCTTATGGCTTTAGGGTCTCCCTGTACATATAAACACTAAATAAACTTTAGCATTCGTTGATACACGCAGTAGAAACTCTCTCGGCACTAGATCCCGTCCTGCGCAGATTATTATTACCATTCATTTTCCTTTGAAACTGCCAGCGATTTGCTTATCAAGAAGGTATTGCGCCTCGGTGCTTTGTAGGCTGCATTTCCTTTAAAAACACTTCACATATTCTCCACGATAAAATTTCCGAATATTCGAATTTGAGTGAAATAAATTGTGATCGATGTTTCCAAGGAAATCTGCAAATCGGTGCATCTGCACGGTTAACTTTATGCTACTGGTTAACAGGCCTTAAATGGTGGGAGTTGGGAGGTTTTGATGTATTTAATAAATAAAAGGCGATGGGGGCGTGATTTGATACAAATCAGAAATTAGAGCCAATCAAGAGAAAGTTGTCAAACTTTGATCTCCATCTGTACAACAGTACTTTTACCTGAAAACACTGTGGATATATGTTGTTGTATATACAAGGCGGTTTGTCTGCTGTTCCCCTTTTATATGACTTGCTAGTAATACATGAGAATCTAATTGATACTTAGGACTCTGGGGTTTGGAGCTAAAAGTTCCAAAACTACTGCTGATCACATGAGAACGTATAAAATACGCTGTAGGGTCCAGATTTTGGTTTACAGACGAAAGTTTGAGCTCGTTTCTCAGTTACTGCTGGAAAATGAACGTTGGCTTAAAAACAAAACAAAAAGGGCCACGAACATTGGGGACACAAAAGTTTAGTTTAAGTAAAGTAATTAGTTAAGTTGTGCAAAGCAAACATAACAGCCTCTTAACTTGAACCGCCCTCTAGAGCTGTAAAACACCATTACCAGCTCATGGCCAGTGTTACCCTCCCCGCTCTAAATACTGATTTGCCCTCTTAGTGTCTGGACAGAGTTTGTTTTGCTCCCTCTTTGATTAAAGGAAAAACGGTTTGATTATGAAGCCCCCCCCAGGCCGCTGTTGTGGGCTGGCACCAGAATATGAGACCGTCATTAAAACCTAATGGGACTGAAATGCTGACGGAGGGTTCTCTCTTTGTTTCTCCAACTCATAGATGCTGAGTGGGGTTCTCCTCCGATTCTTTAAAAAGAGTCTCCAACCCAACCAAACAGGAAATCTCCCTCAAGACCTCGCTTGGCATAATTTCCAACACGAATTTAATAACTACCGTTGCCTCTTTTGTTCGCTTTTGAGCTGTAAAACACAAACGTACCTAATGAAGCTGTCTCTTCTGCTGAGACTTACCTGTGAGGACACACAGTTTAGGAATATATAAAGTCCCGGGATTGTGCTTCAAGGTAAAACGAGTGGATACGTATGTGGATCTGCACGGATGCATCAGCGCCGTTGTCTCTGTGAGCAGACGTGCATTTTCTAAAAAGCATTCATTTTACAAACATCAGCCCAAGGCTACTAAACACATCCGATCCATTATGCTGCGCTTTATTGTGTTACGGTGGGGATGGTGGGGTTGTGGTGCTGTAAAGCTGTCTCAGTGGCGGCTAGTCAAACCAGAACGTCGTACGCGCCGCCATCGTTGTCGTCAGGGTTGCTCCGTCACACACTTAACCTTTACAGACGGGTCGTTCTGCATTATTTTCCGAATGACCTTTAGCGTTACTTCTCTCATTTCCCGTAATGGCGCAGTAGATTTACTTAAGCGCATTAGAGCTAAATGTGTTTGCTTTGGTCTAGCAGCGACTGACAGGGAACATGTTCCTACTCTTAGACCCTAAAGTCTGTGAGGAAGTAAACGTTAATCTATCATCCTGACGGATGAGTCGTTTGTGATTTTTTTAACTTTTGGACAGTTCCTGTGTGCTCCAGCGGCCTCCACAGTTATCACCTGGTCGAACTCGATGAGCATTGAATACAGACGCCATCTCGATAAAACAATTGTTCGAGCAGCGAAAGTCGTTTTGACGCAGGATATTTCCAGATTAGTTCTTCTGAAACTTCACAGGGCGCCTCAAGCGCTTGTTTCAAATCATCATTTACCAAAATTAACTCCGTCGTTAGCCGAGCCATGATTGTTTCTTCTGTCTGCTGAAAGGAAAAGCTCTGACACCGACCCAGACTTCCACTTTTGTCACTACACGCTCTTGGCAACACGTTGGGGAGGGGCCAGGCACCTCATGCACTCTGTGTGACTGAAGAAACTCCGCAGCGCTGTCCTGGTTTTTGAATGAAGTATAAAACCTCGTTGTTTATACCATTGTACACATAATGTGTTTTACGTATACATAAAAACATCTCGTATGGTTTTATTGTCAAACTAAGATATTTAACAGGATATTTTACTTCTTTAGCATCTTATAAAAAAAAAAAAAGTTTTTTTATACACAAAACTTTAAACTACATTACCACAGTTTGAGATAGAGTTAGGCTGGATATACACTAAACACAGAAAATCTTCTACACAGTTTGCGATCTGCAAGGCTTTTTTTTATTTAAAAGAAATAAGTTGTTGTCTAGCATCTACATAATAGATTAAACTCTGATCTAGGAAAGCCTAAAGGCCCAATAACCGTGCAAAACTGCAATTACATCCGCACTCACGATATTGCAACGACAAAGGCGCAACATTTGATTACCCAAGCCGTTCTGTGCCTTCATACGCTGCATGCCGTGATCTTATTCGGCCATTCGGATGCTCACAATATGTGCGGTAGGGCCAGTAAGACACAGAGGAAATGGTGAGGAAACCGTAACGATGGAGAGAGAGAGACGGGAAGATCAGGCAAACCAGAGTTCATCCTAATCAAGACGACCATCAAAATTTGTTTCAAATCTTTTCTACATCAACATTTAAAAAGTAAACACCAATCAATGTCCGTGCTCTTCTAACTGGATAGGGAACGCCACACTTATGTGTGGAAAGGGGCTGTGAACCACTGAGGCCACAATGGGTGACCCCTTTAAAAGCACAAGCAGCAACACAAACGCAGCATTCTGAGCTCCTCAGCAGCTCCTTTCTTTCTTTTAACATCCTAGCTGTAGGAGCGGAGGGCGGAGTGGGGGGCTGAAGGGATCTTAGCAAAATCACTAATGTACGTGATGATTAAGTGTAACTCAAACAGCGAGTGTGTTGTTCGTAGGCCTGACAGCCCGTAATTTGCTGTATTATATTCTGCGGTTTTAATTGCACGCCACCAACGTGTCCCTCTGACACGTTATGAAGCGATGATGTACAATTATTTCAGGGCGGCAGGAGATCAGCGGAGTGACATTATAATCATCCTCATTGGGAAACCTCTCTTCATCTGCAACAGCCATTAATGTTTTTAATGGGAGGAAGGAACGAAATGGCATAAAAATAGTTCCAAGGGACTTTCTAACCAGAATCTGTTTGAGGATTACAGAGAATCACGTCAGCGGAGAAGGAGAGGGGTGTGGACGGACAATGGAGGGGCTGAGTTAAGTGACGGCTTTCTCTGGATAAGCAGCGGGCTAAGATGCTCCTCCGCTGTCAGCGCCGGCCTCACGCTCCTCACGCGGGCCCCGGGCATTAAGGCACATTACAGGCGGATGAGCCACGCAGGGCGGAACTGATGCGCTATTCTGGGAACAAACCAGTCGATCTGACACGAGCCAGCCCAGGCTGTTAACAGTCAAATCACACGACTGCAAATATATTAAGTCTGCAAACACTAACAAAGGTCTGAGGGAGAAGTAAAAGTTTTGGCAAAGGGGAAACTTTGGGTGTTTCGTTTTTTTTTTGCGTTAGCAGAAACATGTTGGTTTTAAAGGTTTGGGGGGGGGGGGGACTCGTGACCCGTGATCATAAAACGCAGATCCCACATGAGAACAATCGGCGTCCACAGCAATGCTGCCGCTGCTGTCGGGATATTAAACCAATGCTTCACAGCATTTACACTGTTTATCCATAATTTAACAGTTACAACATTACTGGACATCCGCTGCATCTTTAGGGAGGACAAGAGAGCGGGAGCCAGAAATGCTGAATCCACGGCCTTTCTGCCAGATGATGGAGGAGAGGAAGAGGAGGCTCATTAAGTAGCCAAACCCCACTGTGGACAAAAACAGGAGAGGAAAAAAAAAAAAAACACACCGGGAGGAAATGCAGCATTCTGCCATCCCTTTTCTTTTAACCAATTAAATTTGAAGAATCTGATCTCGCATGCTAACAGCCAATTTGTGTTTTTCTGCTGCTTTACAATCCTTTCTTAGGCGAAATTAAGACAAATACGGCTCTTCAAAGATGAAAACTAAAAGGAAGCAGAGAGATGCGTAGCGCAGGGGGCACAATCCACGCCTGCAGGAAGTTTTCACACCCCTTGATTTGCGAGGGGGAAAGTAAAAAGCGGCGCATCTTTGTGAAGTGAAAGGAAAAGCAAAGATGGCTCGTATTTCCTTATGAAAACCAAAAGCTGATGCATGCATTTATATTCTGCGCCACAGAGTCAATTCTAAAAGATCTGGCTTAGCTGCCCGGCTAGATTTCGTTTTGTGACTTTCACTGGACTATGACAGCAACAGTACAATACATGACATCTGAAATTGTGCCATTTTTAGAAATTTAAATCTCACTTTAATACTTTATTTTTCCCTTTGGGATAAATAAAGTATTTTTGATTTGATTGATTGGAGACAGACAGGTTATAAAAACAATTATTTCAGTTAGGCTAGTTTTAAATATATATTTTTGCACAGAAATTCAGAAAACTGTCATCTTTAGCAAGTTTTACAACCATTTGTCCGCTTTTATGTAGAGCCACAGTTTTCTGTCCAGCTGAGGAACCACTAATCTGACGCTGCAGAACCACATGTGGCTATTAGGCCCCTCCGTTATGGCCACTAGTAAACCAGAAAGGAACAGTCCTCATGCAAAATCTGCACATGATATCTGAAATAGTCTTTATACGATACTTTTTAAAATGTAGCTTCAAGCTATGCTACCTACCTTTGGTCAATTTCCACATCCATAAAAAAAAACTTAATTAGGTTTATTTTTTGTAACGTGGGAATTCATTTAGTTAGAATTTATAAAAATAGACACATTTTAGTTTAATTTATTAAATTATACTTGAAGTAAAATCTATTTCTGTGGCTTTAGAAGAGTTTTATTTGTTTTTTTAATCCTGCAAATCAAGGCCGACGCTTTGTTCCTGACTTTTGCCATCCAACCTTCTCGTAACACGCGTTAGGATTTCATATTTAGGCCAACAAGCTTCAGTTTTTTTTTTCAGTAATAAAAGCCGTCCTGGCCACAGACTCTGCCTCTGTAGCTGTATCTCCCTACAGAGTTACTGCCAGACCCTTGGCTAATCTTCATTTTCTCTTTTTTGTTTTAGGTTCAAGGGACATGAATACTTTCAACGAGCAACTATAGAAACAATGAGACATCAGGAAAAGAACGGGAAGTGAATGGCGAGCAGGACGCAGACTGCTTTAATCAGGTTTGATCGGCGCCGTGGTCCAGGGTGCTAATCTGTCGTGGCCCGACATTTGCATTTCTTAATTAAATGCCAAAACAATATGATCTTTAACTATCAACTACTTCCCCTGAGGTTCCTGAGAGGAGGGAGGCAGCGGCAGCTTAAGCGAGGTGGACAGCCGCACATCCATTCATTCAAAGAGTCAGGGGCGAGGTAATGTTCCAGTCTGCGAGTTTAACAAGGAAGACGTGGCGATCAATGGAAGACAAGAAACCTTGCTGTTGTTTTTTCTAGCAAAAAGACAAAGAAGGGAAAATGATCTGAGCAAAAAAAAAGAAGAGGGAATGACAATAAATATCACGCAGCGCAGAAAAGGAAGCCTGTGGTTTATGAATGAATAATGAAAGCATAAAGCTGCGCAGCATAAAGGACGAGTCCAAACAAAGTGTTGCCGTAATTGACATGATGAAGTGAGATTGCTCTTCTAAATCCCCTAAAACATCCGTTTGCTGAAGTAAAACGCCTCCTTGCTTCATTCGTATCTGCAGCTTAATTGCACTATGATCTCACTTTTCTGGGTCGCCCCCCACAACAAAAAAAAACCACACATTAGACCTGATCCACATTAGCAGCATGCTTTACATTCAGATTAGGGACGTATCAGAGAGTAAAAAGTTTGGGGATGGGGTGGTAAAGGAAAAAAAATGGCGAGCGGGGGTTATGTGTATGTTCGGCTCTGGCCTTAATGAGGTTGTTGCTGGGAGTTTCTTTGTGCTTGCCGCTCTTTAGTCAAGCCCAGGGACGGCCGGGTGATCAGTCAGTCCTGAAAGCACACGCAGGGCCGATTTGTCACCGGGGGCCGGCACTGGCAGCACGCGGCTCCTATCGCCGCATGATTGGTGAAACCAGGGGTCGTATTTAGTGGTTCCATTTAAAAGCATATTGGAGAACCGCTCCACGTGTGTGTGTGTGTGTGTGCCGGGGGTGGGGGGTGGGGGGTCTTGTGAAACATGAGCCTCTCCTCTCATTAAAGGAGATGCTGTGCTTAAAGCAAAGCTTGTTGGCTCCCGCTGTAATATGTTTGCGAACATCAGTGGGAGCAAACAAACACGTTTGCTCTGCTCGGCTTCGGAGAAACAAGAAACTAAATACGAAAAATTAAATACAAAAAATGAACAAAAAAATCCGCCTGCAACTTAAACCGAATGTTGCAGTTTAGACCAAAAATCACACAGAGCCAGGAACTAAACCGTCTCTTTCTACATGCACGTTTTATCCACCTGCAGAATCGGAATAAATAATAAATCAATACTCCGCTGTATTCCCCAGCTGCGTGTTAAACAGCTTAACACGTTTATTTGAACACGGCAGAGCTGTGAGGAGCTCCAAAGCGGGAATGTAGGGAGCTGAGCGCGGCATATGGTCAACATGCAGGGGGTACGGGCGTACCGCCGTAACAGCCATACTTTACACTACTGGGGATTTATAGCCTTGTGGTAACCTACATAAACTTCCAATTAGGATTATTTGTACAGCTGGCTAAATAATCTCTTACCTTCTACTGGGTGGAAAGTTGACACACAGCAATAATTAAAGATATGCATTTTTTTTATTTGGACTGCTGATGATATTTATATAAAGCCATAAATACATCTAATGTTGAGTATTTTACTTCGTAGCTTATTTAGTTCAATAATTCTTTCATAAGCAGTTTTAAACCGACTAAAGTAAGGATGAGGACATCCTTGAGGACTTTTACAAACAGGTTTTATTTTTGGAGACTTCACAGATATCTAAAGAAGTGTTTTAATGCCCTTCTAACTCAAAGTTGAGCCTAAATCCCATAAAAATATATTATATACATATATAATTAAACCTTTATATCATGACCAACAGGAGAAACAGATGTCATTGTTAGGAAGTTCTCTTTGAAATGATAGGCTGACCTTATATTCATAAAAAACACAATAAAGAGCACGGCTGGTTCGGCCTGGAGATAAAATTCAGACAAGCTTCTCAGAGATAGATGAACATGCTTCTAACACCTGTAATATTAATTGAATCTGTAACAACCTGTAAAACAATCATGGATCTCCATTCATGAATATAGAAACACCGAAATAATGTTCTAAATATGTTTAAAACCAAGCTTTAACAAAATAACTCTTTATATCTATTTAATGTACTAAAATAAATATTAAAACACTAACTCAACAAACAAGACGGATCTATAATTCTAATCTCAAGTCTGAGACCTGCAGCATTTTTTATAGACATTCAAACATGTGAGCCAGTTTTCCTCGCTGCCGTTTTTATTCCAAGGTTTCTGGTCACCCTGGATCCATCCGCATTTCATTTTTATTACAACCCGCCAAAGAGACATTCCTCATGCATCGTCTCCATTATTACCAAAACCAAACAATCCAAACACAAATATAGCCGCCAGCCTTAAGGATTTAACTATCCAGGGTTAACATGAACTGCTTTGCTCAGACAAACACAGACGAAGTCACACGCAGACAGGAGCTGAAAATCATTTGACTGTAAACGCAAATATTCCGTTTTCATGTTACAAAACTTTGCGGATAACAGATATTTTTTTTCCCCCCAACGATATGCCAGCATCAAACTGTTGCTTTATCATTCAGCGTTGAAGAATTATAACACCAACATCTACTAAAAGCTGTTAAAATATATGTTTTCAGTGCATTTTTAAGTATTAGAAAGGTTCATTAAAAACACTAAAGTTAAAAATACCTTCCTCAATTTAGCAAAAATATTTCTAAGCTCACTTGATTTGGTTTTTGGCTCGCAGTTAATGCATTAAAGGGAGGCTGGAAGAGTTTGCTGAGCTGCTAGCGTAGCGCAGTTTGTTTGTTTTTTTTTGGTCTGGATATATTTGTTAGTAATTTTGCAGATTAAAACAAAGATTACAAAAAAAAAGCCTTCATCATCCTAGTTGAAGAACTCCTGTTTGGGCTTTTCCATGAATATTGAAATATCAAACTGATCACGGCAAACAAAGCCAGAGGAGAGAGAAAAAGAGGAGGGTGCAGCATCCAATACATTCTCTTTCCTGTTGAAAATTAATGTAAAAGGGAAAAAAACACACCTACAGTGATATGGAAAACCCAGAATTGTTATTTATATATTAACTTAATATGATAATCAATTGCGTAAATCAATAGCCAATACCTATTAAACATTTTTTTTGATTTTTATAGGAAATAAGCTGTGCCTAAATGCAGCTACATATCTGATCTGTGCGTGGCTGACAATAAATTGTCACTACTCGAGTTTCCTTGATAGATCATTTAACAACCTTGGTTACAGTTCTCTCTTATGTACGTTGAACTTCAAATGTTGTGAACACAGTTCCTTTCTTATTCTTGAGGAACGCTGTTCACATGTGTTGTCAGACAAAACTGATTGTTTTATAACTGATAAAATGATGATAACTACAAAAAAAAAAAACCCAGACACACACAAAACAAAACATAGTTGTTGTCACTCACCCACAAATGTCACATTTGTACTCTCGCATCCCGAGATGCCTCTTCACGTGGTTCCTGGCGTCTCCCAGCTGGGCAGTAGCAAAGTTGCAGATCTTACACATGAAGGGCTTAGATCCTGCAAAACAAATCAGATGCAACAATGAGAGAAATGAGAAAATTAAAGACAGAAAGAGAGACGCTTGTCTAACTCAGCACCAATAAAAACTAGAGTCCCACTTCAAGTGTCTTTCACTCTCCATCTATCCTTGTCACTCTCCTTCATCTCTTAAGTCACTCGTTCTTAGCCTGTGGATGTGTAAATTGGATTCCAAAGGTCAGGGCGAATACGTAAATCAATTCTGGGTGCTCTAGCTACCTCCCGTTCCATCATTAAAGCACTAATCACTCTGGCGGCTTCACAGGGAGGTTTCCTCCTAATTATTGTCATTAATAAGTCCAGAGGGCGGGGCAGCATTTGAGAGAGTGGCGAAGCTTCTCTTTGCCATCTATCATTTAACCGCAGAGCCGTGAGGGCACATGCCGGTGCTATCTATGTGATGCATGAACATCCAGCAGCTCAACTGAAAAGGGACAAAAAACACACACAAAAAACTACGGAAATCAGCCCTCTGTGTTCCACAGAAAAACTTTTTCAATGAGAGCATCCAGGGAAATGGTGATCATATTGATCAAGTGTTTCAAATTTTCCTGATTTTAAAATTAAATGATCAAGAGCAAATGAGTGTCCTTTAACATTTAGCTTCTAGAAATGAAGCCATTTAAAGGTTGACGGAGGTTGAGCTGAAACCACAGATTTCCAAAACATACATTTTTCGTTTCGCTCTGATGAAACCAAACAGTGCGACTATCTACTCCGAATTTCATAGATTTCTTAAGAGATAACAGTCCCAGAGACACTGAAATCTATCTTCTGAGTTTTTATCTATCGCCACGATTTTGAATACAAACAAAGATAAACTGATATGCAACTATTTAAGAATAAAAGTGTGAAATGAAAGTGGAGACAGATTAAGGAAAAAAAT
>JAVLVB010000286.1:4879886-4903964 GCA_032876305.1 Orestias chungarensis
GTTGGGAAATGCACCGATACCTCCTGCAACAAAATACACCATCACAACACAACGATGCCAATCGTACACCATAGTCTACTGGGCGGGGGGGGGGGGGGGGTCCTCTGCCTGCATGTCTGGAGGGACACTACTACTTCAAAAATGACAACTAAGCTTGTTTTAAAGGAATATAGCAAAAAGAGATATGCTGTTGGTTTGTTTGGGTGATTTTCTACAAAACAAGAATGAAAAACTACATTGATATTCTGCTGAGAAATAACTTTGGTTCTTTTCTTTTCTTCTCTTCCTGTAAATACACAACAGGCTATAAGGAAAAATTGTATACGTTTTAGTTAAATGCCACAAATAATCAAAAAATAAATGAATAATTGTTTGTAAGTTCAGCATGGTTCAGAAATATGGACACTAGGTATGTCCAAACTCTAGTGTAAACTCTCAATGCATCAGTGCAAAGTTCTATTCAATTATTAGAACTAAATGTGAATAATAGGCATATTATAGGTTAATTACATGATAAATAATAAATACAATTTATTTGTTCATTTATGAACTGCAATAACCCCCTGAATCAAATTCAACCTTTTTTTTATTGCCAATTTTGAAGCATTGCAACTAAAAAGGTTGATGTAAACAACCTTAATAACTTCCCCGAGGTTTTACTCTAGCTTCAGGCAGTTGTTGGCTTTTCCAAAAAAAAAAAAAAAAAAAAAGAGAGTAAATGCGCTCACATGGTTGTAAGCCACTGCAACCGTTTTTGGTTTCCATAAAGTTCTTTTAAATCGAGGATTTCTCATTCTTCTCTTTTTGGGATTTTAATTAGATGTACATTTTTATAAAGCCCTTTCAAAGAAAAGTTTTGTTTGTTTACCAGTAGTTTTTAATTATATCCACATTTCCACTCCCTAATAAGGTAAAACATGGTATGTTTCCACTGCTAGATTATAAGATCTACTGATGGCGACACATGTAAACCCTTATCTATGGAACAGATCGAAATGTAAATGTTTGACAATTGAGGAAATGCACTATATCTCATCACCCTCCATTAGCCTTGTAAAATCTACTCTCCCCCCTAAATTAAATAACCCATAAGCATGAGCTGAATGCGGGCTGGCATGACACGCTGCGACACTTCACTCTAAGTTGCGGCCTGGTATGATATCCACGCATGCATCTTTGAGCAAATCCCCATACTCTGCCAGCGAATATCCCAAGACGTTCTGCAATATTTATTCCGGGGGCAGCCGCTGATTTGATTAAGCACTTTGTGTAGATTACTAATTCGTTCATGCACGGTTCACTTGCTGTGAGCTGGAAGTACGACACATCGAATTTTACGCCAATAACGAAGATTGAAAGGCAAGCTGGTGCTAACAAGGTCCATAAACACAAGGGATAAGGGAAAAGGGTTGGGATGGGGTGGAAGAGAGAGAGATAAGGGGGGAGCGGGGTTCCCGTGCATGGCCAGCCTCTTCATCTCACATGTCTCCGCAGTACAGCGCACACATATTTACATCGGCATAAAGACGGGATCTAATAAAGACAGAAAAACACATTATAGTTCGTGCAGACTTCACACCCCGAACGCTGAGAAATCGCACTCAACAATACCATCATCAACACCTAAGAGGAACAAAAAGGGCCACGCCACACCCGCCGTCCCACGGCTGCGTGGCGTCTCGTAGCCCCACCTCACAATCGGCCTTTCTTCCGTCTCACTCGCACACTTTTATTATATATCCACAACACATCCAATCTAAAGTTGAGAAGAGAGAGAGAGAGTGTGGAGATGATTTGTCCAGATGGAAGAGCATCACACATGGTGGAGCAAAGACAGAGATGAGGGATGTATCCCCCCCACCCCTCCGTTCAAACATCTTATCACATTAATACTCCACCACTCTACTTAAACAGCCTTCCCTGAAACTGAAATTGACCATCAATGCGGTGTCATGTTAAATTAATATTGCCATCCACACAGGGGCAACGTGGCTGCTGCACATCCCTGACGAGACAGAGGATGACTAATTCATTTCCTGGGAGGAGGGAGAAACCTCCTGCAATATTTCACCTCACATATCATGATGTCTTAAGTTTTATTTATTTATTTTTTTTCTTTCACATGCCACACACCTTCCGCTTTCAGCTTTGGAGGAAAAAAAGGAATAAAAACATGTCAATTTCCCACGGATGAGAGACTTTGTGCTCACGTCTGCATCCGTTTCTTTCTGACACATGAAATCGCAAGATAAACGCGTCGACTTTATTTCAATCTCTTGGTTTGGTTTGGGGTTTTTTTAAGCATAGAAATTAGTAATCTGATTTGGAATTTTTGCACCAACTCAGAGATTTTTAAACGTGATCCTTTATTGAAATGTTTCACTTGTTTCTGTCAGCGCCAGAGTGAAGTATACACCCGGAAAAGCACTGCTGCCTGGCTGCTGCCACATTGTGAAAGGCTTTCGTACACAAAGCCAAGGAAATTGAAGGAGAAAAAAAAAGGATTGCATGAAGTATGTTAATACTGTACTTCCACAACTGACAAAAGTGACAACGGAAATCAAATAATGATGCAATGGAGCCTGAAATATTTTGACATTGCACGAATAAACTGTAGAGGCGTCCTGAGTTTCTTTTCTTTTTTGCAGCTTGGTTGCTGATTTAACAAGTTCTCCCGTCTGCCTAATGTTCCATTTACACCCAGCTTATAGTTTTACAGAGTTCATAATAGACTGTGAAACATGACTAGTAATACATGGAAACATTACAAAAACATGTAATCAAATGTTTTAAATAAAGTTCAAACCGGTTATTCAGATAACAGTCTGTGAAGTATTTGCTTTAAAAGATTCTAGTTACCACATTTGGGTGAAACACAGGTACACCTTATGGAAACGCTTTAAACGCATCAATTATCTTATGTGACACCTGACATAAAATCTGAAATAAATCAAGTTAAAAAAAGGACGACAAGTTAGTAGAAAAAGAAGGAAGTCTACACGCCTAAGATTGGAATCCCACCTGTTATGAGGTTGGTATCATCATGTAAACCTCTTAAATGCCACCTTGACTCCTTTCCTTTCACTATTAGAAATTATATTACTCCCCTATATTCCCTAGACCCAGCCCAGCCATGGGACGTAACAATAGTATAGCATAGCATAGTAGAACATAGTATAGCATACCATAGTATAGCATTGGATAACACAGTATACTGTAGTATAGTATAGTATAGTATGACATAATTTTCATAACATGGTGAAGCATAGTATAGTATACCATAGCACAACATAGTATAGTATGGCATAGTATAGTATAGTATTCTTCCTTTAGCATGTAAAATAATCTAAGTTCTTTATGACCAAACCTTTCAACACATTTTCAGGTCCTTTTAGGAAAAAATATAGTTCAAGGCAAAGGTTAAGAAGTAAAAGGTTATCGTCCCCTGGAATCATTTTAAAACAACAAATATGTTTTAATTTTTTTTAGACCTTTTAAACCCATTTCAACGCCTCTCAACGGAGACATATTGACTTGTCCTACCTTGTCAAGACTTTTTGAAGTAGAAAACAAGGTTCTGGGCGGAGCTTCATATTGCATTTTTTGCACCAGCATAATGACCTTTTGTCTCTTGTATCTTTATGAGGCGACTTTCAGTTGCTCATGTACGTAAACTATTGAGTATCAGTCTAACTTTCCATGAAGACAAGAACGTTCCTCTACTTTGAAGTTTAATCATCTTTAAAGTAATATTCCTTATATAATCTTATTCCATTACAATAGGAGGAGATCTCATTTCACAAAACGTAACATCTGTTACAAGAGTTATATATTTGGTTTCCTCATATATTCCAGGTTGGGTTTGAGTTTTAGTTAAAGAGGAAAAAAAATACATTTATATAAAACATTGTTGGAAAGCTTGTTTATTTCCACCTTAAATTGTGCCACATTTTCTTGTGTGATTCCATTTGATCAGCATGGTTTAAATTGGTTCTAACCACGGATAACCTGCCAAAACCAGTCTGTGGGTGTCAAAAAACTCTTCCCTACACTCTTTTTATAAGAAAGAGTATTCAATTGCATCATTGACGGTACAAGAAACAAAGCATACGTTTAATGTAACTAATTTTTTTGAACCGACAGGTTCCTCAGTTGTGCCTGTTTAAATCTCAATACAAACAAAAGACTGCTGGGGGTTTGGGAACGTTTTTATTCCCCAATACTAAATAAAAACCCAAATCCCAGCCTGCGTGTTAACTCCCATGCCTGGCACGTTTGCACATTGCTTTAAGCTTCGCTCTGAGGTCAGACAGCTCGCTTTGGTGAAAAAGTGAGCAATTTAGCTCAAAATGCTAATTCCAGCTCATTGGCTAAATTTAAGCATGTGTATGGGTTTCTTTAAAAGGACAAATTGACAAATATGTGTGCAGCCTCCCACCACCGTTCCCTGATTTCACTGATTTATCAAGTGGAGCAAGAAAAACTAGGTCTTAATTAAAAGGATCTGGACGTGCTCCCTGCTCAGGATCTGGCAGACCCCCACCATGCTGCTCCGCGGCCCCCACAAACAAACTCTTAGGATGAATGGCCGCATGTGAAAAGGTAAATAATTCACTGTAATGAGGGGATTTAGCAATATTACCAACTGACATGTGCTGTCAAAATTAGGAGAAATAAGGCTTCTCTTAGAAACGGAAAGTATATAAAAAAGTGGGGATTTAATCACATCTACAAGTACGTAGCTCTCTAAGGATGAAACTAAACAAACTGTTTATTTTAAACCCTAAGAGCGCGCCCTTGACTGGATGCCATCTTTTAGGACCCCAGTGTCAGTACTTTCATTTTCTTAAGTAACACCAAGTAAGTGACCTTAAAACTCAAGAATTATGATACTGGGTAAAATTATGAATACATGGAGCATGACCATTAATATGAAGAATGTAGAAGCCAACCATTAATCATCGGATTTAACCTCCAGTTCTCACAGGTTTAAGTCATTCGAGTTCAGTGTTGAGAAATCTGACTTTGGCACACGAGGTGGCAGATGCTGGGAACGTGATGAAAGATCTGTAGAATTAGATAAATCGTCCTAAACTAGGACTACCGCAGCAATTCTTCTAACACTCCCCTAAATTGAAGAATACTGCATAGCAATAAATCATATTTATACCTCTTGGGTTTTTGGGACAAATCAATACAAAACAAAGCATAATTGAGAAGTGAAAGGGAAATACCATTTGATTTCGATGTTTTGCTAAAGAGTCTCAGTTGGATTTGGGTTTGGACTTTTGTGTGTTAGTGTGCTTGGATTTTTAACTATTTTTGGCACTGTGGTTGTGTCTATAGTGGTTAAACATGGATCTCTGCCCCATCACCAGTCCTTTTGTAGCTTCTAACAGACTATGTTGAAAAGTTTTGTTCTGTCCGTCTCCCACGTTGATGCTTTTTCAACCATAGCTGTCTTTTTAAAACCTTTACAGCCTAGATACCAGTGTCAAGACCTCTGTCCAGAGTTACCTGATCTGTCCAGTCAGCAGTCTTCCCTATGATTCTGTAGCCTAGGGACCCAGACCGAGAGACCAACCAGACGCTAAAGGAACCCTCTCCAGGTGTTTTGAGGATGTTTGAACATTTTCATGGTATTTTTTGAGATGTTTGCAAGGCACTCTATTCTCCCATGGTGACAAAGCAAAATACACTACTCACAAAAAGTTAGGGATATTTGGTTGTCGGGGTGAATTTCAGGGTGAGCCCAAAATCCATTCAAACCTTAACAGGTGAACTTCATGTGACTTTCTCTAAGCTTTTGAATGCACCTGTCCAACTGTTAAGTGTTTCAGTAATTTTTGCACATGTTGCTGTTCTCTAACGAGGAGCTTAACGGCAAAAGTCACAACAGGTGTTTGATCCTCGAATCGACCAATAACTGTCCTGGTTCAATTACAGCTGGTGTTTAAACAGTCCTCCTCATTAGGCTGTTCACATTGTGACATCATGAGACCAAGACGAACCCTAACAATGGATCAGTACCTGGCCATTGCACTGCTTCAAACAGGACGTTCTCAGAAGGACGTGGCCACTGAGCTCAGACTGTCATCAGCAGGTTGCAACAGAGATACTGAGAGACTGGAAGTTACAGAAAGGCGTAGAAGTGGACGTCCTTTGGCCACATCCCATGCTGATGACCGCTACATTGTGAACAATGCCCTGAGAAACCGGATGATGAATGCCACTCAACTCCAGGCACGTTTAAGGGAGGTGAGAGGCACCCAAGTGTCACGTCAGGCCATTCGAAACCGTTTACATCAGCGTGGTCTGCGTGCTAGACGACCTGCAAGGGTACATGACCACACCAGCAGGCACAGGTGTCATCGTCTTGCATGGGCCAGGGAGCATTTACGCTGGACGAGGGACCAGTGGGCCTCAGTGCTATTCTCTGATAAAAGTTGATTCACTTTGAGCAGAAATGATGGCCGCCAACGATGTTGGAGACGTCAAGGAGAGCGCTATGCATCAGCCACCCAAAAGCCAAATATCCCTAACTTTTTGTGAGTAGTGAATATGACGTTAAATCTTCCAAGACATACTGAGAAATATTCATCAGATAAGCTGATCAGCTAAAACACCCACTCAGACCACACACTGTTTCCAAATGGAAACCTTACTTACTCTGTCTGACTCCAAAAGGAGGCTTCACACTCCCACAAAGACACGTGTACACACACACAATAAACACAGAGCACGGACTTCAATTAAAGTCCCATTAAAGTTTAGCCTGAAAGGGGGGATGGACTATGGGAGGCAGAGAGGGGCATTTATTGATGGCGCCCTCACATCTTGTTCCTGCATTAAGTTGATTTTAAAACCAATTAATACACACGGTCAGGGAAAAGTAATGGAGCGCCCCGTGTTCTTAACCTGCCGGACGTCTCCCAGCCGAAGCCCTGACCAATGCAGCCCTGCTTTTCACTATAAATGACAAGATAAATCCTAATGGATTGAAGATAATCAGCTAGCCATGAAGGCTGACATACACGCACACACACGCTTCAGGAATACAACTTCCCTCACATACACATATATGCACAAACATGGACGTACAGACACCAGGGAAATTAAAGGCTTTGAATATGTCTGCATTGATTATTTTAAATTACTAGCCCACCTCTCTTTGGACCTTCAATGCTTTTAGCCTAAGCTTTAACACGTTTACAGAGACTTATTGACTATAATTACAACTGAGTCTTGGTAATGGACACATCAATTACGAGTCACACATGTCTCTGACCAAGCGTTGCTTAGGAAATCCCAATCTGGGCTCCATTAGCGTCTCTCCTGTTGGTTTGAAGCTCGATCAGTCTTTACCTTCGCCTCTACTAAAAGACCTATTACCTGGCAGAGGTAGATAGTGGCCTTAACAATAGCCTGAACTGCCCCTGAAAAGTGTGTTTTGCCTTTGCCCTGTTTAATGCCGCTGCCCAAAAACAACAACAAAGGCCTAATAGCTAGACACCCAATAAAGAAGATTATTGTTTTAAGATATTCAGGAAAACGTGTCACATTTAAAACTCTCACAAGGCTTCCAAGGAGAAACATACACAATCTGTCTCAGTTACAAGAGGTTTCAATAATGGGACGTTTTAAAAATGCATATGTGTCGATGTTTTAACCATCTCAACTATGTGGAACAACCTCACACCATGTTCAAAGTTGGAGAAAGTTTAGAATTCAGTGAGTGAGAGCACAAAGGTGAGCTACATACCAGTGTGTGTGCGAATGTGTGCCAGGAAGGCCATGGAGTTGCTGCTCTTGCACACCTTGCCGCAATACTTGCACACACTGCCCTGGTTCTCTTCGCGCTCACGGTTGATCTGCTCCGTATCTTCTAGCACGTACTTGTTGACCTCCCTAAGGAGTTCCTCGTGTTTCTCCTTGATGTGGACAAACAGCTCCTGCTCCGTCTCGAAGCGGTCGGTGCACTTGACACACTTGAAGCTCTCGCCCCCCTCGGGCAGCTCCTCCACGCTGTTCAGCTCGTTGCGTAGATGAGCGGCGCTGGAGAGGTGCTGGTGCAGGTTACTCTCAGTGTAGAAGGACTTGCCACAAACAAGGCAGTGAAAGTGCCTTTCTTTGGATGGGTGCTTCATTGAGATATGGACGTTGAGGCCGCTGATGCCGTCCGCCATGAAGCCGCAGTCCTCACAGCGTATGCGGGAGCTGCTGCCTTTGGCTTTCTCCCTAACCTTCACTTCCTTGGGTTTGAGCTTTTTAACATGGGAAGAGCTGGGGGATGTGATGCTAGATGGTGGCCCTCCAGGCAAGCATATAGCAGAGACCTCTCCTTCCAGTCCTAGACTCTCCTGCAGTGTTACCTCCTGCTCTGTAATGGCCTTGAAAGATACAATACTGGCATCAAATGGAGGGGCTTTGGACATTTGCCTATCTACAACCACTACTTCTTCCTTTAAAGCGTCCTCTCTTGCTTGTGTATACCCTACATTTTGGCCCTCTTGATTTGCAGACTCGACTAACGGAAGTTCAGGTTCTGTTGAAGCCTGCTGCAAAGTCATGTCAGCTGCCTGGCTGTTTGAATCAGACTCATTATCAGCGGATGATGTATTAGTGGTTGCTTGCATTTCAACTTCACCGTCGACTCTACAAACCACAACACGAACAATGTCTACAGTAACAGATGGAGGATCAGTGATCTCTGTCTCCTTTAAACTTAGTTCTGCTGCTCCTTTGCTCTTTTGGAGATCCATGTATCTTTGACTCTTTAGCTTATGCTTTTCTGTGCTAGCATGACGATACATTTCCCTGCTAGTTACCGCATAGTAGTTGCATGCTAAGCAAACATACTCAAAATCCTTGGTGTGCTTTCTCTTGACATGAAGATGAAGGGATGGGATTGACTGGGCAACAAAATCACAAAGACTGCAAGCATTAACAGAGTCATACTTGTGTTTTTGGTGGCCTGTGTCTGACTCAGTTTGGTCTTCATCTTTGCTCTCTCCATGACATTCCCCATCATGTTCTTGCGTATCGTCAATAGACTGTGAGGTGGTAGCTGTTGCACTGGTTGACTCAAGCAGTGGCCCACTGGTGTCAGGGTTTTCCACGTTTTTATTTGAACTCTCTTGTGCTCTAGCCACATGTTTCTTAGTAAGACAGTGACGATCCATGTCTCCCTTAGTAACACAGTTGTAATTGCACAATGTGCAGCTGTATCCATAATCCTTGCTGTGTTTGCGGCGTACATGCACACTGAGGTTGGTGGCATTAGACACAACCAAGCCGCAGTATCCACAAGTGGTAGAAGTGCCTTGTTTTGGTCTCCCTCTCTTCTTTCTTGGAGGTTCATGCTCTGCTTCTTCTTCAGTCAGCACAGACTCAGCAGCTTCCACCAGTTCAGCTGTTTTTGGCTGATCATCAGGCAATAAAGGCTCCCCCTCCCCTGCAACCACCTGATTGAGGTTATTTACAACGGCATCATCCCCTGCCGGGTCTCTGTTAACCTTCTCTACGCACTGTTCAAATGAAGATGCCTCTGAGCTTTTCAGTCCTTTCTGCTGCTCCAAATGGCCATCAGACGAGAGGTGAGTATTCATCCATTCTGAAGTTGCCGCAAAGAAGTTGCACACTTTGCAGCGGAACCACTCTAGAGTTATGTGTTTATTACAAGTGTGCTTTTCCAGCACTGCAGGGCTGCCAACCCTGAAATCACAGATTGGACATTTCAGCTGGAACCTGCTGAGAACATGTTTTGTTGCCACTTTTGGTGGTGCAGCCTGTTCAGTGCGGACGCTCTCCACAGCCTCCTCAGACTCGCCCACGTTCACATCGGATTCAACTAAAAAAAACAGGATACAACAGAATATTAATAATTTATTTTACTTAAAAGTGGAATTCACATGTAAGGCTGAAAATGTCAATATTTTCATCAATGAAATATCAACTGTGAACAGGAGGTAAGGAAATACTCACAAGTTAGGGGGACATCTTTGTAGTGGTATCTCTGAATGTGAATATCAAGAGGAGACTTATCTCTAAATTCATGCCCACAGTAGTTGCAAGAATAAATGATCTTAGGCTTTGGGGTTCGCTTGCTCACTCTCCTCTCTTGGGCGTTGTTCAGATCTTCTTGATCTAGATCCACACCTTGGTTTTGTTCATCATCCCAGTCCTCCTCTTGAACTTTACCAACATTAAGACGATTTGCATATTGTTTGTCCGGTTGAAGATTTTTTTCCATTACTTTCCCATGTTTTCGTGTATAATGAGTTTTCAGTGATCTGGGGTACATGGTTGAGAAGCCACAAACTTTGCAAACATTCTGCTCATCGTCACGTTCACTTTCTGGCGATGGCCTCCCAGCACGTACTTCGTCTGGCTTATCGACCTCACCGGCGCTACCAAAGGAGAACCCTGTGGTTTCTTCTATCTCCATTTCATCCGGTGGCGCCCTCGCTGAGTCGTTTTCAGCTGATTTGCTCTCAACATCTCCTTCTGCTAAAGCCGGGGGTTTCTCCATATCATATCCCTTTTATAATTTACCATAAATGTGAAATCCAGTGGTATCATCAAAACCACATCAAAATCCTGAAGAAAAAAAAGAAAGAAATACAACCTGTTTAGAAGGGGTATCATCAAATATTTTTAATATAATGCTGTTTAACCGCTAATATAAACTCCAGGAACAAATTTAACCCTTCGTCTATGTGCTAGCACAGGTGCCTCATAAATTGCAGGAAGAAATCTTGAACCCTTTTCGGTTTTTTATATCATCATGGCCATTGACTCTAATATTTCAAAAATGTTTTTATTTTACCGATATGTTTAATGAGTAGTAATTAGTTTAATTTTCATTTGGGACACGCTAATACTTTATCTTGTACATTCCTGACCAAGATGTTTTATCCATCCACCGTTAAGAGGCTTCCTGTCATAAACATAAGTAAATGTCGCCATCTAGTGTTAGTAGACATGAACTGTCACCTAAAGTGTGTAAATTAAAAAAAGTTTGTTTTTCTGTTCTAATCCTTACCTTTGAAGATTTATTTACAGCGCTTTCATTATCCGAGTGAGCAATAAATGACATAAACAAATACGGTAAATAATCCTGCATTCGCTGCTACCTGTTTCGACATTTGCTACCAAAAGTGTGGCTGTAAGATCTGCAGTCTGGTCCAGTAAATATTATTGCTATGTTTATGGTACAATGTTTAGCCTTGCACATAATAACGTCTAAGTGGAAGTTAATGATAAGTTCTTGTTAATGTGTTTTTGTCAATGTCAGATTCTTTTGACAGTGAAGTTCAAAATACTCTTCGGAAGACATTCAGTCACCAGTTGAACTTATTTACATTTTACCAAGTTGCAAGTTAGTGTTTTACTAGGATTGTATGTTCTAGATAAGGTGTTGGCAACATGTGGCTACGGAAGCACATGTGGTTCTAAAACCCTTTTACAACAGCGTATATAAATCCAAATAAAAATGTTTTTGGTTGTTTTCGTTATCTTACACAGATATCAATAAGATTGAGAAGGCTTTAGGCATTGAATATCTACAATAAAAGTGCACCAAATGTACAAGTTTTTAACTGTAATAAATTAAGTTTGCACTCTGTGGATTATGTTTTCAAGTGGGTTACCACTTTCTATCTTACAAATTTAAGAGCTTAAACAATTGGCCTTATTGTAGAAAATATATTTTTTCCTTTGTAAAACGTATGTTATTTTTTCTTCTAGTTAGACAGAACCAATGTATTGGTTCTATGTAATGTTTTTGTTTTGTTGCCTATAAAAAAACGTTTACAACCTGTTTCGTGACTCTGAACATTTTTTTGTTTTTTAGAAGTGAGGCTGGAAGTTGCTCTATGAACTGAAAAGGTTGCTGATCCCTCTAGTAGACCAACACAAAATCATGTACATGTGAGAAGATAAAGTGAAATTACGTAAGGTTATTTCATTCCCCCTCCAACTGCATTACAAGTCTTTTGGTTTCCGTCTCTACAAGCTTTGATCATCCCTCCGTAAAATATAACAATCCCATGTAGATCTGGATATATGCCTATACGTTGACACATTTCAACACTTGCATATGTTTTGGTCTAATCCGATCAATCGTAGCTCTGGCTGGATGTTTGGTGTTGTCTAATCCTAAAGTGCTTTTCTGTTTGACGTGATCCGTCACTTTTCTCCCACACAATGCATTTGATTTTGCTCCAACATGACCTTTTTAGGCACATTTGCTGTGTTCCCTCCCCTCGATGGTTTCTGGCAAACAGTTTGAGGTTTTTGATAACCAACGTCTAGCTCCTCCTACATGAGGCAGAATGATGGAGTGCATGACTAACTGTTGGCTCATCAAGAGCTTAGTTAGTCTTTCCTGTACTTGTTGTCTAAAGTTATCATACAAACCTCTTAGGCCTTTAATCATACTGAAATTAAACTACACTGGGGTGATCTACTTCAACTTACTAGGGGACTGAATTTAGACTTAATATTCCTAACTAGAGAAGTTCAGATATGGACTACTTTGTGACTAAACCCTTGTAGATTAAATATTTTTATTGTAAAATAACCAAATATATTTTCCACCTTGCTTCCTATTTTTAATGAATTTTTAACCGAATATTTCAAATAGCACCTCAACAAGTATAAATTTGCATCACGCCTGTTTGTTTTCACATCCACATCCCAATTACTAAACAAAATGACACTGGACCATGTCTCACTTTGTCTTAATTGTTGTGGCTCCAGCTTCCAGTAGCATGATCAAACTACTGTTTACAAAAATGGTTTTCTGCCTAAAAATTTGATATATCCCGATATAACTTCTGATAACATACCCACATTCCAGTCATTAGTAATGCCAAATACCAATACTGATCCCATATGGTATTAGCATGAATCACACATACTTTTATAACTTTTGTAGAGTCAAATGTTAGACAGGACTTAAGTAATATTTTTCAAATAAAATATTTTTCAAAAAAACTGTTGTTTTAAAAAAAAAGCAAATTAGGATGAGCTGTTGTGGTCAGGTGGGCTCTGCATGCTGGATCAAAGCTGCTAAAGAGAAATGTCAGCACAGATTAAACGCTGGAAAACCCTGCTTGTGTTTGGGTGCTAATACCAGACACTTTGGATCCAGGCCAGTATAATCCTATGTGGGTTATTCTGCCGGTATTGAAACATGATGCCCCTCCTAAAAGTGTTAAGGAAGGATTTGGTACATTTTTACTTCATTTAAAAGAACTTGATCTTTATTCTGAGCAGGAGCAATTAATAGATTTTAATATATACAGATTGAACACTGGCAAAGACTGCTTGTTTTTGGGTGTTAATGTGTTGTTGATGCTTGTTTTTTTTAGCTGATATCGTAACAGGACACCACCATTAACAGCCTAATGTTAAAGATGTCCACCATCAGACATCGGTCAAAGTTAAAGATTGTGTATTTAATACGTAGAAATATAAGCTACATCTCCTATGTTTCCTAAACTATGTAAAAAGTAACACATCTTTAACAGCTCCTAGCTGGATGTGACAATAAAAGGCCAAATGTCCAGGAGTGAACAGTAATGCTTCTTCACAATGAGAACAGATGCAGATAAAGAAATAGTAGAACTCCCATATTTAACAGAACTACTTAAAACACAGACAGGTTGTTGATTTTTGCTGCTCTCGAGCGTTTACCTTCCTGACAACCCTGGCAACACATGTTAAAGTAAGCCGCAGGAGACACAACTCTTAACGTTTACACCAGAAACACTGTTCAAAAAACATTCCACGAGGTGGAAAAAAAGACACGAAACACTGCGTTTACTGGTTTAGGTCTCCACGGCAGTTGTAAGGTAATCAGTCTGCTGCTAACTCGCTAGCTAGCAACATGTTCCTCTACTGTACTTTCACTGACGTACAAGACGTCCAATCAAATTCCGTCCTTAGCTATGAGAGCCAATCACGGTGGGGCTAGGGCGGGTCATAAAATGCTTAAGCGGTTGGAAAACGACGGCAGCACAGAGGCCCAAAAAGGAGGCTACCGTCGACCTGTTAAGTAGTCATCAATGTAGTCTGAAAAAAACGCTAAAACACCGCATACAAGTCAGGGCCGGCTATTTAAAATCAGCCAGAATAGAAATTTGGTAGCAGCCTGATAAATTGAGCGGACTTACCCGTTGTTATGTGACTGTCCACGGTGCGCGCTTTTTTGCTGCTAGACACAAATGGCGCACCGTAGCGTGAGCTGCGCGTCACAGATTTAGAGGCGGCCTTGGTGTCCCGGGTTTTTCTCTCGATCAGCTGGGCAGACCGTACGATGCATTCAAGCACCGTGGGAAAATTCATGCAACTAAACTGTGCACGTTAAACACCATTATTGCATTTAAGCACAAAAATAAACGTTGCATGTTTATATCACCCCTGTACTTTACAGTGGGCTTGCAGGTTTCCCCCTTCTCCTTTTAAATGAGGAGTATGATGTCTGTGCATTTCCTGGTGTTTATACAATAATACCTTAGATTTTTTTTTTCAAGATTGCATAAAGAAGGACAGTATATAAGGTCTGTCCCAAAAATAACATCCCCATCTTGGTTTTTATTAAAATTGGTTAAAGACATAGTGATCTTAGTAAACTTGACATTTTGAATTAGAAGAAAATGATTATCTTACTTGTTATCCTGAGATTCTAAATGATCTAAAACAGTGAACTCTGAAATATCTAGGAATAAAATAAAAGTATATATCTTCTCATGCAATAAAGTTAAATATACATATGGTTCTAGTTGGCTCTAAAAATCAGTTTTAAAGTGGAAGATGTTTCTAAATTATTATAGGATTGTAAATGCAGTCTGTGCTTGGTTTGTGTGCTGTACAGAAGCGTGTAAGCGTGTGAGAAACCCAAATATAGTCTGTGTTTTACTTTTTTTTTCTCTTCAAATGTTAAAGCCTTGATGAATCACCACTTCCACACGACACCCAGAGTTAGCTTTTTGGAAACACTTAAGACGGATTAATACATGAGCATTAATTGATTAAGCAGTCCGACGATTCAGAAGGTGATAAATGAACCTCCCACCCGAAATGAAAACACATGTTGGTTTTTTCAGTAATTTGCTTCAATTCATCAAAGTCCAATTTCTATGACATGGATGGTTAAAAACAGAACTGGCCTGCTGCCTTGTTTCCCATTTTTTATCAGGATGGCTTCTAAAAGAGGCAGGCTTTGGTGGATGTTGTTCCTGGTGAGCAAAGTTTTAGCTTTGTAAAATGAATCATTTTTATATGTGTTTTATTATCTTCCTTAACTTATAACCCACTGAGGAGAAAAGTCAAAGTAGATATTAATATTTCTCAGTTTTGTTATGGTTCCTAATGACCATGTATTCTGCAGGAGATACTTAAACATGGGTGTTGGTGTTTTGATGATTATTTTTTTATGATCATTAGTTATTTTTCTTCAGTTTTTTTTTCAAATATATCTTTTTAATTGTCCTTGTTTATTATTATTTCTAAGTTATTGGCATACAAGTCCATTCCTTTGTGCTCAGCTTCATTCTTCACTCATTTGTTTTGATCGTGGGATATTTGTCTTGTATTATTTTTTTGCTTGTCCAGTTTGTTTTAGCGTTGTAATGCTTTCTGTTTCCATGACAATCACATTCAACGGTAATAAAGCTCCTGTATATACAATCACATTCACATTAAGGCCTTTGCACTGACTAAAGCTCAAATTTCTTGACTCATAAAGCAACTTAGCATGTCAGGGAAAACATTGCTGTTTTAAAAATGTACTGTTAAACTTAGAGAATTATATTTTTAGATTAATTTTGGATAAATACTGACTTTTGAAGCCTTAGAAGTAATAAAAAAGAATCAAAGGTCAAGATTCGATATGCAACATGTACTGGACTTATCAAATGGTTTTAAAATTCAACAAATTAGCTCATTCCTCTCAATGGAGCTGAGATAAATAATACGCTTCAAATTCAATTGCAAAAAAACAAACAAAAAAATCAACAGCTCAGAATCAGAGATACATATAGCTTTTGACTTGTCTACACAAAGCAAGTGTGTGATTGTTTAAAAAGTCATTAACATGACCCATTGACAAGTACATGTTTTAAACAGCATATGTATTTTACCTTTTATGTTTTTATTTCATTATTGTTGGTTTTCAAATACACTAATCATAAAGTCAACTTTACAGAAAAAAAGGAAAATCGTTCAGATTACAACGTTTGGAATTACAAATTATTATTTTTTTACTTATGATTGTTTTTATTCATGCTTTGGGGAGGGTTGGTGAAATCTTAGTTTTGGTAAAGGAGTAAGTGACACTCACATGCTCCACGACATAAATAAGCAAGGTTGACCTGCACAGACGAATTTCCCATGTAAGAGTCCTTTTCACATTGTCAGGTAAAACTTAACCCAGTAGAGAAACGTGCGGATGGTAATAATGATGTTGTTGCTGCTTTAAGATTGTTCCAGGAAGCCATGATTGTGGCTCAGCAATGAGTAACACCAGGATACGGAAACATATCTGGCCAAAAGCAGTGAAATCTCGGTGGAAGGTGGAAATCTCATGTGACGTGTCAAAATTGTGGCATTGCACTCTTTCTGATTGTAGCTCAAGTGTGTACCTTGGGGTAGGATGAAATTACACTTTAATTATCCCTATTAAGCTATCTAGTCACTACAAGTAACCTTAAACCACGCAGTGCCAATCAGGCGGATAAACTGAAAGCACATGTCGAGGTCCAAGGGGCCTTCATCAATCAGACTAAACGCTGACTCAATCCTACTTTAAGAAAACTCTACCTGAACCACTCAATGAATTTCCACACAAGTCACCAGTGTCTGGAACATTCACCATCAGCTGTTGGAGGTAGTGTCATGCTTTGTCCCCCTTGGCTCTGGGACAAGTGGGCAGGATGTTGAAGACAGACGCCTGCCTTCATATTCTTTAACTTCACCCCAAATAACGATAGGATTAAAACATAGACACAAGACAATGATTAGAATAAATAATTATGCTAATTTGGATTTCAGGAAGCCATCCATTTAGAATAAACTTAATTATCTGTGTGTGGGCAAATTTCCAGGAAAATGTATCTAATTGGTTGTGATACTTTATTTTTTTAAACTGCATGAATAAGTTTGACCCTGTGGGGATTAAACAAATGTCACTGTTAATTTAAATTGTTGGACAAAAATTGTAATTATGTTATGCCAATGATTTTTTTTCCCCTTTATTTATTATTTCAAGCCAACAAACACAATGATTGAAATTAATTAATAAAAAGCCTGTTAAAAATCAACATGACATTCTAAATTTCAGTTCCGGCCGCTAGAGGAAGCAATGAGACCATTTTCTAACACAACAGCCATCTGTGACCACAGCTGCACGCTGTGTGTATTAGTTGCTATGGGTACCTGCCTCAAAATACATCTTTCACAAGTGCTCCGCAGAGAGACTAATTGTCATACAGAGCAAATGCTGTTATTGTGATTTAGGGAATAAAAGAAATACCTGCAGGATGGAGAGATGTCGCTACCGATCAGACGTACAAAGTGAGAACCTAAATTCGAGAGTGACAACAAAAGAGACAACAAAATCCGAATTCCTTTTGTCCATGATCTTAGGTGGAAGCTTTAGCCTATGTCAGCCTGATTTAGCAGCCCAGAGGCAGGGGACAAGCTAGGGAGGGCCCCCATCAGTCATATCACAGACACAACCGTGCATAACCTGCTTTTTTTTTTGTATACTGCATTTGAAGTTCAGGCATCAGCATGAAAGTAGAAAATGTAAAATAAATAAAAATCTGAAAACTTGATTTTGCATTTTTATTTAGCTAAACTGATTTAATACTTGTTTTAAAAGCATCCCAAGCTCCACCAGATTTGACACACACCTGATTCAAAAAGACTGGCCCATTAGCCAGCTGCTGGATAACTTCATGGTCATTAGTTTTTTGAACTGGCTGCACTGGAACTGAGATACATCTCCACTACAGCCCCTGAGGAGTGCATGTGGAACCCCCTGGCATAATTAGGCTTTGGTATAAACGAGGTGAAGGTGAGACAGAAAACCAACCTGAACTGGAGTCTGAAACCCATTCCTCTTTGGCTCTGGCTGTATTTTTGCCTCTCCACTCCTTTAAATGCGTAACTTTCTAGGACTCACACCCAGACAATCAACGAACGAATCATTAATGTGAAGACGCTGCTGCTCTTTAGCTTTTTTCCCCAACGTTTATGTTCTACTTTTATTTTTTTATCTTTTAAAATTATATTTCTTGACTATTTTATGTGTTTTAATCTTCTGCTTTTGTATATGAATACATTATTTGTTTAACTGACTCTAGCATTTGTAGTATCAATAATTTCATTTTTATTTTTTATGTTATGGGGCTTTTGGCCCTATCCATCGTCACATGTCTCTAAGTTCCTTCGCAACTGTTGAACAACAACTTCCACCATCATCTTCCATTGTGGGTCTGATGCTCATGGTGGTTCCTGCTGCCATGTTTTTTGCTCTTCATAATGCTTCTTCAGTACCATTCTTCTGAGATGACTTCTAAAGTTAGCTGGTTCCTCTGGATTTTATTTAGGATTTAAGATTTAGGGTAAAGGGGCTTGAATGCAAAGGAATGCAGCCTTTCAAGTATTTTTTTTCTTTTAAATCTTGCAAAACATGCTTGATGTCCTTTTTCTTAGTGTTGGTCTATTACATAAAATCCAAAATTTAGTACAACATAGATGAATGAAATAATATGAGGAGTGTAAATATGCAGCATTTATATATGTTGTAGTATTTGTACTTCTGCTTCCCGTTCAAAGTTACCTCCTTTCAGCTTTTAGCTCACGTTGCAGATTTCTCCAGGTGTAGTAAACACAGCCACAGATGGATGACACGTTAGCAGCTTTCCAACGGACCAGCTTCTAAATCCCGGTTGTGACATTTCGTTCTACTGATCAGAGCCAAGATGGGGCAGAACCATGGATCGGGTTTCTGCTGGATCTTAATGAAGCCATCTTGCTATCAAGGGATCTCAGAGTGAGTACAGAGGATTAGAGTAAAACTGAACTGAAAGGGCTGATGTGAGGTTTTTTTTAAGTAACGTCTCTCTGTTAGGGAAAAACAAAACTTACGAAGCACCTATGGGACAAAACGCATAGGAGATTGACTGAATAAGTCTCACTTCTTGTTCTGCTTTCACTGGAAATGTCTTGGTTGAAAAAGTCTGATGACATTCATTTTGGAAACTGCTTAGCTGTCTGGCAGCGGATACTATAACACATGCAAGAGCCACAGCTGCAAGACACTAAAAGGTCCATCTCAGGCCTCACACGCCCTCATCCCTCCCTCTCAGAGCTCTCTGTCCTTGCTGGAAGCATTACCTCACAGTCCATCAAGAAGCTGGAGGGAATACCTGGGGAGAGCAGAGTGTGTGTGAGACAGACTGAATGTAAGAGGGAACATCAGAAGCAACTGTCTCAAAAACATGTGTTTGAAAGTGGCATGTAAACATCGCTGGGTGGAGCACAAAGGATTTAATTCTTTGCTTTCCTTGTTCTTAGAATTTCCTGTTTCAGATGATTCAGAAAAACGAAACTCATCAGATAGAGAGAAAATCCAGCATCGTGCAAAGTACAACTGTCCCTCATTTGCTTTTTTCTACATCATAAATACAAGAAGAAGTTTTTGCAGGCTCTTGATACCCCTAAATAAAACCCAGACATCACCCAATATGTAAATGGAAGACAGGTAATGAACTTCTCAGTTTAAGCTGCTCTATGAATACTAAAGAATGAGGAAACATGTGACCAAACGCCTTCAAATTTAGCCTTTCCATTATTTATTTTTTACTATTTTTTTCTTCTACTTTTTGTTCTATTTTTTTCAGGTGCTTTCTAGTTGGAGTGAGTTTGATTAGGTTTAAGGTTAAGACAGGAAAAAATCCACACAAAAAAGATGAGTTTAACTTTGAAAGATATCCTGATCCTGGTGTAAGTCTTTGTGCTGGTCTTTCAAACATTATCCAAAGAAAAACATGAAATTCTGTGGTTGCAACATGAGAAAATGTGAAGACTTGAATACTTTTACAAGGCAAGGCATTCTTCAATACATAAAACTTGATTTTTTTTAAATATAAATGTCTATTTAATGTCATTTTAAAGTTCCCTTGTAGCTCCTATTTTAAAATGCTTTACTGCAACAGACCTATAACGTCATAGGGAATCACAATAAGTAATTCTTCCTGGTTTCCTTCTGTACAAACATGTTTTCTGTTTCTCCTAAACATTTTACTGTGAGAAAAATAAATGAACAGGATAATCAAACCTTTAAGTATTTTGGGTGCATGTTGCTAATACAAGGAGATGGAACTGTAATAACTAGAGATCTGCTGATTGCTAAATTGGTACATGTGGAAAATGAGTCTGCAACCCAGAATATGTGTCTGATTATTGCGGGCTCTCTTTTTGCTGACAGGACACAACATGTTTGACAGAAAAGGAGATGGGGGCCTTTTGTAGCAGATGTTGACATTGACGAAAACCATAAAACACAGGGAGCATAACTCAACACATTATGACTGCTGCTGGCCATGTAAACATCCTCTGTGCTGATGCTTTTGAGAGTGACTGTGTATACAGCAGTCAAACAGCCATGATATAAATTTCAATGCTTCCCAGGGCCCACCCAGAGAGACCTGAGAGCTCTGACAGAGGCTTGTTCTCCTGAACATCCTTCACGATACTGTTTATCAGTTCCTCAGTCTTACCTAAACTATTGTCTGTTTCCTGCGGGTTGGTGATCCCCTTTATGCTTTCCTTCTTTATGCCAGCTGTACCTCACATGACCTTCTCTCATTGACAAGAACCATGTCAGATTTGCTTCTAATCTAATTTCCACATAACTCTCAATCTAGTTACCAAAGTAACGGACATGTGTTGCTTGGTAAACAAGCGCTGTACCTTTACACCATCTTTAAAAAAAGGGTCTTGCACAACTTCAGCCCCATACCAATTCTTTGAAAAGCTGGATCTGATATGAAGACATGTACATGATTTCATATCTGGAAGTGCCTATTTTACACAAACCCATATTCTGATGGATGTGTTGAGCAAGATAATACAAAGTAATTGTTTCTTTATTTTATGCCACATATTTCGAGTCACTAAAGCAAATTTAACATAAAAATGATTTTTAATCAATGATGAACAGTTGACAAATCGGTGACAAAAATTCTATGTGGCAACTAGATTAAGTGCCCAGGATATCTAACAAATGTCTCTTTGCACCTTCTGGATACCCAGCAGCAATATTAGTTTACTCAGTAATTGGTTTTGTGTTCATTTTGAAAGCTGGTTCCATTAACCATCAAAGTTTACAATTTCATAACTTTCATCTCCTAAGACAACTGGTCTAACAACATCTAATGGTGGATGTGCTGATGCTGTCAACGTAGCGTAAGATTGAAATAAATGTGGGCGTGGCTTCTTTGACCGTCCTCTGTTATTGTGCAGATCAAACTAAGAATCTTCAGTTTTCCTTTTTTTTCAGTAGTTCTGGTGAAATTACAATTTGTGTGGTGTCAAAAAAATCTGAGACCACGATTAATTGTTACATAAGGTGGACGTCTAAAAAACCCCCAATGAATACATGTGGATATGGAATGTGGCTAAAAATGAAACAAAAAACCCCCAAACATGATTCCCATGTTGTTGCATCAGTTTCACATTTTCACCAGAATTTTAAACGGGTTTTCCCAGTTTCCACTTGTTAATGTCTTGTGGAACATGTGAACAAATATTTCTAAAATGTGCAAAACCGTTCAAATGTGTGATACACACGTGTGTCATATGTAGAAACATGTGATACATGTGATACATGGTTTACACATGTGTTTTCACCTGTTACATTCATATTTTGTGGAATTTATTTGTGGTTTATCAGATTTTCGTTTGAATCGTCAGGTCTCCATCCTATTAGACTGAAAACTAAAATGAAATAAAAAAGTTTTGAAACATTTTTTTTAGTTTTGGGATGTCCAAACATTTATAACAAACTCTTTTGTTTTGTCTTTTTTATATTACTTTCTGTTTCTAAAAAAGCTTTTTCCATTGAACATCAATTTACAGAATATACGTGGCTGTAATGCTGAGTGCAAAAGAACTGCATACACTACAAAAGTCAGAGACAATAAATTAATTGTCACTTTTTAATAATAATTATATATTTTTTTACAAAACTGGGACAGAAGAAGCAACTATTTCTATGCAGATTTGAAGCTTAGATGCTGGAGCCCTTTGTCAACAGCGTTAAGTATCTCATTTACCCCTGAGTGCAGCTTTTCTGTGCAGATTCAGAAAAAAACGTTTGTATTAAACCATCAAATCCTGGATTTAAACCAGTCCAGATGACATTCAAACATGAGAAAATAATGTTCTGGCAGGATTTTTCAAAACCTAGAGCATATCAGGGCTCTCCGCCTTTAACAGTTTCAATATTTTCACATTTTTCTTTCAACTCGTGAAACGGATGAGTGTGCTCACGTGCGTGCACGTGTGCTTATGGTGTCATGACGTCTGTCGATGGTCGGGCCGGACCCAAGAAACCGTTTAAGAGCTCTCCACCCAAACATTCACTCACACACTTGAAATTTCCAGTAAATGGGTCCTTAGAGTTCCTGAGTGTGTTTAGAAGTCTCCTCGGTTCTTAGCAGCTGACGTTTGGAGACGTTTGTGTTGCTAAATGCTATCCAATAATGCAGAGAACGCCTTTGAGCTGGGAGCGGATGACTCATGGCGTTTACACTGTATTCAGATTTAAAGATGTGCACACCGTTTTAAAAAACAATGTAAATTTGGTCTTTACATAAATGGTTCCCTCCTTGTGTTGCTTCCTTTCCAAGTCACGTGATTTCACCTGTCAAATGATCCAAATGGGATTGCCAGCAACATACAAGTTTAAATATTCTCAGTGGGGAATTCTGACTGATCTCTTCTAGTGTTATTAAGGTGAAATGCAATTCATTTCACTTCCAAAACCTATGGTCTATATGATGGTAACTGCAAGTAAAACTCCTGTTTCTGTCAGAAGTGGGATGCCTCTTTAATGGAAACCCATTTAAACTGGGTATATTTTCTTTGTTAAGCAGAAACTTCACAGGCATAGGGACTTAGAAGTGCTCTGTCAGTATAAAGTCAGTTAGATTTAGATGAACATCTGTTAGGATTATACTTTTTTCATCTTAACTTGATGATAGATAGGACTCTTCTTTTGGATGCCATACTTAGAGCACCATTAAAAACAAATCTACCTGTTGATTAGGAGAAGCAGCCTCATTTTAAAGGCTGACAGGATTACGAAGGGACCTGAGAAAAGATTTAAAACTTAAATCTGTCTGATATGTCTTTATTTCATGCCTAATGATCTGGAATATTAGGGTCTTTATTTCTCAGCTGCATTTAAGTCATTTATCACCTTAAAAGGTAGGTTTGATTGCAAAGAGCCTTTGTCTTTTGTCTGTTATCTATAGAGTCTTTCTTCAAGACTGTAAATGCAAATCATACACAGAAAATCTTTTACATGTCACCAGTCGGATTTTTGCAAAGAAAAGATTTCCAGATCAACCTTCATGAAAGGAATTGATCAAATCTGTTTCTGGCTTTATGTGTTTATTAAGAACAGATTGTCCTGAGAGGAAAACCCCATCAGTTGTGTCCAATCTCTTCATCTGGATCATTTTAAAAAGACTTTTCTGATCCGAGTTTTGCAAATGCACATATTTAGGATCAACACAGACTTTCCTTTTTGACAACAATATTACAGAGACTACAAAACATCTGTTCATGAAAGAAAACCGAAATACTAGGGTGAACCCCAAAAGAGGTCATAAATGTAGACATCAAAACTACCCTATTTTTCCATTTTAAATAATTCAGGAAACATTTTCATCTTCCTGGTTGGATGTTGCTTTACAGTACAGAATATGTGAGGAAAATTGTTTTCAAAGAGACAGGTTGGGTGAAAACTATAAATCACTGACTTTGTAGAGTTGA
>JAVLVB010000286.1:4904064-4915788 GCA_032876305.1 Orestias chungarensis
TTTTTTTTTTTTTTTTTTTTTACAGTAGCCTATGTTAATGTCACAAATATTTGACGCTTTCCAAAAAATGCACATCTAACTAAATATACCCACAATGATGTGAACACACACATGCGTCACTTCAGGGACGAGGAAGTCCCCGTTTCGCTCCACATCTGGAGCACATCCCTGATTCCCAGCTTCACTTGGTAGCAATAAATCATTTGCAAGCTCACTAAAATGTAACACACTGCTTGACAAAGTCTTCTGACACTCTGTAAGATATACATAAATAGTAGCAGATTTAACTTTTTTTATTTAAATGGATAATACCAAAAAAAAACTTTTTGTGCTACCCCTCTTAAATAAATAAATAAATTATATTTATAGTTTCCAAATGTAGACATATATAAAATTAACAGCTGAATTTACACAACTCTCCTGTGGGCAGTAGCAGAGAAACGTCTGATAAAGAGAACATAGGAGCAATTTCCCTTCAGTCTGACCCCAGACTTTTAACCTCCCTGAGAAGAACTTTTTATTTTTGCCCTTTTTTGTTATCATAACTCCCAAGATAAAGAAAATCTTACTGCTTTACTTTGGCACAGTCTCCTTTTGGCGTGCTTAAAATGACACAGATGAAATCCTGATGACTTGCAGGGAAAAAAGGTTCTAAGTTTTTAAATAATTTCACTTAAGGGAATAAAAGAAGAAGATCCCAGAACAGAATCTAAAATCTTGTAGGCATCAGAGCTAAGTTCCCTCGGTTAATATGAAGGTTCCTGTTTCAAAACTGAGAAAGAGATTGGGGAAAATTTGACTCAATGTCAGAGAATTTTTCCTAGGTTTATGGAAAATATGCACCCTGATAGCAAATAGGCACCCTGATAGCAAAGTATTTTCACAAAATTTCACAAACCAACAGCTACACATGAATCTGTGGCTGCTTTACTCCTTCAACGTTAGGCCAACTCACAATAATTACTGAAACTACGAATTCTTCTCTGTAGCAGACAAATCTAGAGGAAATGTCCAGCCAACAGTTTTGTAACCTTATGGTCAAACCTCCTTTGGTTATCCAGCGAAATAATGATCTGAATCACATAACTTTAGAAATCCAGAAGGAAGGTTTTGGAGTGGTCTAGTCAAAGGATGGACCCAAGCCTGAATGGTCACCCTGTGGCATCGAAACCAAAAACCCTCCAAACAATTCTGTGGTGAAGACTGCGACACATTTCTGAATGGACTCCTTGTGACACTTGATGAGAACTTTCCCAAGTTTATTGTCTGAGTACAGCTGCAGCAGTGATCATGCGTTAGATATGTAATCATATTGCATTTTCCTAAATAGGACCCAGCTGCTGTGCAACAAAATTGGATTAACATTTATGAACTAAACCAAGCAAGTCAGAAGGCTATAATGTTGTTCCATCTCAGGCAACATTTGTAGGCGACCTTCCTGGGAATGTTAACAAGCAGAGGAATGTCAAGGTAGCTACAGCTACATGGACTTGCTTACAACAACCCCTTTCCACTTTGACAGCTATATTTGTCTTCTGATAATGGTGGTTAACTACTTTTACGTCTTGGCTGATCCTTGGGAAAAGTGTTTCTTTTTTGGGGGCAGTAAACACGTATAAAATTGCATATAAACTGCTATAAAAACATGAAACTATAAAAAAACTATAAAAAAATGCCAGATTGTTCTAAAAGAGTCTCCAAAGGAGTAGTTAGGAGTTACAGATGTTTGGATAAAGACTTGGTAAAATAATGTATTTTAGTAGCTTATGTGCACTAGCAAAATGTGTGAGACAAGTCTCAGAATCAATATCAGAATCAGAAATACTTTATTAATTCCAGAGGGAAATTGCAGTTATTACAGTAGCAACCATTTATGTTAAATAAAAAACATTCTAATAATTTTCAACAAATGGATGCGAGCTCGTTGCTGGGCTGTTCAAACCTGCAGTAGAATCTGTTAAGGTCGTCGGCCAATTGACGATCTCCCATTCTCTGTGTGGGTGGCCTTTTGTAGCTGGTGATGTTCTGGAGACACCTCCAGGCAGTGCATGTATTAATTATTGTCATCAATGCTGCAGAGTGATAACAGTGAGGGAGGAGTTATAGAGTTTGAAGGCCACTGGTAGGAATGACCTCCTGTGGCGTTCTGTAGTGCATTTGGGTTGAGTGAATCTTGAACTAAATGTACTCCTGTGTCTCATCACTGTGTCATAAAGTGGATGGGAACCATTATCCAAGATGGCCTGCAGCTTAGACAGCATCCTTTTCCCAGACACTGCCATCAGCGAGTCTAGGTCTACTCCCACCACATCACTGGCTTTACAGATTACTTTATTGAGTCTGTTGGCATCTGCCACCCTCAGCCTGCTACTCCTGCATGCAACAGCATAAAGGATGGCACTTTCCACCACAGACTCATAGAAGGTCCTCACCATAGTCCTGTAGATGTTGAAGGACCTCAGACGCCTTAGAAAATAGAGATCACTTTGGCCCTTCTTGTAGAGGGCTTCAGTCTTCTTGGGCCTGTTAGGTTTATTGTCAATGTGCACACCCAGGTATTTGTAGTCCTCCACAGTCTCCACACTGACCCCCCTGATAGAGACAGTGGTCACCTGCGCTTTGTCCCTCCTCAGGTCCACCACCAGGTCCTTTGTCTCTGTAACATTAAGCTGCAGATGGCTCCGCTCACACCACGAAACAAAGTTATTCAGTGTTGCCCTATACTCATCCTAATCACCCCTGCTGATACATCCAACTATTGCCGAGTAGGTGTCTCTGTTGTTTTTTAAACACATTGTTTTTTAAAGACTTCTCTTGAAACATATTTATTGGCATATTATTGTTCTAATTATAGGGTTTCACGTCATGTTAAGAGATTTGCTGGGCAAAAACTTTTCTTGTCTATATTAAATAAATCAAAACATTGGTGAGGTACAAGGAAACCATAGACAAGAAAAATGAAACAACATTGAATTTGAAGGAAAACTTAATCTACCTGATCTAAATCAAAAGTTCAGATTAAAATGATGTAAGAGGTAAACGACGTGAAGGAATAAAAACATGATCTTACTTATTAAAGATTGAAAAAAGAAGCGTCCTACTATTTTTATGGTATACGTATTATTAGTTAAGATATTTCTCAAGTTTTTATCTGGTATCTTGGGGTTTCTAGGGAAAACGGTTTAAAATGTGTTAATAGATATAAAATTATATTTACTAGGTTGTTAGTTTGACTATTTGCCATTGTGTCTTCAATAACAATCTAGTTATTTAGATTAAGATCAGAAATACAAAAAAAATTGTCACCCTATAAAAGGAACTTGCTGAATCAATTTCATGTTAGAAATTGAACCACCACTGAAACATTTTGGTAACAATTACTGAAGGAAAGAATAATCTATGGACAAATGTCAACCTAAAGCTTTCTTTAGATCCTTTGACCACATCTGGTGCATTTGTTAGTAAAGTTCTTTCAGTCATTAACGCATTAATAGATGTGGTGGTTTAGATTTTTTGGGATATCAATCAGATTAGTTTAAAAGGTGATGAAAAGGACAAAAGTCTAGTTCATTTAGTGAAAGTATGTGTTTGTGCTGATTCTTCCTCACAATCCAGGGAGACCTGGTAGGGTTTTAGTGCTTTAGTGTTTGGTTTGTGCTGATGTCCCTGACATGAAAACGAAGCAGAATATTTGCCTCTGCGTTCTGTAACTGTTGTCAGGGTATGCATGCTCCATGCTGCTCATCTGTTGCTCCAAAGAGTTTGCTGCTAAACAATTACTCTACTCTTTATTGTGGAGGGGCCAATAAACATTATCATTGTCTTCACAATTACAATTAATCTAAATAAACTGGTATTTACAAAATTTTTGTCCATTTACCAGAAATCTTTTTAAGGAGAATTGAATTTGCCTTGGTACTAGATGTTCTTGCTTCACAGTGTCCTTTCTTCATTGTCCAACACGTCCCTAAACTGTCATCATCTTAATTGACATATCAAGAATCTGGAGAGGTCACAAGGTCACCCAGCAGAGCCTCCCTTAAAGAGTTACTTGTTTGAACAGATTCCACTGGAGAAAGGATCAAATTCACTTTGTCCTTTATTATATTGAAGCACAAGCGGCCAAACTGCAGTATTCGCTTTATGTGGATAAGGAAGAGAGAATCTGCAAGAATATGCTGCATGATTTGATTTCACCATATAAAGACAAAATGTAGCTGAATTTACCACATTTAGACCTTTTTTTCAATATTTACCGTGTGTCATTCGCAAGTCAAACACACACAGTAAGTTGATCTGATTTGATGGTATTAACACCCACACACACACATATATAAAGTATATGTGTGTGTGAACCAGCTCGAGAAAAACCATGGTAACCTACAGACAAACAAATATTGCGCTCTTCTGCCAGTTGCATATGGACTTTATGACTGCATGTATTTTCTCATAAAAATAGCTTTAGATTTACACACGCATATGACCTCTTTTGTATATGTTGGGCTTTGGAGATTTAAAAGAAGCATACTTGTAGCTCCATCTGGCACTAGTTAGCTTCTCATTTCACCTTTGACGTTGTTAGTAAAACATGAAGGTTTGCTACGATGATGGTCGTAATGGTTTGTTAAAACACTCAGGTATATTTTGTGCAGCTGCAACTTATAAATCTGCTTCATGAGTTCAGGGTCTCTCTCCTTCAGAACTGATGTATTAAAGATACTGTATGTGGCAGGAAAGCCTGTCGTGCTAAAATCAAGGTTTTGCTCAAGCTTGGGTGGCCTAATCTCCTTTAGGCGGCAGACGCCAGGACTGCGCCAACGTCACTCATTAAAGTTTCTAACAAATGTTGAAATTACCAAATTTAAATAGAACTCAAATAAAACTGTAAGCTTTTATGATTCAAAAAGAAAGAGAAAAACGTAATGTTTGGCTGTTTTATTTTATTTTTTAGAACTTACACTTTTATTAAATTTTTACAGAGCAAATATACAGCCATATATCAGTGGTACATAACACAGGTGTTGACAACATGAAGTTTTCCATAAAATAAACTTCTCAGCATAATATCTTAGACCTCAGCATCACATTTATAGACTCATCACTACACAACCCCAAAACAAGGATACATTGTGGGCGGGATAGCTATACACCATATGCCAAAAGATAAACCTATTGGGTTTATTTACATAAACAGAGCTTCTGCTCTGTTTATGTATATAAATATATTATCATATATCATATATTATCATATATTTTGGCCCATCCTTGCAAACCATCTGGTATAATACCAAGTAGCGCAACTGTAACATCCTTTGGTAACACCCCTGGGAAGATACGGTTTATAGCCCTGTATACCTCATCCCAAAAGCTTTGAAGTTTGGGGAATGACCAAAAAAATTTGTGTATGATTGGGGACCGCTGAACCACAGTTTCTCCAACACAAGCTTGGTACTTTAGGATCCATCTTAGCAACTACGTCTGGGGTCCTGAAATATCTGCTAATAATTTTCCATTTATATTCCCGCCACGTATTTGAGTTTGTAACTCAATGTGCCTCAGTCCAGACTCTCTCCCATGTTTCGTCAGAAATTATTTTGGCCGTCTCTGCCTCCCATCTTTGTTTTGTCCAAGTGGGTTTGTTAAGGTTCATTGACAGAAATACACTATATAACTTTGCTATCAATTTTTTATCCCCTCCCCCTTTCTGGAAATGGATTAGGAGGTTTTCTATTGGTGTGGGATTTAGTACTCTTTCCCAGTCCCGGTGTGCCGGAAAAAAAAGAACGCAACTGTAAATATCTAAAGAAATCAGTTTTCTGGAGATGAAAATTCCTACATAGCTCTTCAAATGACATAAGGTTGTTCCTGTGGATCAGCTGATGAAGAAATGTAAGCCCCTGTTCACCCCATTTAGAAAAGGTTTTGTCTAAGAAATGGGGTGTGAAGTATTTGATATGTCCAATGCTTGTTAACGTTGATAAACCTCTAGGTAGCTTGAACGAAATTTGCACTTTGTTTCGAAATGTTAAGTGTGGTTTTAGTCCAGAATGGCAGTTCCTTTACTGGAATATCAAAAAATGGCAATACCTTTAATGGTACTGAGCACTTCGTTTGCTCAATACTCAGCTATCTTGTTTGAAAATCCTGTTGGATCCATGAAATAAGAGGCTTTAACTGAGCTGCCCAGAAGTAGTATTTTAAAACAGGAAGATTGAGACCCCCTTCCGTCTTACTTCTTTGTAGTGTTTTATATTTTAAGCGAGGGCACTTGCTTTGCCATACGAATTTTGATATCATTTTATCCAATTCAACAAACGTGGATTTTGGTATGCCAAGTGGTACCATCTGAAACAAATACGATAATCTGGGTAACAGATTCATACGAATGGTTTCAATGCGACCGAGGAGGGATAAAGGCAATGCTGACCACCACTCTAGGTCCTTTTTAATTATATCCAGTGTTTTGCTGTAATTGACATTATACAAATCATTTAATGAGAGAGGAATATTGATGCAGAGGTATTTAATGCCCTCCCTTGGCCACCTAAAGCCGCTTTGTTGTTTAACCCCCAGTGGAATATTACTATTGACATCCATTGCTTCTGTTTTATCAACATTTATTTTATAGCCAGAAAAATTACCATAAGTAGAAATAATTTCCCTCAGACGGGGTATTGAAGATGTAGGATCAGACAGATACAGAAGTACATCATCCACGTAGAGAGATATTTTATGTTCCTTTGTACCGATCAAAATCCCTTTAATTTAATCGCTATCCCTAATAAGCTGGGCTAATGGCTCAATGCTAATTGCAAACAAAAGAGGAGACAAAGGACACACTTGCCTACAAACGCGCTCCAGCTTGAAACTTGTCGACCTGAAACCGTTAATTCTTACAGCCGCTTGTGGGGATGGGTATAACGTGTGTATCCAATTTAAGAACGTGGGCCCAAATTTAGACCTCATTAACGCTTGAATAAGGTATTTTCATGACCCACGATCAAAAGCCTTTTGAGCATCTAAAGATATTACAGCCGTCATAGCTTTATTTTCTTTTTGGTGAGACATAATATTTAATAAACGAAGCAGGTTATTTCGTAATACCTCCCAACAATAAATCCGGTTTGATCTGGATGTATGATTTGATTTATTATGACATTTAATCATCTCGCCAGAATAGCAGTTAGAATGCGTACTTCTCAATTAAGCATCGATAATGGCCTATATGACCCTCAGTCACTGGGGTCCTTACTTTATGTAATACAACTTTTGTAGCATCAAACCAGGATGGTGGTATTGTTTTAGTTCTAAAGAAAAGCAGTACGCTCCCATTAAAGGTGGAGTAATGGTGTCTACGAAACATTTATAGAATTCATTTATGAAGCCATCAGGGCCAGGACACTTATTGTTTTTAAGGGATAGGACAACATTTTTTATTTCTTCTTCTTGAATTGGCTAATTGTTTTCGCTACAGCATCGGAAAATTCTCAAATATTTATATTTTGTAAATAGTGTCAGGTGTCAGTGTCTCGGTATAAAACCTTGTACAATTCTGCAAATGTTTCAAAAATATCTTTTGGTTTTAAGAAGGATTTATTTCCCAATTTCAGCTTTTGAACTACATTTGAAGACTGTTGTTTTTTAAGTCGGAACGCCAAAAGTCTGCTCGCTCTATTTCCATTTTCATAATACTGCTGCTTGGCAAAACGAAGGTTACCTTCTATCTTTTCTGATAGTAAATCTTAGAGCTCTCTGCGTGTTGTAAGTCATTCAGAATCCTGGATGCTCCAGTCTTTTTATGTTGAAGATCCAGATCCCGAATTTTATCTTCTAAATATTTCTGTTTGTCTGCGTTTTGTCTTTTTTTTGCTGTCGTGTAGGAGATAATGCTACCTCTTAAATAGGCCTTTGCGCACACCCACAACATGATAGGAGATGTTTCAGGTGTGTTGTTCATGTCTAAATAACTTTTGAGATCTGATTTAACAAAAGCAACAAATTCATGGTCATTAAGAAGAGAGGTGTTAAGTCTCCATTGCTTAAACGATGGTGTCAATCCCATATTCCACTTGAGAGTAACAGGTGCGTGGTCAGAGATTGTGATGGGCAATATTTTGATGTCCTCAATTCTGTGTAGCTCTGCCTTAGCAGTAAAAAAGTAATCTATTTGTGAGTAAGATGCATGTCGGTTTGAGTAAAATGTGAAATTTCTCTCCTTTGGGAATTTGGATCGCCATACATCCACTAATCCAGCTTCCACAGACACATTTTTAAGCATTTTACCAATCCTAGATATGGGGGTCTGAGAGGTTGGTTGCCTATCTAGATTTGACATTACACAGTTAAAATCTCCCCCCACAATCAGTAGGCCGGAGCTGTACTCTGCAACCATATTGAAAACTGACTTAATAAATCCTCGTACATCTTCATTAGGGGCATATACATTTATAAAAGATACTGCAGTTCCATCAATTATCCCATTTACCAATATAAATCTACCCCCTTTGTCCTTATGTATTAACGTTTCAGTAAAGTTAATTTGCCTATGTAGTAAGATAGCAACACCCCTTTTCCTACCAGAGCTATGTGACGAAAAGTAAACTTTATTAGCCCAAGACGTATTTAATTTTCTATGTTCCACATCTGATAGCTGTGTTTCTTGTAGCAGTGCTGCTTGACATTTTGATTGTTTAAGTTGCAGTAATACTTTTTTTCTTCTGATTGGACTAGGCAAACCCCTGACGTTATAACTTGTTACAGTTAGTGTATTCATAACTGATTTAATTTAAAAGAAAAATACATATGTGATAGTATGATAGTATCTTGTTGGAGGGAGAGACGGCCATTTGACGGATGGTACCAAACATTTGAGTAACATAAACGATGAACACCAAGATGATACAATAAAATAGAAATAGTAAGGCTTTGTTGTACAATATTTTTAAAACTAAGATTCAAATGCTCTGTTTTTTTAGATCCTCGGGGAACAGAAGGATCGAAACGCAGAAAACACAATTGTGCATCACTAACATAATGCAAGGTAGTGGGTTTAAGTCCCTAGCCACTGTAAAAAGCAGCAACAAACACATCCAGAAGAGAATTGTATGTGTGCAAAAACAACAAAAAGAGAAATTAAGAGTGTGGAAGTTCAGACTCCTGAAGGAGAGCATAAGTATGTGTACTATAACCACAACGAAAAATCTACTATTAATATTAATACAACCTAACTATGACTAATTGTGACTTAGTAATTTAACAAGGTTAGAAGTGACATTGTTAGGCACCTTTCAAACCAGTACCAGTTTAAAGAATAAACATTGCCGAACATAATCACAGTGAGGGTTTAAGCAACTAAAGACAATATTTCAGAGTTAAGATCTAATGCCATTTTAGCATTTGCGTCTATGCGTTTCCGTTTCAGTTCCAGTTGTAGCAGCGGGGATGGTCTTTCGTATTTAGTCCATGACCTTCACGGGATCCCGAAATTCCTTACTGTCCTCTTTATATGTAATTTTGAGTCTTGCTGGATAAAGTAATCCGAAGCGCACATAGCTAAGTCCCCGTAAAGCTTTCCGTGCCTCGGAGAAGGCTGCGCAGGCCTTGGCCACACTGGTGGTGTAATCCGGGATGATTGCGATACTTTTACCCTTGCAGTTCATCATAGCTTTGTCCCTGGCTCTCCTCAGTATGTCAGAAGCGTCTCCATCATAATGAAGCTTTGCGATGATCACCCCTGGTCTTTCTCCGTCTCCCGGTTTCGTCAGAGCAGCTGTTCGGTCTGGAGCACTTATTGATCATTTTTGAAACCTCTTAAGGATTGGCGGATTTTGGCTGTTCCTCAAGCCCAACTATACGAATATTTCCGCCTCTCATCCTCCCCTCCATGTCCTCGCACTTGTCCCTCATCTTAACCAGCTCCCTCTGGAGTTCAATAACGATAGTCTGCAGAGTGGTTACCTCCTCAGACCATGTAGACAGTCCACCTTTCTCATCTTCAATGTCAGCTTCAATTGAATTGATATCTGCACGGATGGCGGTGGCATTGCTAGCTATTTCGGCCCTTACTGCGTTGATGTCAGCTCTGAGAGTGGTGAACTCTTCAGACAGCGCACTCCTCATTTCCTCCCCTCGGCTCACAGCTCCGCACTCATACCGGGGATTTTGGGTTGTGGGTCTTCGTCTTCTGGGGTACGCTGCCTCGCGGAGCTGGTGTTAGCAGTTAGCTTTGCCGTGCTAGCGTCGTACCTGAATTTGCGAAGTTTATCAAGCAACTTCCCCTTGAATGAAATTCTTTTTAGTCCGAAACCTTTATTAATCCGATTTAGGTCGCAATTAGTGAGCAGTTGTGGATTTTAAAGCAAAAATGTTAATAAGCTTGCAGGAGCTCTGAAATATCCGTCTTACTCCATCTTGGCTCACCAGCGTCCCCTTGTTTGGCTGTTTTGAGCCTACAGCGCGAGAGCAGAGGGGGTTTTCTAAACAATTAACCCTTGTGAATGTGGCCATTATGTGGTTAGAGAGTTCAGATGAGAGGAAAAGGAAGAGAAAGGTAAGATGGGGTGGGCTGTAAGAAGTGGCAGAAAGGAAGGAGGTGGTGGGTGTTTGGTGAAAGACATGGGTGAGAAAACAGAGCCCTAAGGGGGGTCATGTTGCAGGAAAACTAGAAGTGTTGGGATGGAAGTAGGAAGTAGAGGGTCCATTTAGGTTATAATTCCTTTAACCTCTAAACATGGTGAGAAATTCCCTGGGGCAGCAGTGTCTGGGATACATCACGCTGAGAAAAATACCCCACCCTGACATGTGGATTTGGCCATACCTCATGACTTTTAGCTCCAGTTATCATTGATCTCATATCCACTTCAGAAATTCATCTGTGTTTCAAAAGAATGATTATGGTTGTACACTAAATAATATTACTGAATGCTAATCAGTAGTAAACAAAGGAAAGCAGAAAACAGTCTTTGTCTTTATGTACAATCATTTGATACCTTACAGATTTAAATTTGTTTCTTTTCGATAAATTTTTTAAGGGGCCTTAAGTCATCGCACATTAATTTTGTTGTTCTTTCTTGCCAGGTATTCCCAGTAAGAATGGAGATAAATAGTCAAAATAGTTATGAGTTACAGTAGTTTTGGTTCTGGTTCAGGTTAGGCCCACAGAGGAAAACATGACAGTGTCTTTCCAAAAAAGTTCGGTTAAAAGCTCAACATGGTCACCCTGTTATGTTACACCTGAAAGAAAAAGGTTACGTACCTTTTTCATATTCGGAACTTTTTTAAGTTTGAATCTATTTTCATATATTTTAAAGGTAATATACTTCAGTGTGCCTAAACTATGCAACTATTATATCCTGTTATTTATCTGACCTAATTTCAGCAAATCCTAGCCAGCCATTTCACCACATATTCCCGTTTGGTGGTGGAACACACCAGAAGCAACTGTGAGTTTCATGAGTAGGTAAGGATTGCAGAATGGTTGTAACATAATAGTAACGCAAAGTAAATACCAAAGCTACAACAGCACGTATATGGGAGCGGAATTTTGGGAACCGGTACAACTAGACAAGCTAGCAGGGCCGTTTTCATGCCAGCGGACGAAATTGAACCAGCTATTCTTGAGGGTGTGAGGGCAAAGTTTCAGGGGGTAATTCAACCGGTGCTGTCCCCATCATCAAAGGTACTTGAAGTAAAATTAATATTAGCGATTACTCATTTAATAATCGC
>JAVLVB010000286.1:4915888-4970881 GCA_032876305.1 Orestias chungarensis
TTGCGTGCTACTTAAAGTATGATCAATCCTAAGGGCTCTACCCCCCCCCCCCCCCCCCCCCCAAAAAAAAGATGCACAAAGCCTATTTATCTTATATTACTAAAATTATTTTTATTGTATTGTATTGTATTGTATTGTATTATTGTCTCTGGTGAGAGACTGGGAGACTCGGTACGCGACACCATAATTTGCGAAGGCGGCTAACGCAAAGCTATCTTAGAGTTAGTATGGGTTTGCTTGCTTAAATGCGCATCAGTTAGCTGCCTGGTATGTGAATCAAAAATAAACGTAAGGACATATGCAATCATCTACTTCCTTTAATGTCCTGCAATCGACTGGCAATCCTCAACGTATTGGACGTCCCTCTTATACATGATCACATGTGAATGCTAGTGAATGCTTAACACAATTATTGCCGACAAAACAATACTCTAAAGGTATTTTCATGTGTTTTTAACTTCTATCTTATTTCATACTAAGTGGATCTTTGACAATAAGTGTTTGTTTCGTTTATTTAAATTACCAGCCTTACAAGAGTTTAATGTTAAAGAAACCCAAGTACTCAGAAGTTGTCACTGAGGCATTAAGCTGTTTTGGGAACAGTGGCAAAAGGTACATTCAGCAGAAGCACCCTTAGTACATCAAAATAGAAAGCCCCAGGCTAGCATGAGGTGAGTATGAGTGGACAAGGAGAAAACAACTGGCAGATCTCTCTCCCCTTCCGTGTCCTCCGTTTAGCCTCCGTTATTCAGTTTATCCGTTTGTTTTCTTCCGTTGCTTCTTTTTGTCTCTCGCACCTTATTGTTGTTTGTGTATTGGTTTCCTTTGGACTTATTTTCATTCTGTTTCATGTCCTCATGTCAGTATTCATTCAGACAATAAATTAATATTTTTTTCAATATCCTCACCTCTGTTCGAGTCATTTACTAGTTCCATGTCACTACCATGCATTTCTTGTCTATACCACTTGTAGCGGCAGGATCAGATGTGGGGATCACCATGGACAGGTTGCAAGTTCAACCCAGAGCAACACAAATACATAAAGGACAAACACCTAAAAACTCCAAATGACATCAAGAGCTACTTAATGTTGAGAAGAAGAAAAAGAACAAGCTATAACAAAGTAGATGGTAAATTGTGGGGCTCTGGTAGGGGTTTTGTCAGACAACTATCGCATAATTCTGGTGTTTTACACGTTTCTGTGTGAAACACCAGGACTACCATTAGTTTGTGATGTGTATTTCATCCTTTGTTTTGGTTTTTCTTTTCAATAAAGTTCATGTTTGGACATTGTTGCACATTATTTAAATCTAGAAGTTGGACAAGTTAAAAAAATAGTAAAACTGATGTGCCAACATATTAATTTTTACATAACAGCAAGCTACTCAGCTAATAGGAATTATTTTCATTATGTTTTGATCAGCAATTAATTTTTATAGGACATAATGAAATATGTGGTGTTATTTCAGTCAACCAAGCTACTATCCAGATTGAGGATGAGATCACATCAGTTTAAGATTTAATCCCAACTACAGCCCAGTAAGATTGCATGATGTTGTGGCGCTTACAACACCTGATGAACCCAAAATGTAGTATTTGGTGGGCTTGTTGTGTTTTACCATTTACAGATTTTGGTTTACACATTACTGCAAAACCACAAGGCAATAGTTGCATCTTTTTTTCATCAATAATTCAACTCGACTAGAAGTCTTTCTGATAATTCTGGCTTGAATATTTCCATATGTTTATCATTTTTAGCTATTATTCTTCTCCTGTTGGTTGCACAACTGAGACAGAAAACATAATAAAACACTTTTGAGCGTTTATCTTTGTTTCCAGACCCACTTTGTCTGAATCAGGGCCATTGTGATTCTGGAGCTGGAGTTGTCACAGGTCTTCACTCCATCACAGACAATACAAACTTGGAAACTAAAAATTTATTGGCCAATTCTCTCAATTATTTACACTTTGTGTATATTAAATAAAACTCTCTCCTGCAGCTTATGTTTCTCAATTGTCTTTTGGCGAATCTGTATTGCGCAACTCTGTTTTTGGCAATCAGTATAAAAACTCTCAATGCCAGTAAACAATTTCATGCACTTGTCCCAGCAGACCATAGAAAAAAATAGATTCTTTCGATGACTCTTCAGACAATATGCCGTGCTCTAACTTTAAGTCTTTCGAGCTAGAAGCAAGGCTAGGCCTACCCCCCTAATCAGAACTAAATATTAATAATTCTTTTGGGCTTCTCAGAGGCTGATAATCATCAAGTTTGATTAGTTGTTAAGGATCAGCCTTTTAAATCAATGTAAAGATAAAAGTTAAATAAATCGTAAATCTAATTGACTTTAAACTTGGCATGGGCATTGCTGAACTCTACTCAAGAGCATGTTTAAGAAACTTGGGATCTACTTAAGCTTTTATACACACCCATCTCTTAGGTTAACAGAAAATAGACCAAAACAAGTAACCAGTGAAAGACATTTGGATGGATGGAAATGCCTGCTTGATATTACAGGCCAGATCAAAATGGACAATTTGAAATTATTAAAAAGTCAGTTTTGTGACTTTTAAAATACTTTTTTTTACTGCCAAAAAATCCCCACAAGGATTTCCATCATCTCATCATAAGAAATGTTGTTGAACAACAGAGACTTTTTTCCCCCAACACATTCATATTACTGCTGTGTTTTGTTTTGTAAATGTATGTTGTATTTACATATGGATCTAATTCTTATACTATTCTAGTCTTTCAATACTATCCCTCTTCTAAACAGCAGCCTTAAATTATTATATTTAAGTAAATAAACATGCAGGGAATTAAACAGCTAAGGATAAAACTATCAAATTGGTCTTTTCCATCTCATGCAACAACATAAAAATATAAAAATGTCCCTGCTGGAGAACCTTGAAGCTGAAGGAACTATACGTCATCCAACTTGTGTAAAGATTAAGGCTGGGTGTGCTCAGGTAGAGTTATGGGTAGATGCTTGTGGTGCTGCATTTGCAACCCCAGAAAAACAGTGGAATCCAGCTGGGACGCACCAGCATGGTAACAGTGGCTCAGTTGCTGGAGACAGTTTGCCTGTAGGGAACTATTAGCTTGCCAGCAGCAACGCTGTAATGAGTATGGCAGAGCTCAAGCTGAATGCTGACGCACTAAAAAGAATGTCTGGCTCTTTGTGTTGCCTTGTATCTAAGCCAACATTTGATGTTCTTGTTTTGTTACTTATTTCAGATAAATAAAGTCCACGGGGCAGCAATTTTTACTGACTCCACACAGATATCTCCCTATACCTCAGCTTTCTACTTCACTTTTACTCTCAGTTTAAGGGATCCCTTTTGACTCTTCTGTTATTACCATGTTAATATTTTAACAACATCTAGATTCTTAATCCAAATTTTAATAGTGAAATTAAAAGACAAACAGCAAACCTGAATCACTCTAGATTATTTTTATTTCTGTAGATTTTACTAACGTCTCAGTACAAAATACATTTCAGATATTCTCTAAACCACTGAATCATGGCCTAAATTTGTAAATCAGACAGATGAGAGAACTTTTAGTTGCCTTGTGCAACTCAATTAATTGAAAACAAGATAAAGCTAAATTTTAAATAAGTTTAATTGACTGTATGAATTGGCTAGTCAAATGGTTATGTCACCCTTTTAAGCAGGTATGCATCGGCCTCGGTTTTTTAACTATTGATTTAATCTAAATGTACTTAACTCATTTTAATTACTTTATATAGCCTAAACATAGTAAGGTAACCCTTTTCCGATATAGTTATTATTACAAAATGTGCCTTTCACAAAAAAGTACCATGCGACCCACTTCGCATGCTAACAAAATTGGTTTTTAAACAAATGTACATGTCACAATAATTTGTTCCCACATGTTAATACTTTGAGTAATCCCCTTTTATTCCCCAGAAAGACAGAGCAAATATCTTCTCATCACAATTCAGACAGTTGGAGTCTAGTGAAAGCTGAATCTTAGATAACAAAACAGTAACACAACATTTCTACATCTTGCAGTTCTGGAAAGTCTTCCGCTCAACTAACAGTTTGTCCAACACAATTTAGTTCCGGGGGCTGAGATGACCATGAAAGAAGATGATGTTTTTGTGTCGAGTGAACCACTTCTTCCGGACTGAGGGCGAAACTGTCAAAATCCTCTTTAAAAATGAAAAGTTAACAAAACAGTTTTGGTATAACAACAATCATGGCCAGTTATGCAAGATAGACACAAATATTTGTTGGAAATGTCAGTTCCTTTTATTATACCTTTAAAAAATTCCAAAACCTGCAAACTTATTCATTTTTGTTACATAAAATTTCTCTTTAAGGCACTTTCAGACAAACAATGTTTTAAGCAGATAATCACCATTATTTCTGGAGAAAATTAACACCAAACTGATCCTTCGGTGTCATTTTATTACTTGACTGATTTGTTTTTTGTGTTATTGATGCAGAAAGACCAACAGTTATTTTCCAGCGTGAATTATACAAAAAGTCTTTGCAGTGATGAGAGTGTAATCTGACGATTTGATATGTATTTGACAATATTTGAAAGACAGTTTATAAAGCACAGAATCTTCTTAAATAAATATGATGCTTGTTTTTTTAAAACAAATAAAAAACAATAACTTATTCCCTCAAATAACATTTTTGCCACTGCTATTGCAGAATAAACTCACCTCCCAGCTCATAAATTCACATTGTTTGGTCAAATACATAACTAACTGTTGAAACAGCTCAAAGTACAGCAAATGCTTTTTTTTATTAGAAAAACATGAATGAAAATAAAATCTAAGTTCTTTGGTATATATGCAAAAATGGACCAAAAATCTTTACATACAAAAGAAATTAAAGTAAAAATACTGATACAGCATAGAAATTACACACGGAAGAAAAAAATCCAGCTTTTTCGGTCTTTATGTGGAACATTAAAAAATAAACATAGACAGTTTTAAATTTCATTTCACAAACAAGTCAAAGTCCTACAATCCATTGTATTGCCTCGTTTGTTTTTTATCAGCATCATGACTTCTTGATGCAACGCAGAGAGGTATTTTATCTTGGTTATGTCAAGCATGACGCTGGAGGACAGGAGAGACAAAAAGTGCATAACATTGAACTCATATCAGCTTCCGATCCAGAGCAAACCATGGACATGTTTGATCCCAAAATTATGTTCCCTTCCATCAAGTGCGCTTATTTACATTCCTATTAACAGGTAGTACTTTTCCCACAAGTCACCATTTCTTTTTTGCCTATACTTGTTTCCATGCACAGGGTCCAGCGACGCAAACAGGCGTGCCCACGTTCTTCTTAGGGAAAGCCAAAATCACAGTCCTTCAATTTTACTCTCACCTCATCAGCTTGGTCATAAATACATTATCAGTAAGGCTGTTACAAAAATTTTTTTTGAACATACAGACCTATATTGACTTTAAAGAAAGTCTGGAAACAAAATAATTTTTTTTAGCAAAACAAAAACGTCACGGCCAAAACAATGCGAAGTTTTATGCTTGTGGTCACATGTTAATCTGATCAAGTTATAAATATATTAAACAGCGATTCATTTTGTAAACACTAAGAAATCTTGCAGTCATATGTCATATGGGATCACTTGCAAACATCGAGTGTTTATTACCGTATAATACACTGATTTACATTCAGTTTTCAGGCTAATTCTAAATTAACCTAAAATAAGCGTCAGCTAAATTCAGGCCTACTGAAGGAAGGGTGAAGTAAGTATGCAGTAACTGTGATGGATGATATGCTGTACTCTAGAGTACAGTCAAACATACCAATACCAGCAAGCGCTTAATTTTTCTTAGCACCAAATCAAAGAATATCACCATTATAGAGCTCTAGGCTTCAGATGATTATGGTTTTTGCACAAATTAGATTTAAGTGAAGATAATTTACAGGCTGCTGTACGACCCTTCCATTATTCCTGCAGCACCATACAATGAGCAGCATTGATACTTCACAGTAAGATAGTTCTAGATTGAAATGGAATACACTGCAGAAAATACCTGACCCTTTAGAGCAGGTGCACTTCACAGGTTGATCTGGATGCTTCCCATACGACATGAGTGCACCTAAAAGCAGCTCTCCACTTTAAGGCCCTTTGTGCTTTGTAAACTGGTACTGTTACTTTTTAAAACACTGAGAAAGCAAACCAATATATTACCCTGGAAGCAACAAATACACTGAAACAAACTAGTGAAGTGATTAATTTCAGATAAAAAAAAAACAATGTGTGTACAGTTGGAGAATTAGGTTCATACCACAGAAATGTTTTAACTAATTTACTAACAATTTAAATAAATTCACACCACTTTCACCAGAAAACGAAAAAGAAATCAAAATATGCGTGTCTATAAAACTGAATTATATTAAGTGACTTGAAATGACACAGACAACAACTTTTAAACCAATGAAAACAGAAGACGATCATTTTAAGGCCTCTGTGCTGATTAAATGCACAATACTCCACTCCTGAAGAAAAGCATTCTCACACATATGTGAACTCTGCAGTAAAGACTTTGACTATTCAGTTAAACAGGGGGAGAAGTCAGATTACTATAGCACCACTAGGAGGGCTATGTACATGGAGACCCTCCTGATAAGAATAAGAAGAAAGTTGAGAGTTTGAATTTCACCGCAATCAACTGTTCACACAGCGGAGGACATTCTTAGCTACTTCCCAAGAAAGAAGACAAAGCCGTCTTGGCCCAGTTAATCACTGGACTTAAATCAAATTTAAATAAAACCACCAGAATTTCAATTTCAGTAAGTACCTTTAATGCTTCCCTTTGTTATCTCAATAGACTCAATAGACTTGCTTTTACTTAGAAAACACTTGATGCTTAATACCAATTACCCCGCCGTATGTTGATGCTGAAAAAAAGCCAACAAAAGGGTTACTTGGGTACTTTGGTAACACTAATAACTCAGAGATGGTGCCTCTTACCAAAGTCCTTGTATGGTCCCTTGCTAGTGAAGACAAACTGGGAGTCAAGTGGCTTGCTTTCAATTCGAAAATAAATAGAACATTTTAAATTTGTGGGCTAGACACTTCTGAGTGACTACAACTCTCTGGGAGAAACATGTTCTTCCTGGTCAAGTTTAGCCCCAATAGAAAAGCTACACAATCCTTAGTTTCTCTGACTTATATTAGACAGTTGACCAGTGGAAATGACAACAGTAAGAGGTAGCTAACATTATAAATGTCTAGCACTCTTTTTAGCCAACATTGATAATAATGGAAGATGTGCTACTTTTAGCTCTCAAATATGTCTAGTCAGCCTTCACATGTCAGTCTCTATGATTACAGATTTAATGGTTAAAGTCACTGGTTTAAAAGTTTTCTCCCCTATTGTATGTAGATCTCAGTCACATTTTCCAACAGAGTTGTTCTGCATAGAGAATGGGATATAGCAACTGAACATATTTCAATGTTCATGGTACTTTTTATCTTCAGGTCATACATTCAGCACCATATCATAAGGAGGTTCCTTTTCCCTCTTCCCACATTTATTTATAAGGACCACATATAGTGTCAATAGTATCACCCAGTAACTGGCATAGACTACTGCTCCAACAATAAGGACAATCTCTTCTGATTGAGGAAAAGGTTTTTGAGTCTGTTGGACTATTGTGTAAATAAACCCAATAAAAAGGATGGTGAACCAGATAGTAATTGGGATCAGACCAATAAAGTTCACCACTATTGTTTTCCTGCCAGAAGTCCCCCAGCCTGACTTGTTAATGGTTGCTATCGCAAACATTTTGGCTGGCAACAGGCTTGACATATACAGTACTGAATAAAAGGACATGAACACCATGACAATGTTGCCTCTGAGGCAGCTAGCAAAAGTTGATTTTATCAATGCAACTGCTTGCACAATGAGCAAGAACAACAAAATATTCCAGAGTCGTCCTTGGAAGAAGAGCTGGATTGCAGTCGCGATGAGAAAAAACGGGAAGAATCCTGTGATCACAGCCTCATATGTCATCCATAAATGATGCTTATGGAACCACATGGAGTTGTAAAGCCATTCTCGGAAATAAGACTTACTCCATCGAGTTTGTTGGTTTAGCCATCTCAAATATGTTATAGGTGTCTCTGTAAGGCACTTAGCCCGTGCAGTGTATTTAGTTGCATACCCAAGGCTGAGTACTCGGTTTGTAAGGTGACGGTCATCCCCAAAGCTGCAGTGGGATCCCATGAATGTCTGATTGTACCAGTCTTCAAGAAACTCGTGCAGGAGAGAATTTCTGTACATTCCCAGAGGCCCGCTAATGCACTGAACACAACCAAAGTAAGACTGGCAAGCCCGCTCAACGTTAAAGGCCATCCAGTAGCGAACACTGCTCAGGAAGGAGATCCATGACTGATACTTATTCAAGATCTGCAGAACAGGTTAGAATACAAAGTAACAGCTGTTAGGCTTAAAAAGAGCATTTGCTTAGAATGCAGTTCTTGCAGTCTCTACCTGTACATCTCCTCCAACTCCTCCAACCATTGGGTCCTCCTCTAACACCTTCACCATCTCCACTGACGATGCTGGGTCCAGCATAGTGTCTGAGTCGCATACCTAAGAAAAAGTAAAGTGTGTCAACTGCCGTTTTACATCAAAGGTAAGGAACAATCTTTACAATTTTACTTAAAATAAACAGTGTAGCCAATGGTTTATCTCTTACAACCACCCGAGATCTGCTTTCAGCTATAACTGCCACTCCTGCAAAGTCATTTGTAGATGCTCATTTCATTTTCTTCTATAAAAGATAGTTCTCATTAAAAAAAATCAGTTGATGAAAAAAATAAACCTCCCAACAAATCCCCATTAGCAAAGGAATCTGTTACAGTACTGAGGTCCTTCAAAATCTTTACTAAACAAGTATTGTTTAAAAGGCACAAGTCAGCAGCAGGTGTCTGACATTTTTACTTTCAAACTCCCTTTCTAGAAAAGATTTTAATTCTGTCAATACAGATAACTGATGTTTTACTCACTGAACCCTTAGAGACCTCCCTACAAATTTAGAGACTTTGCATTTTTTCTAATGATCATTACACTGTATTGAAGCTAAGCTTTTGCTGTCAAAGTTATGAGGTCAGAGCATAACCATGCTACTCATCGGTCTCAGAATGGTTTGGTGTTTGATTAAGAAAATCCTTTACAAAGGTGATGTGATTTAGCCTTGAACCCCATTAAACCGATCTGGTATTACACTTAAGAATCAGCTGGTGCTGCCCTTTTTCATGCCTCTCTTCACAACACGATGCATCCAGTCACCGTTCTGCTAAGAAGCAACACAAAAGAGCCTTTGTGGAGCTGGTGTTAGGCTTTGTGCAGCCCCCCTTTTTCTTTTCTCCTACCACATGTCTTTCTGCTCTCTTTCCACTGTGTGCTCAATGTATGCTTCTGTTTACTGCACCTCCCTTGGTCTAATTTACACTGTTCCCCTCTTCATTTGCCACCTAACATTTGGTATTACAAAGGTAATCTCCTGAACTGATACCTTTTATCCTGTTTAAATGACTAAGCCTTACCTGTACATAGTCCACGCTCCTTCCTAGCGCTTTAAAGGCTGTGTACATGACATCTCTTTTGCCTCCCCACTTCTGCATGATGCACACACATTTATTGTTGAGTACAGTTCTCGAGACTTGCTGAAGGCTCTCAGCATAGCTCTCATCCGTCTCCTCTGGACCTTTGACGTGATAATTACTCCGCCACACGTATGTCACTGATCTGTCCCGTCCCATAACTTCTTTAAAGATTTCCATCATGTACATATCGTCATTTGAGTTCCCATCAATCACCATAATGACTTTGATTCCCGGGTATGTCAGCCTCTTTATTGACACCAAGCACTTTCTAAGGTAGTTTTCATCCTCCTGATAGGCTGCAATGCACAATGCCAGGGACTTGTGCAGTTTGATTGGTGTCTCCAAGGAGCGGCGCATGTTTCTGTGCTCTAAAAGTGCAAAGAGGCTCTGGATGATGAGGTGGACAACCAATATAGCGCCATACAAGCCAAAGGATAGATAATTGTGCGCTGTGGTGAAGAACTGATAGCCCATGATGTATGCTGTGGAGATTCCCACCAGGAGAGACACGCCGAACATGGTGGTCCCAAATATCTTCAGGTAGCTTAGGACTCTCTTACACCTCATCTACAGATAAAACGACAGAAAGACATTTAGTCAGGGTTATAGAATGGATAATATATATGGTTAATTTTACCTTCAACCTTTACAAGCCTTTCAGGCTGCTAAGACGAATCTGAATAAGGTTTGTTACTTACTTTAAAGAAGGTTAGTATTTATGCAATCACTTTTTCATTTTTTTACTTATGTCATTATTTTGTAGAAATTATTACGTAACTTTGACATTTTTATGCGTTTTTGCTTTTCTTGTCAATTTTTTTTTAATCGTTTATAATACAACTTTTGTAGGTACAGCAGATGTATGAACTTAAGCCCTATTGACTTTATTAGTTTGCGATCAATTCTATAGTCTAAACGTAACTAACCCTAAACCTAACCAGTACCTGCCGAACCCTAAATCTAAAACTAACTCAATTAACACCACATTCATACATTTAATTTGAAATCCGAAAACATCACTTCTACTCATGGACACCAAAACCTGGTACTTACACGGAGCTGTTGGTTCCCCACAAGAGTATTATTTGTAACAAAAGGGTCCCCACAATGTAGCAAATACATGGCCACATACACAGAGACATAGAGGTAAACAAATAAGTTGTTTTTCTTTTAAATGTACTCGTTCCTTTAGTCCCTACTTGCTGACCCTCCTCACAGTCCTTGTCTAAATGTCCTACCGTTGAAAGTATCTATTTCTTTTGTCTCTTTTCGTGTGGGTTGGCACACATTACAAGTTTTCTTGACCCAATTAACCAGCAAACTTGCTGCTGAAGCCAACAGTCTCAACAGAGAGCAATGTAGGCAGTATTTAATGATATCAGTTAACAACAACATTTAAGAGAAAACAGATGATCTTGAGTAAGAAAGTATAAACAGTTAATTTTAAAAGCAGTATAAAGGACAGCTGTTATTTTTCATTTTATTTCAACTTTGTCATAAAACCTTTGTCCTATTTTTTGTGTCTGAGCCATTTGCACACAAAAAACCCAATAACAATTTCAGTTAAAACTCCTGAAGTCTGCTTCCAGCCCTCATTATGTTGCTACCAACATCTGTTTGGCAGACCAACGGAGACCCACTCTGCGCGGCCTCGGTTCGGCTCAAGGCAGAGAGGACCACCCTCTGATGTCATCTGTTTGTATCTCCATGGGAAGAAGGAGACAAGATCTCTTAAATTTCCAAATGCTGGGTAAGTGATTCCTCCCTTCTGTGAATCCTAAAATCCTATAAACATTATTTTAAGAAAATTAATTCCCTCAGTATCCTTTAGATCCAATGCTACTGAGTCAATGACTCGGTAGGGTTCCTCTTTAGGTGCAGTGGATGAAGGTACTTTTCCATGAGTACATTCAATGAGTCTAATACCAAAAACATGCTGTGAAATGATACAGACAGTTAAGACATAGAGACAGTGCTTAGTAAAAACATTTATGTCTCTTAAGAAAATGTTTTCAAAATTCAGTACAAATAATCTACAGTGTGACGCACTAAATCAGAACTACTTTACTGATAGCTGCAACTCTGTATGTGTATGTCTCGATTACTCTTTTTTTTTCTGTTTATTTTTCAAACTCAGACCATAAGAACAGCATTTGTGGGCATTCTTTAAGTCTTGTCACAGCTTTTAGCTGGACTTTGACCAGGCAAATTTAATGCACGAATATGAATATTTAAAACAGCGGACATATTTAAATGTTGGACACCTGACCTTGAGCCCTTCAGTCCTATGTTTAAGAGTGCTGAATTAGGGTGGCATCTAAAGCATGCCCCAATCCTCAAAGATTAACTTCTGATATCAATGATCTACACCATTCCTTTCTAGCACAGCCTGTATATTGGGGTCATTGTCGTCCTAGAACAAGGGTTCTAAAGACCTGTCCTCAAGAACCACTCTCCTGCAGCTTTTAGACACTCCCTTCTCATACACACATGAATACAATGATGATTTCATTAACAGGCCTTTATTAAGCTTGCCGGTATGCAACTCTCCAACTTCAACTCTGAAATATTTACTTCTTAGGTTATTTTAAATATATTAGAAAATGCAGAAAAATGCAAGTGTGCAAATACTTTTGAGACTTTGACGTCTTTGACGTAAGTTGCCAGTATGATTTAATGTAGCATGTTTTGAATGACACTCATTGAATCTACATCTGGAAAAGTAAAAAAAAAAAAAAGATCTATAAACATGCTCAACGGATATGATTACTTTGTGAGGCACCTCAAATATGGGAAACAAAGTTGTCAGAGTAATTGTGCACAAAGTCAAGAGCTGTTTGTGATTTCCTGAGCCAAATGGAAGGAGGGGGAGAAAAATGAAAGGAAAAGGCCCAATGGTAATGTAAGTAGATAAAAAAACAGGAGAAAAGAAAACCTGGTGTTTCTAAGTCTAACACAAACAGAAAGATAGACACACACACACCGTCATGTTAAGTTCATCGGTGAGAGTGTGAACCACAGCTAGCATATCGCTGCCCTTCCTGCAAGTGGCAGGACTCTTAACGTCAGTGTCTCTTTTACAAGACCCCAGATGCTCGCCCATGCAAACACACAAAACGGTCATTTCAGAAAGCCAATTACATCCGTGCAGAAAGTTGTTCTGTCTGTGAGAATTTGCAGTTATGTTGACCTCCGTCGGCTCCTGCATGTGGATGTGAAGCAGCACATGTGTATACTGTTTTATAGAATCATCGGGGGAGAGAACACTGAACTCTGTGACCCTGCAGCCATGAATCAGTTTTGAATGAACTTGGGAAATAAATTGTCCTGTCTAATAGATTAGCCATCATAAGATAAACATTTTTATCCCGTTCGTCTATTTCCCAGTATATTAATAGGAAAAGCTTGACATGCATATATTTTTAGTAAGAGTGCAAGGGCAAACTTTTTATTCAGTATATGATCCACAGTTATTAAGCAGTCCCATTGTTACCAAATACATGAACACCAGAAAACCTTGATCTTCATCCAATCACATCTGCTGCTCTGGATGTGTGTTATCTTGAAAAGGTCAAACTAACAATTAGCTCAGAGAGCAGAAAGATTAGCTGCAGACTGCAGGGAGTCCCTGAGAGATAAAACTTCCGAGGGAATGCTGTCTGTGACTGAAGAGGTGTCATCGACACAGCGGTGATGCTGTCTCTTCAGGACACATCTTCGCGTTTCAGGATTTATCTGTGCGGCGGATTATATCAACCCCAAGCTTTTTGTTTGTTTGTATGCCTCCAGACATCTGAGAAACATTGTAGGTCCCCAACACTTCTCTGTTTTCTGTTCTGTGGCTGCATGTGAAAAGCGGTTTGCGTGACCAGTTGGAGTGTGACTGTGTACTGGATGTTTTAGCAGTCTGTCAGTGATATTGCTGTTGGACTCCTGGGTATAACTGTCCAACGCTTCTACAAGGCAACATAACAAACTGAAAGATGGTCAAACTCTTACGGCCATTTCTAATTAAAGGTTTTTTTATTTTGATGTTAAGTTTAATTGTTGGTAATGACCAGATTTGGTTACTGTTGTGAATGCCCTCGGTTGATCATATCCCTAGTTCCTCACTTAAAAGCCGTTCTCCATCCTTGTTGGTCTTCTTATGCTCATTTATCATTGTTTCCTCTTCATCTAACAAACAGCACAGAGATGTTGTCTTAAATAATATATGCAAATAATGCAGAGGAAATCACAGTTCAACTGCAGTCCACATAAACAAGTGTGCTGAACGTTTTTTTATATTCATTCTAGTTTAAAACACCAGATTTAAATATGTTATTATATTGGAAAATGCCGAACTTATTATGGATATGCAGAAGAGAGATGTGACATTTTCAGATTTTGAGTATTGAGAAAAAAAACATTTTAAATTTTAATGATAAAGTAAAATATTTTAAACTTCCTACTTGTCTGGAGGGAACATTGCCGATCACTTCAGTAACAACATTTTAAAGTTTTCTTTCTTCTCCTTCAAGGACAAAAAATAGGCATACTCTGGACTCACAGAGACTTGCACTGGTCATATAGTAAATCATGGTATACATGCAAAAATCTATTTTTTTCTTGTATGCAAAAAACTATTTATTTGGAATGGATTACTGAAAAGTTGGTAGTACCATCACTTAATAATGTAAGTTCGGAGCTCTATTTGATTCTCTGAATCTTCAATGTGTTGAATTTCATTTCAAGTTCCAAAAATAATAGATGTTAAATGTATTTACAAATCTCCCTTTATTCTGAGACTGAGTGAGCGACCAGTTTGCCAGAGAGTGTGTGCCTCTGAGCAGCTCTGCGCAAGCTTGTGTGAAATTTGCACGCACACGCTTAAAATGGATGTTCCTTCAGATAGATCTGAGCTCTCAAATGGGCATCATGCAGCGCTCAATCTGGGGGCCAAATATCGCGCCATAGAAATGGGGCGACAGTCAATCAAACGGACCGCTTAACAAAATCGCACAAAATGTAAGGTTTCTAAGTGCCTTTTAATGTCCATGAAATATCGTACTGAAAAAATTTTCTTGGGACAGACGGAAAAACAAATATACATAAATGTGTTATAAATGTAAATGTGCTATAATTTTTCTTTTAGAAATTGTCAAAAATAATTTTTAATACACCATAAAAAAGATGTAAGAAAACATTACAAGGGAACTGTCAGTGATTAATTGTAGTGCACACAGTCCCCACATGTCCCCAGTATCATTCTGCTGTATATGCTACAGAACAGGAAACCAATGTGTGCTAATGGTTGGGGTGACCATAAAAGTCATTCTATCTCAAAGTTACAGAGCACTGACCAGCGTTTCAACAACAAAAGTATTTAAGCAGAATCTATATAGTATGGGATGGTTACTATATGACTACATGTATGTGCTGAAATGTGCTGTCCACAAAGAAGAAGACAGTTTAACTGGACTCACAGGAGAGCAGAGCAGTCTCCTGCAGCAGAGTTCCAGGTCAAGGTCTGTGATGGAATGTAAAATATAACAAAGCTCACTGGAGTTTGTGCACGTGTCTGTTATTGCTGGATGTATATGGAACTGTAGGTGTCGTCACTGTTTGGTCTACCAGGATGTAAATCTGAGGCAGAGACACCCTACTGGACTTTTTGAAAACTGAGAAAACTAATGTTAGATTTCGTGTTAGTTATCATACATATGCAATTCAAAAAAGACATGAGCTAATAAACAATAGCTATTCTTTTGATTCTATTACATGTTTTTAACAACAACATTTAGTACAATTCTATTTTACCATTCTATCATGTTAGCAAAGGCAACCAGGTGAGATCATGCATGTCTGAAATCTCAAGTGTATCACTATTCTGCCAACACAAAAAACATGTGTGCAAAAATGCCTGGATTTTTTGATGTCAGCACTAAGTTGTCAGTTTGAATGCATCTGAACTGAACTGCTAAAGACCAGGGCATAATTAAAAAGGACAGAACATGGATATGGTCCCCATGACTGAAAGTTGTAGAAACAAAACATCTGTCTGGATTACTCACTCCAGTATGGTTTATTACTTTTTTTGCTAAATTAAAAATCTGCAGAAAAGTATACTAAAAATTATAAAATACATATAAAAAATAATAACCCAAATAGGATTAGAATGGAACTCGTAAACTGAATCAGGTGCAAAGGTTAAGTTCACAGATAGTTTTGACTGATCCTGTATATGTCTAAGCGATCAAATTAATCAGTACTAATTCTAGGGTTGGTGTTAGGATTGCACCAAAACACTACAGCAGTCCTGCATTCAAACTGTTCTCTAAGCAGTTTCAAACATACATTTGTACCTCAAATCCCCTTTTAAAGAAGTATAAACATGTTTAACAGAAATATTTATATAATTGCAAACAAATGCTATGTAATTACTACTTAATTAAAATCTTTAATTTTCCTTGTAAAATATTAATTTGTGCATGAGAAGAGAAATAGCAGTAATGATGTTTACTGCTTATAAAAACTGGCTGATTTATTTGAGGCATGTTTTTCAGTTGAAATCCCTATACGACTACCAGGGGTAGCTGCTGTTTTAAAAAGACGCAGTCCAATATGTGTTTATGCATTATTGCTTCCTACGACCTGATTCTGCCAGGTCCCACGCTGTAGTATAAACAGAGCTGTCCTTGTAACTTTCATTTAAATTAAAATTATTTGGAATCATCTGTTGGTAAAGGTTGATGTGCCCAAAGATCTAGCTTGAAATTGGTGCTTCAACATTTCTATAGTGAAAGCTTTCCATTACTATGTAGATTGCTCAGCTGTGAATGGACATCTGCGAATGAACTGAAAGGTCAAGTGGGTTTTTGAAAGCCAGACCCAGACAGTGGCAGACCCACCACACTACACCACTTCTTTTCCATTCATAAACCCCCCCTGTGTACACAGTGTGATGCTGTTGTGGGATCTTTGCCATTACAAGAGGGAGAACTAAATGCTAACACCTCCCACTGAGTGGCATTGATTGAGATGAGCCAGACAGATCCACCTTCTGAATTTCACCCTACTTTATGTAAATTTATCTTCTCAGAACAAAACATGTCTATGTACAAAACTCATGAGATTCATTTGAAATCTATAGTAAGCAGAAGTAAATATTTGTACAACCAACAGTTAGTTAGAGATTTTGAGAGGCTACATGTTGAGATGATGTGCAGCCAAGAATCTTTTCTACCATAGTATCTTTGTCAGGGCAGCTGTTTGCTCATCGTTGTACTATGCATCTCATTTTGGACTAAGTGCTATCTTTACATGACTCCAGTGATTTATCTTACTCTTGCTTGTTAGGCCAATAAAAGTTTTTTCACAAAATGTTTCCAAAACAGAAAAAGCAATTGTTAGCACCTTTACTGGACAAACGCACAGGACTGTTGTCAGTGGTACTCTAAAATAGATGATCCCCACATCACCAACAGCATGAAAGGCTGGACTGGTTGGAGACTGAGGGAAACTTGTTTACTGTCCTAGATGTTTTTTATATAAAATATGTATGTTGCGCACTAAAAATCAGAAAAAGACCTTTTCCCATTCTTAAGATACAAATCAAAAATATGCAAGGTATTGTTATGTATAACACCAACCTTCCTTTAAAAGACTTGCACAGTTCACCAAGGCCTACAGGATAATCAATTTAAGATTATCAGGATGTATTACTGAGTACCTTTTGTGGTTCCCCCTGCTAAAAATTACCTCATATAATTAATATCTAGGAATTGTTCTGGCTATGGTCCACAAAGAGTCAGTTCTTGCATTTACTTTACCTCATGGGGCAGTGCTTCATTGTGCTGGATAAGGCTTTGTTTCTCCCCAAACTGCTCCTGGCTTGTTGCGCAAAGTTGCTCCTCAAAGATGTCGTGACCCCTCTCTTTAGTTGTTGTATTGTTTTTAGGCAAAACTGTGAGTGAACCCACTGCCTTTAGAAAAAGTCCAAAGAACACGTGAATGGTTGAAGGATGAATTGCTGTGAACATACAGATGACTTTTGGTGTGATTAGCCTCCTCTTTCAGGAGATCTGTAAAATAATCCGAACTGTGCGTCACTTGAGAAAATACATTTAAACCAGTTCTTTGTGGTCCAATCCTGGTTCATCCTACAAATTTCTGCTGCTACAGATTTCTGTCTGTTCCTTAAGCTTATTTGGTGTTCTTCTTGGCATCAGGTGCAGAATTACCTACTAGCTGTCATTGCTGAGTAAGTTCTGCACTTCTGGCAACAGAATATTTCACTGAAATCCACTTCTATTGATGGCTTTGTAGTTGTAGGGTCTTCTTGCAGGGTGCATCCTGAAGGTTTTTCCCCTTCTCTCCATAAATCTTCTAAAACACCAATAGATAGTTGGGTACAATGGTTCAGGTGAACTTGTGCTAGCTGTAATATTGATACCTGCTAGTCCTTCTCTGTGCATTGTACCAATGACCGCATGTTTTCTTTGATGTAACGCTTAACAAAAGATCTTAAGCACACCTCTATTTTAAACCAAGTCTCCATCTGTCTAATTAAATCACAATGACAGCTTGATCAGCTGTCTTCGGCTCATCAACACCTCCACTTAGCTAATGATGGGACCATTTAAAAGCCGCATGAGGAATTAGCAAAAACAAGTAAATTAACCTTTTGTGATTAATCTGATTGCATCATCTTTGCAACTCACTTAACCTCTAGTTATTAAAATTTTAAGTGCAACTGAAAGCAATTTTACCTACCCTAAAAGTTAAAAAGTTTAAAATTAATCATAAACCTTGTTACATTTTCGCAACGTCTTTCTGGAATCCCTGTTTTGTCATACCTATTTAAATAATACATGCATTCTAAAAACTCTAAAAATTAGAAGTGCTAAAAGGAAACCAACTAAATATAATGACCAGCCATGAACCAACACAGCATAATTTATTGGGCTGTGCCAGTAACCCTACCTGTGAGATACTCTGCATGGCTCAGTATGACATAGTGGGAATTTAAATCCAACACTTACTCACTTCCAAATTTTCACTTTTACTGGCTGACATCACTGGTGCTTCAGTGCATTTTTACCGATGAAAACCTGGAAAATACTACCGCAGAATAGTGAGGTAGTTGGTACTGCTGGTAGAGGGGAGGGGCTTCAAATAAGCACTTGTGTCCAACTTCAGTAGTCATACCCTGGCAGTCTGAAACCCAGAGGCTTATGTGCGCTAAAAGACCCTTGCTGAGAGCAGAAATGGAACGTGAGGCTTGTTGTAAGCCCTAATGGAGAGCAGCCATGGAATGCTTTCCTGTGTTAGCTAGTAAACCACTGAGTGCTGTGAGTTGAAGAAAACTGATGAGTATGCACTTCTGCATGATTGTACCAACGACAAATAACAAATGCAACTTTTCTACATTTGTTTGGATGTTATCCGCTATATAGACAACGTTACCTTCACCATACCTACATTCCTAAATTACGCTACATTATTCCAGCGTGAAGCACCAGAGTGGGATAGCCCTCCTGACTGCACTCAGCATGGGAACTCCCCCAGGGAGCGAGATTAGCATGGTAGTCTTGTGTCCATTCACAAGTACAGAAAGTTTATACATACACTGTTGAAAGAAGAGAGGATTCGTTGTGCATGTGATTGATGAGGGTCAAATACAGCTTTTATTGTATTTATTACAAAGTGCTGACGGTGCATATTTGAGGAATTAAATTGCATCAAGAAACAATATCCCTGGATAGTAGGAATCAGATTCCATGTGTGGGATAGAAACTGTTTTTGTGCATCCCAAAATGAATGTCAGGAATGCTTAGGCATCCAACACACAGATGGGCATTCCTTGTGTGGGTTATACAGTATATGAGCCAAAAGTGGTTCGCTATCTGGGCACTGAGAGGTCACAGTAGGTGGACAGAGGAAGCTAATAGGTCAGAGTGTGACAGACTTTCATTCAGGAGAAAATCTAAGGTGCTCATGTTTATTTACATATGTGGTTGGCATAAGCAACCATCAGTTTGATACTGAGTTAGAAACCTGGAGGGTTACACTAAAGGCTCTTTCACAAAGCAATAATAATGAACAGTCTTCTCTCAAGTTGATGCTCAAGAATCTTTAAAATGAATAGCAAATATCTTTTGTACAGTATATCCCTTACTAGACATGTTCCCATAGTATAAATTAAGATAAGATAAGATAAAATAAGATAAGATAAGATAAGATAAGATAAGATAAGATAAGATAGACTTTATGAAACTAGACTAGAAGAATACAATTGAACTCTAAGGTTAAAAGTTAATGAGTCCTGGAATAAGTCCTATTTCAACTTAATGACAGTCTTTCAGTGTTATTGTTTTAGAATTTAAACTGCTGTCACATTTGTATTGGGTGATTATTTACAGCGAGAATTAAAGTTGGAGGCAGCGCAACATTGAGGATCTTCCTGTTTTAATGGATCTTTCCACTTAAGACTGGAATGATTTCGAAACATGTTCAACTAATAAGGACTGTTCAGTCTGGCAGACATGTCTGACTCACTTATAAATACACTTAAGGCTCTTCAAATACTTGTAGCTTTTCAGGATTTTAAATGGCTTCCAGAAAAACAGCAGCTGGCAAACAATTAGCCACTAACTGTGCCAAATGATAACTTTTCTTTTGCTTTGCTTAAAAAAAAAAGAGGAAATTTGAACCTGATCATTCTTCATTGATAAGGGACTCTTTAAAAGATACACGGAGATTTCTAAAATATGTTCTTTGTAAAAATAAAAATAAAAATAATAATAATTTTGCAATAAATATTGGTAAAATCTCATCCTCCTGTCATGAATGTTTTATGTTTCCAATGAGCTGGATTTATTATAACACAGCAACTTTTAAGCCAATCCTCAATTATTGTGATGTTGTCCCTTTAAGATAACGCTGGGGTCTCTGGTTCAACTGTTTCTAGCCCACACTAAAGAAATAAACGTGCCACTGATTGAGCTTTCTGATTGGCTCACAAGTCATTAAGACTAACGCACCTCTCCAATGCCAGTTTGCATTCCTAACAAAAACATCTAGAAGTTTTTTCATAAGTCTTAGAAATAAAAAATAATTACTGATAAAAATCTTAAAGTAATTAATCCGTATCATAATATATTAGGGTTTTGCACTACTTCCAGGATGAAGGTGAAGCATCTCACCACTCCACCACTATCCCTCCCCTTCAATTCAGACGCGTTTTATATTATTTACAAACACAAAAAGACCTTCAGAAGTTATCAGCATATGTTCATATCAGTAATTAATGTTTATAAGTGAGTGAGGGAGTGAGAGACAGAGTGAGTGAGTTGGGATCAGGGTTGCTGCAGCCCCTACCTTGGATGCGCTCTCCCCAGTCAGCTCTGGCAGAGGTCCACAAGAAAAGAGGGTGCCAGAAAAGTTTTCATGAATCCACTCAAGATTGTCCTCAAAAAATGTTTAAAAATGATAATAATATTTACACAAAAAAACTATCTTTATCCTTAGGAAAACTGGGGTTTTGCTTGTCCTTTAACTAATCAGTCTGAAGCCACAAGAATCTCTGCTAAAAGCAAACATCCTCTCAGTCAAATATGAAGGAAAAAATGAAGTAAAATCAATCTGCCTCTGATAGTTTCAGAAAAGTTGCTAAAAGTTGCCAAAAAGTAAAAAAAAAAAAAAAAAAATCTCAGAAAAGCATATAAAAAAGTAACTTTTTTTCTTAGTAGTTAAAATCTCTGTAGCCAACTTCAGCTCTCTTGGGGGGCATCAAGATAACCATTTGAGTCTCCCCAGCATCCAGGTCACACAGAGCGCACAGAGGTCTCTCTCAGTCCTCCAGACAGGATGTGTGTGCGTTTGTGTTCGTGCGTCGAGCTCCTTTAAGACTGCTGTGCCTCGCAGACTCCTTTTTACCGGGGCTGACACAGATTGGAGTGTTGTTTTAATGTTGGGGGTGTCCTTTTTGGGGGGTGTAAGGAGGAGCGTTGGGTGAATAAAAAGGCGGCAGAGTAAGAAAGAGACCCATCCACATTCATTCAGTTTCCCAGAGGTGGTGACACAATGGGTCACCATTCAAACTCTGTTCATTTTTTTTAATCATGACGCCTCATTGCCAAATAAGGTAGTGCATGATGTTAGATCTGTATAACCTTTAATAAGAAAGTCTGATTAAGTATAAGTCTCTGAGATAAGAAGGAGATTTAGCTGTGAGTTGAGTTAGGGAAACACATAAACGCACGTGTGAGCTGCGCGCTGGAATCCCAGTCATTTCATTGATTATCTGAGTGCAGTTCTCAAGTTTCACCAGCAGGGAGCGCCGTTCAATGCAGAACGCAGTACAGGGGATTGACTGTGTATCTACAGTTCTGCTCAGATCTGAAAGGTTATCTCATAAAAACACTATCATGGACTCTTTCCTTGTAATATAACATGTAAAACTAGTTTCAGTGTTTTTTCGTGGATAAAACTTGAACTCTCAAGTCTAGCTTCAGTATAGCTTTGGCTTTCTGCACTGCTAAAGAGAAAACTTCACAAATTAAACTGGCTGATATGATTGGACCAGAGCAAGGGAGTCCCTATTCTAAATGCAGCTCAGACAAGCTGCAAGACAAGTGCCTTAATATTAACTAATAATATTATCAAGTGTTTCTACGGTTACTTGACTGAAATCTCTGGATATTCTTCCCACTGTGAGTAATTTCACTTAGTGGAGGACAAACATGTAAACCAAAAATGATGAGAAACAGACCGGCAGTTTATGTTAAAGTTGGAGCTCTTGTTGGTGCAAAAGCTCTCCTGGTATTTTCTACCATCGGAGCCAGCTGTGTCTTTGAGAAGCAGTTCCTATACAGTAAAAACTATACATTGTCTCTTGAAATACTTTAATTAATAAATCAGACGTTATGATCAGTTTGTCAGCTGTCCTACTTGAGTAGATGTTGTAAAATTTCTTTTTTTATAATATTGGCCATGTTTTTAAGAATAATGACAGTTTGTAATTGCAGTATTGTACTGTGAATACGGATGAGCTACGAAGTGGCTCACCTTTTAAAGGAATAGGTGACAGGTTTATTTGGAGTTTTCAGTGTAAATTCGGTAAAATACAAATAAAGACTAAATTTTTTTCCTTTTTCATTTGTAAATAATGTTCAAATCCATGTATAATTTTCCTTCTTCTTCACAATTCTGCACTACCTTGTCTTTGACCTTTCACATCAACTTCCCGCAAAATAAAATAAATGTAAAAAGGTATGGCTACTTTTCTCATCACTCTTTGGAAACAAATTATTCTTCCCCAACCCATCTTATGGATTTAGCAGAGCAGAGTATTTAATGCTATTTTTAAAATGTTTTTTTTAATCAAATTAATGATATTTAATCCAGAACCTTACTTTATTGATACTGACAGCTGGCTCTGTCAGAAAACTGCAAAGCCTCTTGAAAGCCAGCGGCCACATCTGAACATGCTTAATATTAAAGCCTGGTTGGTCTGATGGTGCCTATTTTGATGTACGTGATCATGTAAGTGCATTTCTCACGGCTTCTTAGTTTAAAAGCGAAAGTGCTGTCAGTCTTGCCAAAGGTCCAACCACAGCATTTCAGCATGAATATAAATTTTATAGGCTCTGTAAGCCGCCATAAAGCAGCAGCAGAGTGTTGGTGACTATTTTAACAATCATCAAAGTCGGTAAAGTTGGCTGTTTGTGCCTTTGTTCAAAAACCTATCCAACTGGGAGTTTAGGATTTATTGAAGTTCTGCCTTGTCCAGTACAGCAGCATCTGGAGTAAAGTTGAAACCTTAAACTCATTTATGTTCCTTGCAAAACGCAGCTTTAATTGCTTTGTCTTGGAAGATCATTTATTGGAGTAGGATTTAGGAGATGGAACGACTCCTGGCAGAAATGGGGGATCTTTAGCTTCATACGCTAAGCATGGACCTTCATGCAGCAACACGAACCCTGTTAAGTTTATAATAAATGACAATGCACGCAATTGTTGTAAAAATTGTGACATTTAAAATAGCTTTTACTGCACTTAAATAAATGTGAGTTGTTAGATGACTGTTATTAATTTTTAAATGATTCAGAGTCTAGTCTCCATTGCCGGTAGTAAGTCGGGCTTGTTGCCGGTGAGTGTTGGACTCCGCCAAGGTTGCCCTTTATCACGATTCTGTTCACATTGACAGAATTTCTGTCTAGAAGTCACTTGTCGATCTACGTTCCTACCCTCATCTATGGTCATGAGCTTTGGATTGTGATAGAAAGAACGAGATCACGGATGCAAGCGGCTGAAATGAGTTTCCTCCACCAGGTGTCTGGGTTTCCCCTTAGAGAGAGGGTGAGAAGCTAGATGTTGTTTTTCCTGCTTGTAAACAGTTGCATTGGTGTGTGTGTTAAATGAAATGATTTATAGCAGAACTCCAGTATATAGATGAATTTGTTTGACTACGAATGTTAAAGATTTTATGAGTTGAAAATTTGGCTGGTATTAATCAGAGTTAAATGTGTAGTTTATTTTGGATGTGAAATAATGGGCGTGTGGTTTCAGGGTGTCCAAATCTCAGTTAGAAAGCCACCAAAGCTGGGCCTCTGGCTGGATGTCGACATTAGTACTCGTGGCTGTTGGGGTCGTGTTAGAGGCTCCGAAAGCAGACGCACACATTCACACAAAGGACTGAGCTGGGTGAGATGCAGTCATATAGAGACATCCGACACACACAGTAGATCCGCAGGCTCTTCTCTGGTTTAAAGTTTAAAGGTTGAATTGGTACCATGTGTTCCTTCTCTTAAATTTATCACAACTTTCTATCGGTCTGTCTTTACATGTCTCTGGGGTGTTGTTTGTCAAACTGTCAATTGACCAAATTTAGGGAAATTGGGGAAATCTTGCTTGTCCTCCTCCCTAAAAAGGCAATCATTCATCAGCATGGAATAATATTTAGGGAAGGCAGAAATCCTCAAGTGAGTTTGTCCAATTAAACAGCAATCATGTAATTTCAGTCACTGATGGATGCATCAGATGCAGAACAATAACCTACAATTGATCCTTTCAAATCCAATTATTACTTCAGCATGTATACGAATCCACCGTTCCAAAAAGAACAGACCCCGTTAAAGCCACAGAGACTAAATCATCCACTCTTAAAAATGCATGTTTTCAAAATCAAAAACACTCACCAGGGGGCCGAATTTTAATAATTTGGGGAGTCTGGTTATTCAATAGAGGTGTTTTAAGGGTGGAGTTGTTTAAACTAGAAACACGTTTATTGTAATTTTTTGAATAACAATTGGCACCTATTTGAATTTATTGTTGTTGTTTTTGTTTTTCAATCCCACACCGGCTCACAAATTTATATGCCCCTGGGGTGTTCTTTCGTTTTCTGTTCTAATAATTTGTTGGTTGTTTATTTTCTAAAGATCTTGCAGTATGTGGTTCATTCCTTGGGGTGTTAAGATTTTGTAATTTAGGCTTATGTTTGTTGATTTGAATCTTATCTTATTTTTAAGGATTCCCTTCTGTTCAGTTGTTTTGATTTGTCTCTCTTTCATTTCTCTTTTCTGCCTGCCAGCTAAAGGTTTTACTTATCACCTGATTGTCTTACAATAGGCCCATATCCTTATTTACATCTACATGTGTGCATATATTGTTCCATGGTACAATTCAGTGGATCCCTCTGTGTTTGAACCAATGCTCAATAAATGTAGGATTAATAATTAGTTTATTGAAGAGAGGTTTTATGGTCCTGAGGTCCTGTCTGCATTTTAGTCCCACTTTGTACCAGCAAACATAACACAAACACCCCCACTGAGTAACAAATCTCAATCTTTCAAAACACGGCATCAAGATGCTCGCATCATCCTGGCTGTTTATTTAATCACCTTTCATATCAGAAACGTTAAAGCTCTAAATTTTCAGGTGAAAGATGGATAAAGAAGTTTGGGAAAAATGGTTGATGCTCAAACAAATGAAAATTTCCCTGCTTATATATTCAAGCTATGATTGAAAGGCTTACATAAAACTTGATAAATGGCCTCCTACAGGTTTAACCAAATTTGAAATGGGACGGTAAAACAAACCAGTTTGAAAAAAATCTACCTGCTATGCTAAGATGCGTCCTCAAATATGCAGCAGGACATTTCTTAAAAAGCTCTTGGTTGAGGTTGATCTTACTAATAGTTTAATGCATGTTGCTAAGACAGAATATTTAATTTTAAACTTTGTAAATGTAACTAAATCCTTGATGAATTCTTGAATTGTGCAACCAATGACTGTTTTCATGGTTTAAGTGCTTCGTTAACACTACGACTTGTATATTCAGCGCAATGACGAGTGGATGTAAACCTTGGAGCAGAACTGTTTGTCTTTGTGCTCTGGGAGGACGGTGAGGGAATGTGTAATCCCCATGCAGAAATTATATTTCAGTTCATGGAAATCATAATCCAAATCAAATTAATAAACTTTGATTGGGTGTGGCAATATTTATATTGGGTCACTTTAAAACCCTGGAGAAATAATTGAACTAACTTAGAACTTGGACTTGATCCCCAGTTTTGACCATGGCTGATGGTGACACTGGAGAAGAAAGACCCTTTCATCAGGAGGAGGCTCAATAATGGTGTGCAGCTGCCTCATTTAGATGGTGTGTAGGGGTTGTTTTATGTACAAGGACCAGACAAACTGATGTAGTCCTTAAAATGAATAAAAAAGCATTTTCATAATTGAACAGATTCTTTGAGTTTACCTATTACGTCTTTATTTCTGCCCTCAAGGTATGATCTAGAGCAATTTAGTTAAAGAAAAAATATCAAGGTGCATAAGAAGTGCTGAAGTGTAAGCTTCCCCACTCAAAACGCCTCAGGGCATTGTATAACAAGAACATTCCTATCTCAAAATGAATGGAGAGGAGAAAACTACAATTTTAATGCAAATCAGGACTTTAAAAAAACAACCCACTTTGATCTGACAGTGTGAGTTTGTAGACAAACATACCCAAAGAACATGGTTGGAAAGACATTCTAAATAGAGATGATTCCGCAGTGAATTTGCAAGGTTTCACCACCAACCTCATTCATTGCTTTGGCATCCAATTCTGCTCTCAGGTTTTGTACCACAGTGGGTGGCCTTTGCCAAATCCCCAGTCTCCAGTTGAGCAGCTGCCCTTTCTCTTCTTTAGCCTTTTTATTCCCTCACTTGTCTCTCTGTTTGGAAGAGTATTTGATAATTTAGAAAGGTTGTTGCAGGCTTTATTGTTTTTTTGCTTCATATGGCTAAGTTAAATCAAAGTCTTGAGTTAAAATCAAACAATTTATTGCGTATGCATGATGATTGTTTCCTCAATCTGTTGCTACGCTGTTGAGTTTCTTTTTTTATGCCTGTAACCATAATTAATAATGCAATTTACCTGGATTTGAACGTGAGAAAGTTAAGCAGATTTTTATTGGTCTTTAATAAGAAAAGTATCACAAATGAGGTGTGTTATATAATCCTATACAAGTACATTTAAAAAGGCAAATTATTATGATCAAAATTTGACAGAAAGTAGATTAGCCCCCCATCAGTTGAAGCTTTAAGCATGATTTATTTTGTTGAGTGACTTCATCAGTGCAGACAGAGCATCTGAAAAGTTTTGAATGGGAATATTATCAAGTTGTTGCTGCAACGTTAAACTTGTACCTCCATTAATTATTTTGCAGTGCTGCAGGTCTGTTGTAAATGTGACATAAAAAAAAAAACTTTTTAAAGAGCTTCAAAGAGCTTTTAGAATTAAAGCATTTGCACACACAGTTTAAATACAATGCCCATGCAATTGGCTTTGAAATTCAGAAAACTTTAAGCATGCGTTGGTTATTACTTGTGGATTTCCCTTCAGGATTGGTTATAAATTTTATACTGTAGTCCTTCATTTTCCTTCAGCCTTTAATCATTCTTTTATATATACATGATCATTTATAATATTTTTTGGCGTATGTAAACAGCCGAAAAAGCAGCAAACTTGGCATTTTTAGCACACAGCTCACAGTGAGAAACTCTCCAAGTAAAACCTCTACTCTGCACTGAAGTCTGTATATTTTCCTAGTGCTTGCTGTTGATTCTCTCCAGGTGCTTCGGTTTCCTCCCACGGTTTAATAACATGGATGTCGGGTTAATTGGTGATTATACATTGACTATAGTCATCTGAGTATATTGGCAATTTGATGGAATACTGACTTGCCCACGGTCTACCCCCACCTCGTGTCTGTAGTGACGGCTAGAATAGACTCCAGACCCCCTTATTTAAGAGCATGTGGGGTGTGTGTAGTCCTAATGTGTGTTTTGTAGTGTCAGACCCTTCCCCCTCCGTTGGTCTCTCCTATGTGGTAAATCCCACCCCTATTGTTTTCTTTACCTCATCAGAAGGCTACTAGGGGCTAAAGGGTGATGCAATAGTTGACAAGCAGTGAGTGTGTTTTTCTTTAATGGAAATGTATTTGCTTTAAATTGAACTACATTACATTCCTTATGTTTTCAAGCCCTGATATTGTAAGATGTACAATGTCCTAACAATTCATTTGCTGTCCAATTATACTGGGTTTAAACAAAATAAATAAATGAGCCCCGCTGTTTTGTTAAAAATATAGCTTTAGGAAACTTGCATACAGACCCACGTAGCAGCCTTTCTGACTTTTAGACGAAATTATTTAATTTGAGTCTGACAACCACAAACCTTAATGTGGTTTTGTGGATTTTATGTGATAGAAATACAAAAACTAGAGCATAACTGTGGAGTAGAAGGAGGAGAAATCTAAAAACACTTCTGTGCATATTTCCTAATATCAGTATCAATGTAACTCTTCTCTGAAAGTCTCAAATGTTTCTTAAAGAACATACATGAACAAACCAGATCATGAAGAGCAGGAAAAAAAACCAGAAAGGCGATGGAAACTTTTACAGTGTGTGACTGCTGTAAACCTACAAAATATCCATCTAAACTGAAAGACCAAGTTATGAGAGAATCAATCAAAGGAGCAGAAAAGAGGTTCACTTGTTAAAGGAACCCAAAAATGTGCTGTAAAACAAACAATGTGCATCTACCTGAAAACAATTTCTCCACAGGGAAGCATGGTGGTGGCAGCATCATGCTATCAGTTGTTCAACGTTGACTGGAGGATGGATAAAGGTAAATATGTGATATTTATGTATGGAAATCTGCTAGTTTACTTCCTGATTCAATTCTCTGTTCTAGATTTTATCTTATGTCAAAGAAGCTAAATATAAATGTTTACCATACTATTCAGATTTGTGTCGTTACACTTTTCCTTTGGCAATAAATAGTCCAAATGAATTGCATAGCTGTGTTTATTCATGCCACAACCAAAGCATGAATTTTAGGAAATTCAAGGATTAATTGTGTGTTTGGTGTCCATAATAAAAGCGGCAGAATAAGAAAATAGTCCCTATATCTTACTATTCCAGTCTACAAATACCACAGATGAACGTCTCTCCTCTGTGCTAGTTTCCACATCCCTGATTGATCTTTGACAGGTGACTCACCCCTCAGCTTCCACACCAAAAGGCACGTTAATCTCTCCCAACACTCATTTAAGGAGGAGCAATGATGGTAATGGATAGAAGTAACCTTTGATCCCTGGAGGAAAGCATCTCCCTGGCCTTCCTCCTCCTTTGCCCTTCTTCCTCTGGATAAAGACTCAGAGTTTCCATTAACGCCATGGTGACCTGCTGAGCTGCTATCATCTGTGGTTAGGACCTGTGGTGGGACACACACCCATATGTGCTCACCAGTGTGACCACCTAGGAGAGAGGGGACAAAGAGCAGAAGATTGGAGCAATGAGCGCAGTGGTGGTGTTCTCTGTCACAGCATGTTCATTAAAGCGGCTGCGTTAGATGAGTTTTTAAAAGATGTTGTTTTGAGAGGCAAAAAGGAGAGGGGGAATGGGGACTGGATGGGGAATACCCCACCCAAATGCTTGTTTTGCTGTGGTTACCATGGTGATTTTCAAAACTAGAGCGGACCATCTTGAATTAGAGGAGCAGTTTTCACGTTTTAGAGAATAACTCTTACCTCTGTCTGCTCCCTCCTCTCTGTACGTTTCTTTTTCTTCCCCTCTCCTGTAACAGTCTCTGTTCCCATCAGTCTGACGTCTAAGGGCAGTGCTGTGTGTTATTTGAGGTCACACAGACCTCAGGGCCACAGCCTGGGAGAATTACAGTTGACATGCACTCAATCATCCCCCCTTCACAAAACAATGAGCTGCATTTACCAACAGCTCCATATGTTTGCAACATGGCAACAAAGAGAGAATATAACATTTCATGTACGAAAAGACTCCAAGTACCCAAATCTTTCTGTCAAGTTTGGCCTTTACTTTACTGGTGAGAACAGAGATTCTGCTGTATGCAAATTCTAGCCTGATTAACACCATTAAATATGAAACACATTGGCCTGCAAGAGCATTCATATTCTGTTTGAACTGTTTTGAATTTTGTCCGGATACATATTACAGGTATGTATTTCAATGGGAGTTTAGACCAACACAATGTAGTGGGCAATTGTGATGTGGAAATTGTTTTTAAATCTGTGGTTTAGCTTTAGACATCTTTAGACTAAAAGTTGGATGGATTTTATCTGTGAACACACAGTGTTAGGTTTCTGCCACACAGTATATTTATGTGAGTCAGAAAATTAGCTTTGGTCACATCTAACCAGAAAATTTTCTTTCAAATATTGTTTTGTCCCCTCTGGGTACTGGCAGACTTCAAACAAGACGTCCCCAGCGTTCCCTCAACAATGAACTTCTTGTTGCCACTCCTGAATATTGGCCACTTTGTTGGAGTGTATGACTAATAGTTGTAGCAACTGATTCTCCCACCTGAGCTGCTGGTCTCTTCCGCCCAGTTAGAGTTATCATGGAATTCCTGGCTGATTCTGTTATTCATGGTCTGTGGGGTGCCCAGTTCCAGTCAGGGAAACTATAACACAAATGCATCTGTTCTTCAACACAGCTATGTTAAATGAATGTCTCATTACAAGCTCAATTCAGAGCTTAATGATGAGGATGACATTAAGCGGGGATGTATCCAAAAGGTGTAGGTTAGCATCCTTGATTTCATGCAGAGGTTTTGGACCATTGGTAATTGAGACATTTCTTACTGGTTGATTCATGCATAGACATAATGGAAGTTTTGCATGATTTGATCAGATTTTCTGACATTTCCAAGGTGCAAGGTCAATGAAGGTGGCCAAAATTTGTGCATGCTGTGCCCTCCTACACTACAAAGACAGAAGCGCTGAGAGAAATGAGATGTCTGTTAATAAAAGCAGCAGTATTTCCTCTTGTTTTGAGTTTAATTGCTGAATTATTAGAGGTGCGAACAACACACACTGAATTTCTGTTTACTTCCTCAGCATGGAATATCAAACTACAACCATAGATTGACTACAATTATAATGGATCACAGAAAATCAACATAATTATTCATAACTCCACTTTCTGTTTGCTGATTGGCCAGGATGAAATTCATTTTTAGAAACCGAGCTCCAACGGACACAGGACTGAAGAGGGGATAAAAATCGAAAAGGAATTTCATAAAAAGACATGGCCAGACTGGCAGGACAGTAGGTGTCAACTACTAAACTTGGACACCCATGGTTTAGTTAAGCAGTCATGTCGTGGCATGTTTGTTCTACTCTTTCTGATAAATTGAACAGAGATGTGAGTTGTTCAGAATTTGGAATATACTATACTAATTAGGCTTTTGTGGGAAATTGGCTGCAGTTGGTTTTCTGTGAGGGTCTCAGGGTTAAAGGGCATGAAAACAAATGTAAACCTTTCAACTTTCATTGGCAAAGAAAACTGAAAGCCAACAGTTCTCATTGTCACAATTATCCATTATGTCATAATTAAGTTGCATTCGGGATATACCATCCCAGTAAGACAAAAAGCTCAAGAAAAACACGTTCCATTACATCTTCTCAACATTAATTTAATGCTCTATGAGGATACAATCGTTTTGTTAAAGGGATTTTATTAGAAATCTTTACACTTCATACACATGACTGATACAATGGAAGCAAATTGTTACCATAATTCAAATAATTCAATACCATAATTTTCGCTTTCGAGTTATGGGCAGTACTTTGCGGGGCAGAACACGAAAACGAAAAAGCAATGTCCGTTTTTTTTCTTTTTGATGGCGTTAAATGTGCGGTGTTGAAGAAGAAAATTAAAATGAAAACAGGATTATTGATTACTAATTTTATTTATGAGTCAAATAATGCTGCCACATTCTCAAAATGAAAAAGCATATCTGAAAATGCTTTTTCTTTTGATTTATGGAAACGACTTGCTTCCATATGATACAATAAGTTACAGTTACTTTACAATATAGCTAACATGTGGTGTTCAATCTAGGAAATTAATCTTAAACAGTGGGGTAATTTACTAGTTTAGTTTTGGTTTCATGCGCCCCCAGCTACCTCGTATAAACATTTTAATTTATGTCCTCCTTTTGAAAGGCAGAAAACACTCCAACGTTCAAATCACACGTGGCTCCCTCTATGTTGTTATTTGTCTAAAATGTGACACGTCCTTTATTGCCTTTGTCTGTAACCTTTCCGAATAAATCCCCTTAAGTGTGTTTTTATTGCCATGTAGATATTATTTATTTGATTTCTCATGAACATTGTTATAATTTAAGTCTATGTAGCAAATGATTTCCCATCATTTTCTCCATTATTTATATTACAGAACTATCCATATTTATTACAAACCAGAAGCTATAGCACAGGATTAATGGCCTGCTACTGTCCATTACATGCAATTTCTCAGTTAGAGGCTAAATTATTTCTAACAGACAAAAATTCCCCATGCTGGGATCACACTGTTGGGGAGATTTGACACTTTATGACACAACTCAAAGAGAGAGCCAAGTAAAGAAGTTAGTGAGAATCCTCTGGGTTTTTAGTAGAGCGCAGTATTACGAATTAAGATTGATGAAGTACTCCAGCGATATCCTGCATGAATACCTCAGTGCGGCCTGGTCCTCTGAGAGTCATCTATGTTTTTTTTGACTTGGCTACTTTACAAATCTGATACCAAGACACTGAAGTCCTCTTTACTAATATTTGAACCCACTTCTCAATAGTGACCAACTAAAGCAACATAAACTACTTGTGACTATCGAATATATGTATTGGTGTAGGTTTACACATGTAAGGTATGGCATCTAAAGATAAAAAGATGAATTCTTCCGGCTAATTTTTGTTAAAAATTAGCAGGATGTGGATGGATTTTCACTTGAAACTTCAAAAGCATCTCAAGATGTTGAGGCAAAGCTACAAAGTTAGATTTTTTTTTCACTTTCTAGGTTTGAAATATGGATATGATTACATATTAATTACTTACAAAATCGTAAACAATAGCAATGGAATGTTGCAGGTTCCTAATAAAAAAAAAAGTCAATTTTTTTTACTTTTTTTTGTGGAACCTTTATGTCTTTCAGCCCCCCCCTTTAAAAGTCACTACAGCGACTCATCTGTCCCTGTCATTCCATCAGTCTACCATCTCCACAAAAAAAATCATATAAAAAATGATCTAATCTTTCAGAGTTTAAGCATTAGCATACAACAGCCTTTTTAAGGGACCCTTTCAGAAGGACAAGGTGTTGCGCTTCCTGTGGGGGATGGAGCCATGAGCTATACATAAAACAAAAGCTATGCATGTTTTAATGACGACATCCGTTCATGATGAGTTTCACGATTTATAGTCACAAAATAATGTCAGAATAAAAGAATGGCAAGGATAGATGACATGCACTTTAAGAGTCATCCTAAAATAACAAATATGATTGTGCGTGCATGGTTGTGCCATGTATCTGTGTGTTTCTGCAATAATTTGGGGGCTTGCCCAGGATGGATTTTCCTTGTATTTTCCCCACACACCTTTGTCTACGCTTGCTTGTATAAGCAGTTGTAGAGAAATTTCAAATAGACAAAGATACACTTTGAGCACCCGTGTAAGGTTTAGTTTTGACGATGATTTATATTAATTAATCAGTACATAATCTTAATAAATGTTAAACATGGATGTTAGAAAGAAATTATGAGTGAGATATTTGCTTTCTCAGAGCAATATATATGCCCAATTAAAGGGCAACTATTATGTAGCTAAATTAAGAGTACAATTTCCCATCTTTCTTTATTATTGTCATCTATTGACAATTAGAAACAAAAATCTCTCACCTTTCCAATCAATTAATATTTCTGACATAAATGTTGGCTAGCATGGATACCATTATTTTTAATAACAGTGCTAAATCTTTTGTTCATGACGTCTCTAATTTTCTTAACTATAGTTGATATCAAAATATTCAGAGATTTACACAATCCTTCATCCTTGTCTTTGTTGGTTTTTCCAAGTTAATCTCTGATTAGGGAGGCCATTGTAGAATGCTGTATTTTTTTAAAAATTTTTTTTGTTAAGACAGGAACAAAAACATGAACAGTGAACATTAAGAATCAAGAATCAGTTTATTTATACAGCGCCAATTTACAACAGATGTCGTCTCAAGGGACTTTACAAGAAAATCAATTAAAATCAAAGATACATCATAAACAAATCAATTTGAAAAAGTTTCCAATCCAAGGAACCCCAGCAGATTGCATTGAGTCATTGACTTGAAGCATTCACTCCTCTGGAATCAGCAGACCAAAACAATGGCTTGTGTTGTCGTTGACTTTACAGCAATCCCTCATACTGAGCATGCATGTAGTGACAGTGGAGAGGAAAAACTCCCCTTTAACAGGAAGAAACCTCCAGCAGAACCAGCCTCAGTACAAGCAGCCATCTGCCACAACCGAATGGGGGTTTGAAAAGACAGAACGCTAAATTAGAAGCACAGGATACTGAAATAATAGAGTTTATAGCAGCAGTTGTAGAGTGTCACTGGAAGCATCTCAGCCCATGTTCTTATCCAAGAAGGTGTCTCAGCTAACAGAACGCCAGCCCAGGTGTGGTTACTATGGAGAGAAGAACACAAAGAGAAAACAAAAGGTTAACAATGTTGAAATAACGGTAACTAAGTAGATTGGACAAAGGAAGAAAGTAGCAGAGAGAGAAGTGGTCAGATTGTCCTCCAGCAGTCTAAGCTTATAGCAGCATAACTATAGAAAAACTTAAATAACTTAACCCTATAGAGTGAGACATGAAGAAGGTAGAGCAAAGGAGAACCGTCTGTCAAGACTGAGTTCCTCCGCAACCGGATTAGGCTGTCTTCTCTACCTCTTCCTAACTATAAACTTTATCAAACAGGAAGGTTTTAAACCTAGATTTGAAACTAGACAGGGTGTCTGCCTCACGGACTAAAGGTTGTAGCTGGTTCCACAGGAGAGGAGCCTGATAACTGAAATATCTGCCTCCCATTGTGCTTTTAGAGATTCTAGGAACCACCAGTAAACCTGCAGTCTGAGAGCGAAGTGCTCTGTTAGGGACATAAGGAGTAATCAGATCTCTGATATACACAATGGAGCTTTATTAGTGAGGGCTTTATATTTTAAAAGAAGAATCTTAAAGTCTATTCTAAGTTTGACAGGGAGCCAATGAAGGGAAGCTAAAATCGGGGAGATATGATCTCTCTTTTTAAGCTTCATCAGAACTCTTGCTGCAGCATTTTGGACCAACTGTAGACTTTTAATTGCATTTTGTGAACTTCCTGCTAATAAAGAGTTACAATAGTCCAGCCTTGAAGTAACAAATGCATGGACTAGCTTTTCAGCATCTGTCCTAGAGAGAATATTTCTAATTTTTGCTATGTTCCTAAAATGAAAGAAGGAAATCTAACAGACCTCTTTTATATGAGACTTGAAAGACATTGCCTGATCAAAAATAACACCAAGGTTCTTTACATTGTCACCAGATGCCAACCTGATTCTTTCCAGGTCAAGTGACTAAGCAATTTCTTTTTTAGAGGTTCTGGTCCAAAGATAACACCTTCTGTCTTTTCAGAGTTCAAGAGCAGAAAGTTTAATATCATCCACATTTTTATGTCATCTAGACATGCCTGTAATCTACCAAACTGACTGCATTCATCAAGATTTATAGATAAATACAGTTGTGTATTATCAGCATAACTGTGGAAATTAACACCATGCTGTCTGATGATTTTACCAATAGGGAGCATGTATATAGTAAATAGAATTGGGCCAAGTACAGAACCCTGTGGTACTCCACAAGTAACCTTACAATGCGGAGAAGATTTGTCGTTTAGATGAACAAACTGGGATCTATCAGACAAATACGATTTAAACCAGCCTAGTGCTGTTCCCTTGATCCCCACAGTGTGTTCGAGCCTTTCAATGAGGATATTGTGATAAAGGAAACCTCCCAAGGTCGGGAATCAAATCCTGCATGTCTGGGTAAAGGACGGATTGGGCTTTGGAAATAGAATGCTATCCAAAAGGAGCTGCATAAACTAAGCAATGTATTTAAAAATTGATTGTGACACTTCCTTGTATGACAAATTGTCTTATGAACATCAGCAAAAGCTTTGGTATAATGTTTAACAATGAATTTCATTTCAAATTGGAGGTAAAAATGAGTTTTAATTTGAAAATATCAGCTGTAGTCCTTTTTCCTCATCAGGATTAATAAAAACAATTTTGGAGGCTATTTTGATTTAATTACAGCAAGACACCATTTATTGATGCACTTATTAGTGTTTGAGTGACCAGAGATAAATCATTTGTTGTTTGCTTGTATAGTTAATAACATTTAAACGGATGAATTAACAGAGCAATGATCAAATTCATTAATAAAAGTGTGTTTGCTTTAAAAGTGTGCATTTATTTTGCATGTGAAGTATTCATACCTGGTCTGAAACTAGAAGTTTGGTTGGCCATGAGGCAAAGGCTGATTCATCCCTGCTGAGAGAGGTGGGGGGCTGGGATTGCCTCAGTAGGAGGGTGGTTTGTGTCAAAGCAACATTTGTTGGTCATTACTAGAAGGCCTTTTTGTTTCAACAAACACTGATGTAATTGCACAAGTTGAAATGAACTTCGTGTACTGCAACTGCTGTCCAGTCCTCTGCTTCAAAGAGCTACTGTTACTAAAAGATGGCTCCACTGATGGTGCTTAGTGACCTTTATCTGAAATCCTAATGAAGACTGGAAGTTAAAATAGGATAATTTGGCAGTGTATTTAGTGTGTCTCCAAAGCTGCTGGTATCAGATGACCGATGACGTGTGGTGGTTTAAAACGACATAAATCACTGATAATGATTTTTGGGGATTTAAATAAATTAAGCACTTGTGAAGATTTGCAATACCTTGCTCTAAAAATGAATCAAACACAAACATGACATTAACATGATTTAAAAGTGAAACTTTATTTATAAACTTGGTTTTCTCTGCTTACGTTACTCTGGGGTCAGCTCCTGGCCTTGAGTTTAGTATCAAGTCTTGAACTACAAAACACTTCCAGACATCGGTATGGAAAGCAAACCCCTCCTTGTCAAATGAAGCTGGTAACATTTTTCTCTAACAACAGTGCAACTGGAAGCTGATATTAAAGGGAAACAGGCTTTCATGTGTTCTGCTTTCTCCAATAGTTAAAAATAATGGGTATCCATTGATTAATATCAGTACATACACGAGGAGACAGGGATTTTAAGAACCAAAGTAAAAAGTACTATATTTTGTTGTCCATTTTATTATTATCTTAATACTCTGGCATTAAAACGGTGTAGGATAAACATTTTTATGGATTGTGGTAAACTCACACTGTATAAACTACTTTAATCTGTGCAAGTTCTATTTAAACGCCCAGCTGGTATGGTTTTACATGCCATAAGATGACTAACAGAGTAAATAGTGAGCCAAGTTATAGTTCATTCATGGAAATTTTATCTTCTTGATCAGTAGTTTTAATTTAAAGAAGTCTCACTTGCTTTTCAAACAATACACTGGATGTTAAATAGGAATAGAACTATTTAAATGTTTCCTGACATATAGCATTTATATAATTTAATGGATATTTAAACATATTGCTCCAAACAGATGTTCAACTTCAAATGCACATGAACAAGAAAGAGATCTCCCATTTAGAAGGCTTTAATGAAAACATCTTAAAAACTTGTCTCAAGCCACAACCCAGTTTTGGGAGAGGTTTTTGAGACAATTCTAACATCTGGTCAAAAGTGACTTCCTGGCACAGACATGAGAAGACATTTCTAAGAATAATGTACAATTTGGTTCACCAACAGATTACTTGCTATTTAAAATAATATGTTAAATTATTTTTGTACAAGCGGGAACAGCGGGATTTTATTATTAGATAAAAATTGCAGCTTTGGATATCAAAAATCAAACTTTTCTATTGTGGATGCCACTGCAGGAAGCTTCACATTGCAAGACAACAAAAAAGTTTTGATGTTCCGTTTTTACATTTAACATTTTAAAACATTTATTTAGAGATTTGCAACCTCCAAAATTCAAACTATACCCAGTCCATTCTGAACCATATCCATGTTTACCCTGAGGTTTAAACCTCCTAATGCAGAAAACAGATGCTCTACAACATCAGAGCCATTATAATGTGTCATTTTATCTTGAGCTCACTGTTAATGCTCCTTTCTGGGAGACACAGTGCAGCTCTTCCTTTGATTCCAACATAGTCAGTGGCCAGACATAATCGCCTGCATGACCCATAGCCACTGGGGTCAAAGGGCACAGTGTCAGGCCACAATTGACCCTTCTGATCACAGAACCAATTTGAAGGTTGTGTGTGAAAGAGTTGCCAAATTAAGGGGTCTTGGATAACCTCAAGAACCAAAAGGTCTGAAAACAACATCCAGTACCAATTATAGTAATTTTCTTTGAGGATTAGTTATTCTAAGGATACCATGGATAACAACACATGATTATTTATATGTTATATTGTAATTTTACAACACTGATGAAAAACTGTGATGTGTTTTAAGGACCAACGCATACATCCCATACTTTTTGCTCCCCATCTTGGAGCTTAATCACGCTCACTGAATGGTAAACCCTATGTCCTCTTTTTACACTATAAAGGGAAACCCATGTGTTTTAGTGCCGTAGTTTCTAGCAGCCAACCTTCGAGCGGCCTGTTAAGTACATGATGAGAACCTAAACAACCTCCACTGAATGATAGTCCTATGAAGGGGATGGCTCAGGATAGAAGACGTGTTTAAATTAGACGTGTTTCCCCTCCCCCCCTCCAGCTTTTATGTTACAGCCAAAGCTTTAGTGCTTTGAAAAAAAAAGTAAAAAAGGCTTAGTAGGGCGATACCATAAAGAAGAATCTAAACAATGCTGTTCGTTGGTATAATTCATCCACAGGTCAGAGGGGACAAAAAGCAGCTGTCCAGAGTGAGATGAACTGATGTAGCCGCCGTCATCAGTGATCCATGGTTCTACAACCGAGGCCTAACCCCCCACATTAACCCGACTGACTGAGCTGCTCATTTTTTCTCCTGTGGGTTCTTGGACCCTCTCATTCACGCTCACCTGATTTTTTACACTAATTCTTTCTGATCTGAAAGCTTAAGTCTTTCTTTCCCTATTTCCTTTGTTTCCGTCTATATTACTACCCAATGTGGTTTCCTGGCTGTTTTGTTTGATTCTTCCACATAGCACTTATTTCAGTTTTTGAATAGTTTGAAATATTTTAATGCGGAATACGTACTTTCAACATCAGTGTTGAGACTAATTTTTTTTACAAAAAACAATGTTTAAAACAAACATACTTCTGTTAGTAAAATAAGGACAATAACTGACCAATCTAAAACTGTTATAAAAACATGTCCAACAAAATTCAGAGCTTAAAGGAGGGCGTGATCTGAGGCTTTCATCACATCAGGGTTACGGTTTTCTGTCCATGTTTGGTTTATTTTGTTCAGCGGTTCCATTCTGCCTGTTTTGGTAAAACCTCTCATTTGATCCCCTCGGCTGACCAAGTTTCCAGGTCTATCAACACAAATGTAACTTATTCATCAATCAATCTATCCAAGTACTTACATTCCCTCATTCCTTTCTGTACTCTTAGTGGGATCCTCCTGTTTGTTTTGTACATGTTGACCGCAATACGTGCATTTTAATGTTGACCAAAACAGTAAACATGACATTTAGATTAGCTAAAACAACTCCTACAAATCTGTTATTGTACTGAATGAATGTTGTTTGTTCAATTTCAAAGTTTAAAGCATGAACGTCAAATAGATTCAAGTCTTAAGCTTATTAAAACAAAACAGCCTGTCATCCAACTTCAGTTGCAATCAAGCATTAGCAATCACATAGCTGTAATTTTCTGTATCTCTTTTAATTGTTTTTAGAGCACAAATGACATGTGTAACATCACATTTAAACACTTAAGCATCCCAATTAGACATAGGTATTGACTTTTACTCAGAAACCTCAAAACCCAGATTTTGGTCCATTTTTTGAGCCTTCCCAAGTCAAACCTCCTAACGTGGGTTGTACTGTTGCATTAGATTTGAGGTCACAAATGGATAGTCTAAAGCTCTTTTTTATAATTTTTCTGGTTGATAAAGAAGTCCTAGTTTCAGGTTATCCAGGTGCTGAAGCACCACCATATACTGATGATGTATGTTTTCAGCTTTTTCTCTTCTTTCCACTTTGCTGGTCTTTGGTTAGCAGTGGATTTTCATACTAAAACTCTTGCATGAATACAATTTAGTTGTACTCTCGTTCCTGTTGTTGAATAATAAGCAGTGATGGGGGGGGTGAACAACCTTCTTGCTGAGAACGTAATGCAATAACTTAAATCAGAGACACGTCTAAAACTCAAAAGGACTTTGGTTCTTAAGGCCCACTTTCGAGAAACAGTGCTTTAGATATCTAAGATTCGTGTATGAACATCTGGATAAGTTGCTGATGCTCTTTTGGAACAATGTTGCACTGAAGTATGTTCTGTTTTTCTCTGTGTGGATGATGGGTCTTAATGATTCCTACAGCCTGAAAATAAGCTTTTTATTTTAAACTAATTGATGTAAGCAGCTTTGTTTGTCAGCTGTTGAGTTTGTTTATGTATCAGCTTTTTAAATCATTGCTTCCTACTCAGAAAAACAACAGGAAAACAACTTCTTTGTATCTAATTACCTTGTGTTTTATCCGATAGTAAAATGTATCTGAAGAAATGAAAAAAATACCCTAATATATTTTGTTTAGAAGCAAACACTAAACACACTAGTAAGTATGCAGTGTAACCGGATTTCTTAAGAGAAATATACTGGCGTGGGCCGCAGAACGCCACATGGTTAGACATGTTTTCTCATCTGCTAGATGATACTGGAGAGCTACCTCATGTCATATCAGTCACTACTAAGCTCGGGTTTGTGTCACACTACATTTCAACTTAAATAACAGTGTTTTGGTTTTCTCCTCTTTCCTGTCAGAATCCTGTCAGATAAAGGTTTTGTTTTCACTGCTGCCTCCCAACTGTAAAAAGCACAACCACCCGTGGTCTTTGTAAACAAAATGCTTATTTGCAGATAGACTGGAGAGGTGAAATCGGATTACAAGGATGCACATGTGACGACACGTTGAAATACAGATGTCGATTTACTTAGTGGCATGAAATGGAAGATGGTATTTTAGAAGGAAGACCCCAGGATATGACATCAGAGGGACTGATGTTTACTACATACAAAACTGCAATATAAAACCAACTATAAAGGGCAGGAGAGACCATTTCAAATGCCTTGTTAAATTATTCATTGTTTGAAGCTTCTTCACATTTAGAACCACAAACCACAATGTATTAATTCAGATTTCCAGTTTATTTCATTCACCAAAACAAAATAACATAAACCTGTGAGTATTTTCCTGTATGATTGTAGCAGACAGCATTTATGGGTATGTCTCTACCAGGACTCCGTCAGACTGGATAAACGGCATCTAAAAATATTATTTTTCAAGTCTTGCCACAAATATTTAATTGGATTTTAATCTAAAGTTCAGTTAAAACTTAATTGAAAGAAACGACTGGTGAAAAATGTCCTCATGATTATCTAACTCTGAGATCAGAGTCTGACTCTAGAGAAAATTGTTTTCAGGTCTAATTTAGTCCAGCAGTAGTGTTAATACAAGGTTTAAACACATCCTGGACACTAAACTGTCAGAAATGGAAAGGAAACAGTACGGGAAATCAACCAGAATGAGCTAGTAATATAGCCAAGACAATTGCTGCGTTTTCAGGTGCTCCAGATGAAGCTTTAAATATCAGCTTGTTGGCATTGGAGTGAAAACCTCTGATGACTGAGCACTCTAAAACAGTTTTAAAAGTGCATGAAACTGGTCAATGAAGTCAGGCAGTATGGAATGTGTCATTTCAATTATATTGAAACATGTTTGTTTTATATTATATATAACTGCACACAAGATTAGAACAAGATGGAGGAAGCCAAGAAAAAAGTAGAACAAAAATCAACACTGCTTGACTCAGCCATTGTTTATCATGTCTGGCTTCTTGTGGTGCAGAATCATGCATGTCTCACATCAAAAATATGAAATGTTTTATATTTTGATGGTTTCAGTCTTATTAAATCCCTCGTATACATTAACTTTATAATCGGAGATCAGAATTCTATGTGTGGCTAATCTAACACAAAGCCTGCATATATTATACTATGTTCTGTTAATTAATTAATTTGTTTAGTATTTTAGACCTTTTCATCTGTGTACTGAAACAACTGTTATGCTTAACAAATTTTTAAAGGAACTTTGGTAATATGAGTTATAACAGCACTTAATTGCCCTTTAGGACTAATGAAGTATTTTTGAATTTGAATTGAGTTTGAATTAATATCAGTCTCAAATTGATAAAATGGTGAATAAACCTATATCTTGCTACACACCCAGTTATTCACTTCCTGGAAACAGTTTGCATCTATAGAATTTTTAAACAGGATCAGATACTTTGAACTTTTCAGATGAAATATTTTACCCTTGAGGGTTTCCCTTAATTTTCCATAGTTTTTTTAAATCTTTTTGATCGTGTGGAAAATTGGTCTGTTTATTTCGTTCACTTCATGTGTTTTCTTTTTCTGTCTCTTCCCTTTGACATAATAGCTCAATATCTCCACTTTCAAATATGTATTCTTAAATTGTGTCTTTTCCTGTCTTCTTCTATCTGAGTGCTTTCTCTAAAAGTCAGTGTTGTAATAAAAAACTTAATTTCAAAGTCACCTAACTTGAGGAATTAGAAAACTCTAACCTGCTCCCTAACATCTCTGATTAAAAACAAATGTAATAAATGTGTCTCCCTATACAACAAGGACTTCTCAGCTTGGACAAATCTTCTTGACTTTGTTATTCTAGGTGATGTTTTTCTTCCTTTCCAGAAATGTAACAGAATATACATGCTTGGAGGCGTGGCATGGATGTTGACGCACAGTGTATTCAGGCTTCTGCGTTGGAGAAAAACCTAGAACAATAGTACTTATGCACATGGTTGTGTTAAAGCCAAACATGTGAAGAAGGTTTCATCAAGTGTTAATGATCCAGGACTCCCCAGATAATGGTAACTTAGTCATTCTGGCTGTAGAGGGCAAAGGACAGAGGAGTTGCTGTGGTAACACAAATGTTTCCTTTTCACTCATTACTGATGTCTTCTGCAGAATAAAAAGATGGGACAGGGTTTCCCTTTTTTCCAAATTTAGATTAGGTAATTAGAAATGCAGGGCCTTCTGCTTTATAAGAGAGCTGTCAAATAACATAAACCAACTTTGTATGATTCAGAGTTTGGGATAAACTCCCTATGTTTTAATTTGCTTAGTTTAATATTTAGGTTATTATGTTTTCCTGTTATAATTACATGTAAGTACGTTCGCATATTGTTTTTTTAGACGACTTTTCAAAAGACCATCCAGTAACCTCATGCTTTAAAACATAATTTATCAAACACTGCTCTAGTCTAGTAAATCACAACAAGAACTGTTATTGTAGTTATTGTACTGTAAGTGTTTTACATTTCCTGGTGTTAGTTAAGATCCTATGGCTAACTTCGTTTTATTTAAACCTATAAAGACATCGTCACACTAATAATATTTTACAATCATGTACAAGTTTTGATAAGAAGCACCTAACTCTGCAACTCACTTTATGTGATCGTTAAATTTAAATGATGGGATACTCTGTATGCTTTCGCATCATTGGCACTGCTTGTGATTAGATTGCTTATCCTGAATTTTTGGGAACAATGTTTACTAGTTACTTCTGGTTGAATCAGTTTGAAGGAAATTCTGGCTTATCTATATATTGAAAATATTTTTTGAAAATATTCAGAGACCCTTTGATCACAGAAATACGAAGATAAGAGTGAAAAAAATCGGCCAAAAGTGAGTGGTAAGGAAGACTACAATACAGTCCTATAGTATGCAATTTGTGAAATGTATAGAAATATAATGAGGACTACTAAGTATTCAAAATAATTTGTAAAATGTCATAACTGACAAATATTGATTAGGTTAAAAACCCCGTCTTCCTTAAACATTTTACATATTCTGTACTGTAATTAACTCAAAGACAAGGAGAAATGTAACAAAAAAAATCTTGAGAGCATATGTATAAATTGTTATACTGTATTTTGTTGATCAGCTTTTTTAAAAATCTTATTATCCCTTCATTTGTCATTAATTAAAGTTAGACTAATGAGCCACGGTTCAGGATTCTGTTTCGGGTTTCTTGCCTATCCGTGCATTAAAAGATAAGGAAAACATGGAACAAGAAAAGAAAAAAAAACCTTGACATAAATACAAAATTAAAAAGAAAGATATAAACAGTTTAAATTGGTGAATTTCCAAAAAGAAGTTATTGTGATCTTTTTGTAATCAGCTAAAACTTTGTAAACTTTCCAAAGTTTGTTTGTGATCCACTTTATTTACTTGCTAATCTTATCAGTGCTGGTACGGGCATATATAACAAATAACTAAACCAAATGAATAAGGTAATACATTATTTTAGTTTTTAGGCTAAAAGGCCTCAGGATTTTGAAATCTACAAATGTTCAGTATTACATCTAAACAACTTTACTTTTCTCCCCGCTTACTTCATGGTAATGCAGCTCTTATTTTTATAAGTGATCCAGGTTCACTTTTTAATATTGTTGGCCTTAAACACACTGTCATTAGTTTATCCTAACATGATTTATGAAACTGAAACATGTTTCCCTTCCAGCACCTGCATTAGACAAACAGATCAGCCTGAAATAAATGTTAGTTCTCTTCCAAGAACTGAACTGTCCTATTCTTTTCACTCATTACGTCTCGCAGCTGTACGTACCTACACTTTACTCCCTGGATCATCTTTTGTTTCTTACTTCTTTTGTTTTCAGCAGACTAACATTTCTACTTGTCTGCTCCTCTTACAGATCTCGTTTTTTTCCTTTCTGTCTCCCTCTTGTCCCTCCTCGACTCCTGCAGAGCATCCATCGCCGTTTCTCTCCTCTGTTATATCATGATAATAGAACGTTTAGCATTGTTCGACAACAGAGCTCGAAGCTTGTGTAACGATGAGACAGACTACCTTTTGTCTTGCAAAATTACAACCAGCTTGTTTCCAATTCTCTGGCCAGGTCTATATTCGGGTGATAAACAGAGCAGTCTCCTTTTCTTTTCATATTCCCAGAATCCCATTAAGCTCGAGTCTTTTTGTACTCCTCAAATCAACCATTAATCAATTTTTGAGGGTTTCTCAAAAAGGAAGATCTTTCTAGCCTGTTTCTTCTTGTTGTTAGGTTGTGCTTTTGTTGTTTGTTTTCTATACTTTGTGTTTAGCACTATTATAGGCAAACGTATCTACAAGAGGAAATATGCTTCTTTTTTGGTCCTTTGTGTATTTTTTCCCCCCAAAAGAATACATTTCAAAACATCAACAAACCCTGTTTGAGATTTGACCTAAATCCCAGATCCTGTCATTGTACAAACCAAAAATGCATTGGCAGTTTTCGGCCACAGAAATAGAGCACTCAGAGATGTTGAACAGTTACTCCACTGGTCTGGTAAATAAAAAAGAAGACGAGAAGAAAAGAAGAAGCAAAAACAGTTGTTTTAGTCTGTGGCCCAAAGGGAAACGCAACTGCCAAATCGCTTCCCATAATCAAGATAGCGAGTAAATTCCTGGAGGACCATTAATTCAAAATAACAGGAGGATTTGTCTTGATTTGACAGTTGGTGATGAAGACAAGGTAGGTATTTGGAAACCTGGGTTCAATTTCACTTGCAGATCCAACTACTGCTGGACTTTCACAATCAAGAAATCACTGAAGGAGAACCTGTCCCACAACATGAACTAGGCTTAAGGATGTCGATATGCAGCACGTGCAATTCGGGCCAGATCAGGAGAAATATCATTGACATGGGGCAAGAAAGCACTGATGACTCATGTAAGATGTAAAAATTAAAAAAATGTCCCACAACATCTGAAAGTACTCCAACAGCGTAATCATTACCGCCAAGGTCAGTGTCCAAGATTTACCAAAAAAGACATGCTAACTAAAAAAAGTAAAATAAAATAAAACAACAAATGAAAAAGACTACAAATTTTATCGGATTTCCAAGAGTTTTGAGGCAATGTTCTGAGGACTGACAAAAGTCGACGCTAGATGATGCATAATTGGTTACATGTGTGGTTTCGTTTTTGACAAATTGCATAGCAAGCCCTATGACGCTAATCCAGCATAAGACGGTGAAGGTGCTGGTAGCTAACATCTGTTTGAGAGCATGAACCAATGGCTAAACTGCACAACCCCATTTACCAAAACAGCATAAGCTTTAAAATCCTCAACATGCTAAGTATTAATCAATGACTAAACTATACGACCCCTTTTACCAAAACAGCATAAGCTTTAAAATCCTCAACATGCTTAGTTGCTAAGTCATGCCAGTGAACAGATCTGTATATTAGGGTTAGCTGTTTTTGAGACTCTAACTCGGGTATTTTAACAATATTTTGACACATATGGGATTTCTTTACCCCCATTTCCTTTGTGCTAATGTTAAACAACATCTTTTTAAGCTGAGAGCTGCATAAACCTTTTAGTTTAGTACTCTGATCTTTGCTCTGATAGGAATAGGATGGTTGGACTGGAGCAGCAGTACGTTTGAAACAATGCGCACAGGCACACAATGCCTTTTGTTAAATTTGGACAAGATGTGTTCAAGTGTGCATAGTGCAGTAAGTCTGAACAGAGAATCTATTCAGTTTGTGGATGTGATGTGAACTTTTAAATACAGATAGGGGGTTTGCGGTGTGTCACATTGCTTGATCAAATGAAGAACATGTTGGCTGCAAATGGTGTGTATATGTATGTGTTTATGTGGTGGTACACAGCCACCCTGGCAACATCTGGGTACACACAGTTTAATGCTCCTTTAAAACAGAGAAAGACGGGATTGTTGTAAGGCAATTACCGTGGCACACACAAACATCTAAATGGGGAGCATGTGTGTGCTTGTTTGTGTGATGTACTTGCAGCCATCCATGCTCATTTGGACAGGTTAGTGCAAGTGTGTGCATAATTACACATGTACATCACCCCTGATATGGGACCACTTCTGTGAAGAAATCCTGAATCATTGCCACCAATTTCTGCAATTGGGGGGCTTCCACAAGGTTTAATGTGTGACCGGGTTTGATACGCCAAAAATCAAACATCGTTTTAAAACTGAAGCCAACTCTGCTGGATTCATTAACCACCACGAAGCAGTGTGTTAACAAAAGTGTCCATAAAACGGTCAGCAAACAAGGTTGAAAGCATCTGGGTTTACATTGTACCTGTATCGTCTTGACAACTGTCACCAAGAGTCGGCTCATTACATCATTCCTGGGCTTAATTATGCAGCTGGGGAAAATCCCCCGCTTTTAGACCCAAAAGCTCTCCTTCTAGGAAACACAGAGTGTTTGGAAGAATTGTGACGCTCACAGACTAACTAGGAGATTCATGAACACATGTAGTCCAAGGCTTGATTAAAATTAGTGTCCGTATGCTACTGGAAGCGTCCAGAAGTAAATATCTAATCACACATTAGCCTCCTTTGTAAATAAATACATGTTTATGAACAGCAAAGGTAAACACTCACTCAAATTTGACCAAACACATGACACACACACACATTCAACAGCTGGAAATAAATAATGAAAGTGTCCTGGTTCTTAGAAAGTTAGCTAATGCCGGCAGCTGTTAGTCCTGTTCAACACAAGTGTCCACATGTAAATATATACACCAGGGTTGTAAAAACAAAGCAAAAAGTAACTGTTCTGTTTCATTTTTATTTGTACTTAAATTAAGCCTGTAGTTGCTTGATGTTGTTCATATTAGAAGTCCTAGAATCATTCAGATTTTAGTTTCCAGAGCTTTTCAGCCAACTTTTAGAAAATAGATACCAAAGTTCACCTGTTGATGTTTTGAATTGATGGATGGATGGCTGGTCAGAAATAAAGCAATGATTTGACCTTTAAATGGCTAAATGTTAAAAGGCTGAATGGATGACAAATAATTAGATGATGGAGTGATTGGAAAGGAAGAAATATATAAATTATTAAATAGATAAACTTGGATAATGAAAGCATAAGTGATGGATGGATGGATGGATGGATGGATGGATGAATGGATGGATGGATGGATGGATGGATGGATGGAAGATTTTAAAAAAAGATTGGTAAATGAATAGAAATTTGGATGGATAAAGATGTAATAAATCAATGGATGAAAATGTGGCTGGGTTAAACCTTAAGCGTAGGTCTTGAATATGATATTTGGTCATGGAAGTATTTTTACATTAATTTTTTTAGCCCTATCTGTTTTTCTATGGTTTTCAACACTATGTGGGATCTCTGAAGCAAAATGAATTTATTGGGAAATAGTATAATTCACTTTATAATACCTCTTTCTAATAGGCAGACAGTTCTCAATATGATTCGCATCCCAAACATGATGCAAATAAAGATTTATTCTTTATATATATATATATATATATATTAAGAAATGTACCATCATGGCTTAGCCAAGTAAAACACACAGACAACAAAGAGAGAAGTCTGATCTTATTAGCCTCTAAATAACTGATGTTTCATGACTCAGCTGTCAGCACATCCAGATCATTTATGAGTTTATCCCTGCGAGGGTGTTTGTCCAAACCCAAATGCTGAATTGCCTTCATTAGGATCACCCAATGAGAAAAATTAAGGCTTGCCAACTGTGTCTACTGGAACCCGAGCCAGAGCAAACAGCACACGGCCTCGCAATGAGTCAAAGCATGACCCCAACAGGGTGTGGTACCTTAATCCCATGTTTTAATTTTTCTGTGTGTAACAGCGTATGTGAGAGAGAAACATTCTAGTTAAAGAGAAGAGAGCTGACGGGAAGCGGGGACGGGATGATGAGAAGGGGGAGGAGGAACTGGGAGCAAGTGAGAGAAGAAAAGATACTGAGAGAAAAAAAACTAAAAATGAGTTTAGAAAAAGTTCTGACAAACAAATTTGTTGCATAAAGAAAATGATCTTAGATGTTTTTCTTCTTGACCTGCATCTTAAATCTCTGGAGCGTAGATATTCATTCCACACTGTTAGGCACGTTACCACAAAGCAAAAGGAAACAATTAATTATATTTAACCCAATTATTTAAGTGATTATCAAGATTGTTTTTGTAGGCTCAATGCCTTATTTGGGTTGAAAAGCACCTTTCACTAAGCAGCCCACTCTTGTTTCACCTTTTTCTCCTGTTTCTATTGTTTTTATTTTGAATCTTAACAAAATCTAAATATTAACCTGATTCCAAAAAAGTTGGGACACTAAACAAATTGTGATTAAAAACTGAATGCATTGATGTGGAGATGCAAACATCTAATATTTTATTCAGAGTAGAACACAAATCAAAGATCAAAAGTTTAAACTGAGAGAATGTATTATTTTAAGGGAAAAATATGTTGTTTCAAACTTTCATGGCGTCAACAAATCCCAAAAAAGTTGGGACAAGGACATTTTTTACCAATGTGTGGCATCCCCCCTTCTTCTTACATCAACAGACGTCTGGGGACAGAGGGGACCAGTTTCTCAAGTTTACAAATAGGAATGCTCTCCCATTCATGTCTAATACAGGCCTCTAACTGTTCAATAGTCTTGGGCCTTCTTTGTCGCACCTTCCTCTTTATGATGCACCAAATGTTCTCTATAGGTGAAAGATCTGGACTGCAGGCTGGTCATTTCAGTACCCGGATCCTTCTCCTACGTAGCCATGATGTTGTGATTGCCGCAGAATGTGGTCTGGCATTATCTTGTTGAAAAATGCAGGGTCTTCCCTGTAAGAGATGACGTCTAGATGGGAGCATATGTTGTTCTAGAACCTGAATATAGTTCTCTGCCTTAATGGTGCCTTTCCAGACATGCAAGCTGCCTGTGCCACAAGCACTCATGCAACGCCATACCATCAGTGATGCAGGCTTCTGAACGGAGCGTTGATAACAACTTGGGTTATCCTTGTCCTCTCTGGTCCGGATGAGATGGCGTCCCAGTGTTCCATAAACAACTTCAAATCGTGACTCATCTGACCACAGAACGTTTTTATCACACTCAATTTTAAAATACCCCTGGCCCAGTGCAAACGTCAGAGCTTGTGGAGCTTGCTTAGAAATGGCTTCCTCTTTGGACTGTAGACTTTCAGCTGGCAAATGGCGGATGGCACGGTGGATTGTGTTCACTGACAATGCTTTCTGGAAGTATTCCTGAGCCTATTCTGTTATTTCCTTGACAGTGGCATTCCTGTTTGAGGTGTAGTGACATTTAAGGGGCACGAGCACCCAGTAGAGTTTTACGGCCTTGACCCTTACGCAGCAATTGTTCCAGATTCTCTGAATCTTTTGATGATGTTATGCACGGTTGATGATGATAATTTAAAAGTCTTTGCTATTTTACGCTGGGTAACACCATTCTGGTATTGCTACACTATCGTTCCGCACAGCAATGGGGGAATTGGTGATCCTCTTACCATCTTGGCTTCAGAGAGACACTGACACTCTGAGAAGCTCTTTTTATACCCAATCATGTTGTTAAATGTCCTAATTAGTATTAATTGGTCTTCCAGCTGTTCGATATATGCTCAATTTCCTTTTTCCAGCCACTTATCGCTACTTGTCCCAACTTTTTTGGGATTTGTTGACACTGTGAAATTTTGGATCAACATATTTTTCCTTTAAATTGTTACATGTACTGAGATTAAACTTTTGATCCGTCATCTATGTTCTATTACGAATAAAATTTTGACATTTGCCTTCTCCACCTCATTGCATTCAGTTTTTATTCACAATTTGTTTAGTGTCCCAACGCTTTTGGAATCCGGTTTATACTTTAAACAATTTTACTGTTAGGATTTTGATCAGGAGAGTATGTGATATTATTTTTATTAAATGTATAGTCTTAGTTGGTACTTCCTAATATTTAAAGTGCTCAAACTGTGTTTTTTGTTTTTAGCTGTGAAGTTTTTATTACTATATTTTCTTATGCAATTATAAGATGTAATTACGCAGAAAAGCAAAGAAGTTCTCAGAGCTGTGTCTGGTCACACAGGCCATGTTATAGGCCATGTTAGTTAATTTTAAATGTTCAAAGATAATTTCATACATCTAAATGTTCCTTTTAATCTTAACTGTTTGGTTTGGAGAAGAAATCTACATCAGAACATATTTTTATAAAGCTTCTCTTTCATATTATTGATTATAAATACTTTCCAAAAGTGATACTATGCTATTTCTCTGTCTGAAACATTTCAGATGATAATGTTTAGAATATTTATAGCTTTTTTTTAACAACAAAAAAATGTCATGAAAGCTTTGAAAGACTGTGACACACGGAGCAGTTGCTCACGTTCCCCACTGTTTCCAGACGTGCTTTAGAGCGATCATTAGCCGCTTCTGTCATCCAGAAATGTGCATGTTGAATGCTGTCACCCCTCTCTATTCCATGATGCAATTCTTCTTCAAGTGGGCCAGTTGCTCTGGGAGATCACTTCAAAGGCAGCTCAACCCTCCTGAAAACAGTCTGTTGATGGAGACTGGGTCAGAGTGGCACACATGCACCACAGTAACACGTCTACACACGCACCCATAGGCGATCACGTTCACACGACTGGGTTACAGAGCGCCGTCTGTCTGTGTAGCCGGCTGACATCACCTTTATGAAGTGCACCCTGTTTCATGCTGGCGAGGGCCTTGTTTGGACTGAGCTGAGCTATAAACTTGGCCGAGCTGAAATTAGGACTGCCTAAGTTTGGAATGGGGGAAAAAAACTGGAGCTCATAATAACACCTGAAGTCTGAGCATTTGGTCTTAAGTGTTGAAGCAGCATGCAGCAAAGGTTATTGGGCTGTAGGGACGACTTCAACAGCTCTGAACCAGTTCATAATAGCGTTGAAGTTTGATTTTTACTTTGCTCTGCTTTGCCAATAATTAATGAACAACAAAATAAAACAAATATGACTTTACCATATTTACTTCCTTACTTATTATGTCCATATTTTTTCAGCTGAAATCAAAGAAGCAGATTTCAGACCACTTGACTAAAATCAGATTGTTTTTCCTTATTAATCTCACTGATTCTACACAGATAGTGTAAGATCTGATATAGTTTTTTTCAGAATCCATCAGAGGTTATATTGATTGCATATAAAGCATTTTTACATGCATCTTCCACACATACACACCACGAATTTACACTTCATATTCTGTAATATAAATGTAATTTCAATGTTAGTTTTTGGAAATAAATCCATATTTCAGGCATTTGTTAAAAGCATGTGAACGTGAGTTTGAGTGACACTGACTTGGAAGACAAAGAACAGAAAAATAGAGGAGAGATCAATGGATGTTTAAAGTTCTCCGTCTGTTTTAAATCAAAACTTATTTTCATAAACGTCCATGAATCCAAAAGCAAAGCACACTTTACTTTTAGATTTTATGCAATGTCTTCTCTGATTACACAACTACCGGCAGTGGTCACCACAATACATGATTGCAAAATCAAACAATTGTTAGACTCATACAGTCAACTGAACACAAAGTAGGTGAAGGGGCAGCAGAAGCTATTTTGAAACTCAACATTTGGAAAAACTCAAAACTGAAGAATAAAGCGGTTTCATTTGTGTTTTCTTCATTTACAGTTGCTTGTGAGATCTGAATTATTATCTGACTTGGTCAGATAATAAAACGCTAATTTTGAAAATAAAGTTCTGGGAATACTTACTTTTGTTGCCATCTCCTTAGTAAGTAACTTTGCTTTTTTTAGCGCTGATACATTGTTTAAAAGGAAAATGCTAAAGATGTTATTTTCATCTTTATTTCTTCATAAGTCTGGTTTGGTTTCTTCAACTGAATCAGTCACTTAGGAGATAACAACTTCATCAACAATCAAGCCAGCATCAGCTTCCATGTGTGTGTGATTGATTAGAAGTCGTGATAAAAAGTGGTAAATATCTGCCTTGACTGCAGCTTAGAGGGACGGCGACTCCAGGACGGGGATTCCTGTCAGTGTCCTTATAGATGGTATGATTTGCTGCTAAACCCACTCACTATTAGCCAAATTAGGAATTTAATTGTTTGGTTGTTTTTCATGACATGTCACTTTCCCCTTTGTTACTTAATTTAGCAACAAGGTTAGTAACATGGCAAAGATGACTGAGCAACATCAAACCTGTTTTAATTGGTCAATAGACTACAAACACTATTTGAAACCTAATTATTTCAACTTGCCAGCATAATATAATGCAGAAATAAATTCTTAAAATTAAAATGTAATTCTTAAAAAAGTGCTATTTTGGTATTTATTTACTCAAAGTTATGTAGTACTTTGTTTAAAACGTGTAATAAAAAGTGTAAACGAATGTTTATACATGATATAAAGGATTTAAAAACTAAATGTTAGAAATAATGACTCAAAGATCAATTATAATTGTATTTTTTTTTGTAGTGAAATAACAATTAATAAAGAATGATTGAAGAAATGTAAACTCTAAAATGAATTTAAAAACATAAACAGTAACTTCTATCAACTATTTTAATCTATTCTTTATATTTTTAGATCCAGTATTACTACAGCCTTCTTGTCAGTCATGCAGCCTTGGAAATCTCTAATCCTTAGACAAATATTTTTTTGTTTATACATAAAGCAGATGTATCACTCAGCAAAAAAAGAAGGTTTGTGATTCAGACATTTTGACACTCTGATTACGCCATTGATATGATTTTCAATTCAGCCGAGAGGGAATGAAAGTCTTTTGGTTGTGTAAAGAGATGTGCTACTGTCAGCAACACATCACAGGTGAGTTGCTGAAAAAAAAAAATCACGTAATAAAACGTCTCATTAGTCAGTGGCTATGATGTTACTTTGAAAAGAAGAAATAATTTTATACTCTTCTCCTCATTTGAATAGTTTCACAATGACATTTAGAAAAGAAACGATAAACTTTTATGAGAACACTGATAGATTCTCAGAATGTTTTATTTCACCGAGCTTCAAGGAATGCTCTGTGGGGACTGTGCGGTTTCACAGTTGTCGTTCGCCAGCAGGATGTGCTGGCAGAGATCATGGCCGGCTTACTTGGTAACCATGTGGAACGTGTTTAAGGCAGATTGACAAACACTTCAGCGAAGCTTTTCTGTCAAAACGCTGTCAGACGGATCCATCTGCCAGTTACAAACCTTTCTGAATCTGTTAGTCATCTATAACCTCACACTGAAAACATCAAATTTGGGGGGTCAATAGTAGCCATGCTTTTCATCTAAATCCCTGTAATACATTAGTAACAGTCTTTGTTTAAGTTTGATGGGTGAACAAAGCTCAACTTGTAATGTTTTTCTTCAGGAGAAAGCTAGACTGACTTTAGTGGGTTAAACAAAATCTTAGCCAAGGGATAGGCTAAAAAACATCTGTAGTGAAGATCTTTAGCCAAAATTCGGAAGACATCTTTTACTATCCAACTTGAAATTAATTGTTTTCTCTCAGGCTAAAGATGAACTACGTCCAATTGGCTTCAATAATCTTGACCTATACAGTTTGTTGAAGCTGTGATATCACCAGACTTACTGTATGGTCCTCAAAAAAGACTGATTCCTATATTTTCTCAGCTACATACTGGTGTAAATAAGTGATAATGTGTACACCCATAAAAAGGAGGTTAACAGAGTACTACAGTGTTGGCTGCAATATTTTTAATCTGGTATTCAGTCATCTCAAGCAGAATCAGAATCAGGTTTATTGCCATCGCAAGTAAAAACGGCTTCAGAGAGTAGGAAATTTCTCTAATGGTGGAGATAGATAAGATTAGATAAAAT
>JAVLVB010000286.1:4980599-5107957 GCA_032876305.1 Orestias chungarensis
TATATATATATATATATATATTACTTCTGTTGTTTTGTTCTTTTTTAAGCAAAGATGCTCTGCTGATGGTGAACTATTTTTTGGCTACGTTACTGTTTTGCTTTCTTTTTGTGCACTACTTTCTTGTCTTATTTGAGACAACTTTACTGAATTACCCTCCTGTAATCAGCTCTGTCACACCTCAGCGTTATCCGTGTGTGTCAGTAGCTTCCATTTTTGTTTGTTCATTCTGCCAGATCCTCTTCTTTCGTTGTCTCATGCTTTCCAGCCTTAATCCTAACTATGTCTTCTAGGGTTTTTTGCTCAGTTTCTACAATTTATACTTGTAAAGCAAACATTTAGCTAGTCTCTGTACTTCAAAAAGGTGGATAGAAACAGGAGTTATTACATTTTAGTTACAGAAAAAAGCCAAGGGTAAATTATCCATGTTTTTGCTTTTTCCTTCTGACTTTGCTTTTCCTTTGATTCATATTTTACTTAAATCATTATCAATTTTCATATATACATACTTATATTGAAGTCATATTATTCTTTTCCCCTTCTACTCCATCTATAATTACACAATGCCTTCTGAATTTCGTTGCATATTCATGGGATTATCTATGGGGGAAATGCTAGACCCGAACGATAATCACAAAATTAGGAAATAACATCCAGGATCAGGACTGAATTAAATTTTCTTGAGACAATGACAATAATCTGTGGCTCATGTTTATTTTATCTCATTATCACAGAAAAGTTAAAGAAACCTAGCTGCCTAATTAGTCTTAACAAATATGTTCTAAATATATATTTATAATATGAATATCTTTCCCATAAGAATATCTAACATTTATAAAAAGTCAGTATTTTACAGTTACACCAAAGGATACAGAATTAATCATTAATCGTTTTTTTATGTTGACTACATTTTAAAGAAAAACCATTCAGAGCACTTCTTTTTTTTTTTTTTATTAAGGCAGTGTGTTCCTGAAAAATCAATTTCGATAACAGCAAGGTAAAATGTGTGAACTACACCAATACAGTTAGGATCCAGTTGCCATTTAGATTTTCGTCCATTGTCCTGTCACCAGGGAAATGCTTCATGCGTCATGTAAAAACAAGTGCAGGTTGCAATAATGACTACCAAGTAGCTTGTGAAAAATAATCCCCTGTTTCTTGTGTTTTCTTTGGGGTATTTTTCTAATCATTTGTCTTCTACGCCTCCTCATACCCTTACAGCTCAATTAGACTGACCTCCAGTATGACCTCCACAGCGTTTAAACTTTAAGGTCATGTCCAGTCAGGGGTGGATTGGCCAAACAGGAGTATTCCCAGTAGGCCGGCAGTGGCTGAAATCTTATTTCTTTTTCTATTCTTTCTCTTTTTTTATGTAAAAATGCATAATGCTGGCCAACGTTTTGACGCTCCTAGACGCATGAGGCTCACTGACCCTTTGGTAGGCCCAGAAGTCCCACCCATGGACCCCCCTTGTGAAATCAACTTTAATGTTGACAGGTCATTAGCACTCTGTGTGAGACAGAAGAGAATATATAAAAATGGAGAAAAAAGAAAATGGAGGGAAAGAAACTTGCGCAAATGATGCTGAAATCTAATAAAAATGTTTTTTGCTGTGGGAGCAGTAGTCTTCGGCCTCGGGTCTTTGGCTGCACCTCTCTGGAGGCCGGACAGTGAAAGTGAAGCTCCCGCGGCCATGGTTGTACTCAGTCACTAAATGTTCAGAAACGTTGTCTATGAACTTTTCTTGACATAACAGAAAAGAACATATTATCCTGATTAATTAACCAATGGTGGTGTGGTTTGAGCAAAACAGTTTCTTCAATCCCACTGTCCAATTTGTTCAAGTTTCATGTTCATGCTTTAGGTATTTTTTTCCCCCTTATTTCCTTATTTTCCTTAATTTTCTACTTATTTATGGACATTAAATTATCAAATAAGACAAGAGGACACAATGAGCCGTTTCACATTATACAGTTAAAACTAAAGAAGCTCTGATTAACTACTGTTAAAATTAAACAACTGCACACATATTAGGGGTGTTCAAACCCTTTCCGTACTAGTTCTCTATTTTTCATGTCCAGTTTTGTGTCCACTACATCATCTCCCTCACCAGAGGCCCACCTATTGATTATTTTACCCATACCCGTTTTTCTTCAAGTGTCCTGATATACTTTAGCCGGTATCCTACTTTTAAGAGCAATGCACTCCTTTCTTGGCTCTATTAAACATTTATTTTAGGCAACATTTGATAACTTGAATGGAAATAAATGACATATTTAGTTTCTGTCTTTCACAGGGAGCTCTATTCATATATTTATACAGTGCCCAATACGTTAATCGACCGGTCGATCGTGAGAGGATTGGGGGTCGATCACATGGCATTAAAGGAAGTAGATGACCGCATCCATCCTTCCGTTTGTCTTTTAATTTAATTAAAATTTTATGCGCATTTAAGCACGCAAACACACACTAACTCAAGTTAGCTTTGAGTTAGGCGCCTTAGCAAATTACAGTGTTGCAAAGCGAGTCTCCCAATCTCTCTTAGCAGAGGCGGAGCTACAGGAGCTAGAGTCCAGGGTAGCACCAAACCCCCCTGAAATGTACATATGCTGTATATACGTACACACACTCCACAGGGGGGCAATGCAGTCTAAACTCATATGTGTTATAGATTATATTTGTATTCAGTTAAAATGTACTTCATCCTGAAAGCACAAAATATACAAAAAAAAACATGATTTAAATAATATAAAATGTGTGATGTGCTTTTTTTTGGGGGGGGTAGATCCCTCAAGACTGGTCATGTTTTAAGTAGCTTGCAAGCTCAAAATGTGTGAACACCCCTGGAATTAATAAACAGTTTTAAATCTTAAGTCGTTCCTCCAGTATCCTTCTAAAGAGCAAGCGAACAACATTCAGTATAGTCATCATTTATTTTATTCAATGACCCAGAATATAAAGATATATTATTCAGGATAGTAGTGTTATTAAGGGCTGGTCTAGAATAGTACATGATTGGACCGAGTTGGCACAGTATCTGTGTGAGGATTGTGGTGGGCCAGTTTGGACCAAAAAGTCCAGGGCCAAATTTTCTCCCAGTCCAGGCATGTATCCTGTCAATGTTATATCCACTTGTTACCATCATCTCCATAATTTAACAGTTGATTCTTGTTTGAGCCCTTCATGTATTTTGCTGGCTTTTATTCATTAAACATCTAGCTCACCTGATCTGCCCCACCTCCTGCCTGTGATTGGGTCCAACTGAACAACTGCTGCTTTCTTACAATGATCAGCATCTCTGGTTTAGATGTTTAAAAAGCCTTAAAATATTTACAGTTTTTATTTATGTAAATGTGTATGGAAAACTCCAGGCTCAGGTTCGTCTTACAAACAGATTTCTACAAGGCTTGAGACTCTTTGACTTGTAGGGATTGTTGTAAACACACAAACCAAACCCCAAATTCACATGTTGAGTGAGAGTTTGAAAACATCATTAGCAAAAGTTTGTTACTATTAAGGCTATCCAGCCAGCTGGCTCTGAGGTGACAAGGTAATTAACAAGTCAAAAGCCTTTATGCTCATCCTGTCAAGCACCCAGAGAGAAAATCACATATTTTTGTTTCAACGAGCTGATAAATCTGACGGCACCTTTTGGTTCTCACTATCTATGAGAATCCTCCTCCCAGTAGCACCTTGGTGCACTAACAAAAATCTTCAGATGGGGAAGAAAGCCAAATGGTAATTCCTGTCACACTTCAATAAGCTTTGATCTTAAACAAGAACTGAAATATGATGTAACAGATGTTTCCTTTTTATATTATCAGACTGTCTAACTGCAGTACTCAAGCAATAAACTTTGTTCAGCACCCAATGTTCGTGGCTCCTTAGAATCAGGTCAAATATCATGTTTCGAAGGAAAGATCTTTTTTATACATAAAAGCATCTATGATGTAACAGTTTTTTTCCCCATTTTGCATTAAACTACAGAACTTGGCATAGTTGTAATGCCATATTTCTCTGATAAAGGTTTAGTTGATCAGCTTAAAACTAAAGTTTAATTTTGGAAACATTGTTTGGAGTATTGTTGCTGGGTTGAAGGGGGGATCCTGCCAGCAAGAATCCACTTTATGCCATCCTTCTGTCCCATCATCTCAGAGCTCTTTCTACGACAGCAGGTCCTCTCCTAAACCAAACTCAACTCACACTTAAGTCAAAGCAAGGGAAGCAAATGGGTGTAGTGAGTAAAAAACCTCAAAGTCTGCAGCTGCTTTTTCACCGCAGTGTCTAGACAGACTCTGTTATTTTCTCACTACCTTCCCACCCTCCAAAATCTGCAAAAAACATTGTGAGAAAGTTTGGGTTCTCTTCATGATTTATAACCTTTTTTGCGTCCAATAAGGAAACCTTTTGGAATCATTTCAGTCAGAGGTTGGAAATACAGATTTGGAGGACATGGACATATTTCTCATCTAACTCCAGGCATTGTGCAATAAACGCCCTTTTAACCTCTTCCAGTAATGCTTTTAAATGTCTTTAAGTTTTAATGTGTAGTTTATATCTGTGTTTGAATATAAAGAAGATGAAACTGAGGTCTTGTGAATTGCTCCAAAATCTGTTATTTGTATATTTTTGTTTAACTTGTGTAGACTGAAATTAATATCTGTTCTATAAGAAGCATGTGCTCATTGTCAGGAAAACTATCTGCTCACTTTCACTGTTTATTTGCTTTTTCAACCTTGGACTCCAGTCAGGATGGAAAGCTGCAGCAACAACAGGCAAACATATGGACGAAGGCGATATTCGTGGTTGGGAAACAAAAGAAAGATCAGAGAAAAAACAAATGCCGCTTGGATCTTTCAATACATTCAGTCTGGAATATTGTTCGTGCTGCAAAAAAAATAATAATTTCAGTAGAAAAAATCAATGTTTGCATGGTACCTAACTAAAAAATGAAAGGTGTACAACTCTATCCCCGATTAATGGGTTTGTGCTGTGGTTTGTACTCTAGTGAAGTCTGTTGTCCAGCCCTGGCAAGTCATTTTATACTTTATTGGTTGCTTCATATGTTCTGCATTTGGTTATTTTTTATCTCACGGAAAAATCTTTACCACTTTGACTTTCATTCTTCTGGCAAAAACTTTAGTAGCCATGAAAAAAGCTAAAGTTGGGATCTGGGCCACTACTGTATGCTGGATATTTTACTTGAGTCCCTGTCCCCAGCACTGTTAATTCAAACCCGGTAGTCCTCATTATGCCATCCAGTTTAGCAGATGCAGAGTTGCTCCAGCATTAAAATGTGACGTTGTTGGTTTTGACTTAAAAATAAAAATGTAAACAATGGATACGCAAAATTGACACGCAAAAAATAAAAAAAACATTTCGGAGACCTTACGTCTTAAGACAGAAATTGGTCGTCGACATTGTCTAGGCAGCTTATTTTGCGAGTTGGGGTGATGCCGCTTACAATAGGAAAATTCCCAGTAACCCAACAGTCCTTATTTTTAAACACTTTTTTTTAGGTGATGCTTTAAACAGAATCCATTCTGAAGGTCATTTGGATATCTGATCCAACATGAATATAAGGCACTTTTTCATGCTGGAGAAATTTGTTTTTCAGCATCATATCTAATGTGAGCTCTTATTGTTGGGCTTTATTAATGCCAATATAATTCATTATGTACATCATTTGATTTTAACAAGTTTACCCTCGATTTTAAAATCATCTTTAAAATCAGTTCTGGCTGTTTTATTTTCCTTTTTTTCAACCTTATCATCTTTTCTTGGAAGTCTCACAAAGTCCCCAAAGCCAGAACCTCAGACTGCCTGTGTGACACAATGTTGGAAGAGTCATTGTTGGTCCAAGCCCTCAGTTTATCTACAACAAATCTATGTTTCTAATAATTTCTGTGTTTCTAATAATTTTTGTGTTTCTAATAATTTCTTTGTTTCTTATATCCAACAAGGGGCTCTGGTAAATCGTTTAGTTATTTGATTTGGAGACAGCTAACGGATTCCTGAGAGGGTAAAACCATGTCGTGCCTGAAAGACAGAGACCATGAATATCATAAAACATTTTATTGACACTGGCAGTGATGTCACCGTTTACAGATGATTTAAGATAACGTTGCTTCAGTTTCTATGTATCATGCTCAGTAATGTTATTTGGCCCTCCCCTATTTGATCTTCCAACACATTTCAAGCTGCATTTTGTCATTCACCTCTAATCTTTGTCTGAGAAGTGTTTAATTGGGACACACCTGCTGTAATCTGGGAATATTGCATCCAACCCACTCTGGATTTTGCAGTCCAATTTAATTATTTGCCTTGTTCAATTTGTTTGTTATTAAGTTTTCTCACCATTACTGTAAATACTTGAATCCAAGTGTTTTTTATTACAATGTATTTATTCTTTTCTTTCCGGAGTGGGTGGCTTAAGCTTCATTACATGTCGTACATTTAACTTCAGACTGGCTTTACGTTGCTGAGTCAGACCAGGAAGCTGCAGCAAATCCCTGCCTTCCTTCAGATTTAGGGGGAACCTGTTAAAACCTTGAGCTTGGTTTAATTGGAGTTGACATGGTGAGTAACTGAACAGTGTTATCCAAGTTTCAACATGACAAGGCTGGGGTTGTAATGGACCTTACTAGTATTACATTGCTCTGTACAGCTTTAAGACTAAGTCAACCAAGCATCTGCTCCTGTACTTAATCATTAGTATTTATTACAAAACCAGAAGCTCTAACTTGTGTCCACGTACAGTAAAAGTATGTTCCCTTTGTAATCTGACAACACAAACGAGGCAATGGTCTTGTTTCTGATTTAACACTCAGAAGACATTAACAGCTGGCAACATGATCCTTTTTATCCCTTTTTGTCGAGTAGAATTAGGTTTTTTTGGCTAAAATATTTGCAGAGTACGTTTTTAAATGAAGGACTTAGATATTCTGGACATGTGCTTTCAAATATTGAATTATCTTTTGTAAAATTAGACATAAGAAAATACAGAAACAACAAAAAAGGAAAAACTTCTACAGCAGAGAATCATGCAGCAACATTTAATTAAATAATTATGTATAATCCATTTTATTGCAACCCTCTGACGCTTAACAGTAACAATCTCATTTTTTAATAAAGAGAACTTAAATCAATGTAACATTTCATTGCAGTAGCATAATCTCATATAATCAAACACTTAATTTGACTCAGTGCTTATGTGGGAAAAAACATCAAGCCTTTACAGATATGGTGCAAAAAAATTGGCTAATATTTTTTATGTAGATCTGCGTCCATAGATCAATCCCCTCTCACTCTTGTATACAAATTACAAAGAACAAAAGAGCAAAGGCAGTTTTATATGACATGAGGCATATTCAAGGCATCATTATTGCCATCAAACTGATGCAAATGTAGAAATGAAAAAAAAAGAGAGAAAAAAACATACTGAAATAACTAAAATCTCCTTAAAAGTGATAAGGCTTTAATAAGCTTTTCATCATATGTAGGTAAACAGTCTCACTATGCTGATGGATAAAAATGAAAAGTGCTGGTAGTTTGTAGGGAAAGCGTTGGACGCCAAACCAATATGTCTTATTTGGCTTCTTTTTTTTCAAGTTGTAAAAAGTGAAGAAGTCAGAGAGGGGTTACACACTGGTTCAACAGACAAAAACTTATTTTGATTTAAATTAATTAAATTTAGAAATGGCAGTAATGTGTCTCGGTCTGTACCAGCCTAGTTAAAGCACAGATTATTCATTAGCCACTAAGGTAACTAATGATAAAAAACTCCACTGACAACAGGGATACAAATAACTCTGTTGAAAACTTTTTAATGTTGCATTTTTATTCCCCCCACAGTGAATAAATATACTCTCATTCGGAGTTGGTGATTTTCTGCGAGGTTATTTTTGTGGGCTTTTGCCACTCTGATTAAAAACCTATCTAGATTTAGCTTAAGGTGTTTTAAACGTCATAAGAACTGTACTTATCAAAGTATTCTGTCCAGATTTTCTCATTAGACCAGGTGGAAACATTCCTTAATATTTGTTTTAAGACGTAATCTGTAAAAGCTGTTCCACTTTTATTGAGATACTCTTGCAGTTAAACTTGACACAGGTAAGGGTCCAATAATATTCAGGTTAAAGAAAAACTAAAGAAATCTGTTAGATTTTAAGAAGATGATAAACAAGGCTTTATTTTATTTTAGCTCCTGAAGCAATTAATGGTTTCTAGCAAATCTGCTTTTGGTCATTGCTGAGGGTGATGAGGGCTGTGACACTAATAGAGAGGACTATGAAATCAGTAATAAATCATTGATAATTTAGGAATAATTGTGTTATGCAGCAGCATTGTAGTTTAGTGCTGAGATATTGTTTTAGAGTGAGATGATCCTGAGCTCAGCAATAGGTTCGAATGTTTTCCTTTAGCCTGCCAATATTATTTTCATGTCCCTCTTTAGCAATGTTTGAGACAAAAGCAACAAAATTAAACATCAAATATATAAACTTAATGGAAGGTAGTTCTAGCAGGAAGAGGCGTACCTTGTAAGTTATCTGATGCTGTTCAATGTTTCTGTGTCTTTATTTCACTGAGGGGATCTGAGGGGATTTCTCATCCATAATCATACAGAGTTAAGACAGTTTTTGCACTAATTCTTCCTAACATAGACATGATTCTAATAATAGCTTTGATTTGAAGATGATCAACAAGTTTTTGTTAAATCATTTATAATAACTCTTTCCTTTACATGAACAAGTGCAGGTAGTCTTACTGAAAGTGAAAGTCTTTTAATTGTTTAACCATCTCCTTTGAGCTGTTGGCCAGAATAAAAACAAAAAAGATTCAAATGTGTTTTTTTAATGAGGAAAAGTACTTAAAAGATGTAAAATTGTAATAGGATTTTTTTCCAAAACTGTAATCAGTTACAGTTTCTCAGCGCTACATCAGACTCTTCCTAGCAGAATCAACTTTGCTTATCTTGATGTAAACACGCATCCATCACATGTACATGGTATTGTTTATAATCAGCTCATATTATATGACATAGTAAGAACAAAGTCTCTGCTGCAGCTCTACAATGAAATTATTGCTTGAGCTCAAGTGAACAGTTTTGCTCAGATGTCTTTGCAAACACCAACATTGGCACAATAAATCAACAAACATCTGCTAAACCATGTTGTTTTGCATGATTTCATTTATGAAACTGGGTTTGCATTTGTTTACAGCAGTAAAAATAAACCCGTCGAAATCTGAAACTTTTGCAAAGGCCAAGACTTTTAATCTGTAAAACATTTATCATTAAACTGTGTACAGTTTAAATGAGCTATCTCTCTGGGCGTGCACGTTTTTGTGAGAAAGAAACAAGATGTTATTGTTTGCGTGTGTATCAGTGGGTGGGTATGTGGAACATAAATGTGAGTGATATGTTTGCTCAAAGCTGTGGCCATGACATGATGTTTCACATTTTGAAACATCATGTCATTTTGACTTTTAGGAGCAAACTGATTTACCTACATCAATGTAAATTAAGTCATGAAAAATAATGTTCTGCAGGACTTATCAGCTCAGTTCTGCAACAATCATCAGAAAACAAAAGGGATGGCAGTAAATTTGAGACAGAATAACTCACGCTGACGGTTACAAAAAATCACATGTATTTCAATTCACAGAATCTGAATGGGTGGCAAACCGAAACATGTTGCAGAAAATGAGGTTCAATTGATCATAGTTTGTTCACATCATGCAGCTGTTTATAACTGGAGAACGGAAAGGTTGTCAGCCTGTGATAATCTCATTTAATGCTTCTGATTGTATGCTTCTTAATCTGTGTTTCTCATGAGGAATAGATCAGTTACTTCAAATGAACAATTAGTACCAGGGCTGTCAACCTTCAAAGACACCAAAACCTTTGACAGACTTCACTCTACCGTGCCAGAAATCCCATTGTCTAAAGTTATAAAGTAGCAGCTTCCATCCAAAATAGTATTCAACTAAACTAAACTAATCAAATGCCAATAACCTGCCAGGTTGCAAGTTACGTAAAAGATGCGCTCCACCTTCTTGTTTACAGCTAGTATGTGTAGCTAGGGCGTCTGAAAACAGTTTTACTTGGTTACTGTGTAATTAATGAGAAAAGTGGAAGCTTATGTTACAAACATTCTCTGTTTATGCAAGAACATCTTTTAACCCATAAAGATCAGATGCATCATGTGCTTTTCCTCTTCGAAACTGACGCAGAGGGATCATGTTGGACATGAAGTCATAGGTTTTTATAACATATCATCAAGGATTTTTTATGTTTTTTATCATCAGGGAAAAGAAAGATTTTTACACTAATTGTTAACATTTTCAAGTTTGTAAACAACAAATCTAGAATTATACCTTCGTCATATAAACCACAAACATTTTTTCTAAAATTCCTGTCTAAAATTTGTTGAATTATATTAGACAGATTGGGTTAATCCCGGTTATCACAGACTAAGTGTGTCAAAAAAGCCGAGATTCTTATCTACACCGAGCTTGTAGGCACAAAAAAATGTGGCTTGTTAACGAAGCAATTCTTTAGATTTTTGTTAAACACAACCTGTCCATAAAAAAAGACCTTATACCAACATAGATGCTGTTATTTGCAAATTTCTGAGGTTACTGGGTCGTTGGCAACACTTATGGCATATGATAAAGTTAAAAATAATAAAAACACAACACATATGCATTTACAAGAGCGAATTTCAAAGCATGCGCTTGGTTACTAGAGGATATAATAATGCATGGAATAAAAATAAACAGAGAAGTTTGAGGTTTTTCAAAGGAAATTCTGTTGGAATTGTGTTTTGAGCAACTATCACCGCAGCCACAACCACCAGTGAACACCCCCAACTGCAATAACAACAGTTCCACAAACCAGAACCCTCCAGATCCTGTCATCTCTCCATTGCGGTAAATCATCTCCCCTCAAGTAAGCAAATCCTCATTAATCTTCTCCACTTACGTCGGGTTTCTACGGATGTGTTCATCCTCCTCCAGAAATCCTGGTTCCTCACATAGCTGAATCCATTTCCTTGGTTCCCCGTATCCAGAGCCGACTGTATTACTGTGAACATTTTGAAACTCACATTTGTAAATAAAATCACTTTTACTTATTAATGGTTTCCGAGGCCACCGAAATCATTCTGGAGCCCCTGTCACTTCCGCTTCACCGGGGTTTCATTTCCGGCAGTCCTGAAAGGTATTCGAGTGAGGTGGGTGGATTTGAATATCAAAACAAACCAACCAACCAATACTGTCTCCTTGTACCAGTTACCATCCATTTCAATAAAAATTCCATGCAGTTAAGTGGCCTAGTTTATTCTGGCTGTGAGCTGTTTCTCATTTCTCTCTCACTAGTTGATTAACTCAAATTAGAAACATTTCCACTTCAGCATCCCCTCCGAGTTGGTGCCCTGGATGGAAAACCTCTCCATCACATCATCCATCCTACACGTCCTCTCAGACTCACCACAGCCAGAAATCCCCACAAAAGCATTTCTCTGTTTTCTCTGCCTCACAGCCAGTTATCGAGCTAGGGTTTGACTGGCTGCATCTACACAATCCTCAGATCAACTGGCAAAGCGGTTCCATCGACACATGGTCATCCAACTGCCACACCACCTGATTGCTCACTGCCGTTCCTCCCAACCAGCTCTCCGCCAAGAACCAAGAAGAATGATCCATCAACTCACTGGTCCTCAGCAATGTTATTGCCGATTATTTGGACGTAAAACAAGTTTTAAAAAAGCAAAGGCAAGTACCCTACCACCTTACAGACCATTTGTCTCTTCCGTAGACCTCCTGCCCGGTCCACCTTTACCCTCCAGTAGACTTTACAACTTCTCCCATAAAGAACTTGAGTTGATGGAGAAATACATTAATGATTCTCATGCCGCCGGCCTTATCCGTCACTATTCCTCGCCCCTTGGAGCTGGTTTGTTCTTTATTACTAAGAAAGACGCATCCCTCTGGCCATGTATACATTAGCGTGGGTCACACCTGATAACTTTTAAAAATAAATATCCCCTTTCCCGTATCTCCGCAGCTTTTGAGCCTCTTCACTGTGCCACCATATTTACCAAACTCGACGAGCACAACGCATGCCACTTTATCCGTATCCGCCTAGGAGATTAAATGTAGACCGCTTTGAAAAGACCCCTAGGTCACTTTGAGTGTCTGATCATGTCCTTCAGTCTTTTTAATACCCCATCCATGTTCCAAGCCCTGATCAACAACATTCTCCGTCATTTACTTAATGAGTTTGTTTTTGTTTATCTTGATATTCTGATTTTCTTAGAGACCCAGAGCAACACAAGAAACATGTCCGTTAAGTCCTTCTCTGCCTTCTACAAATTCGCCAAATTATTTCAACTCCGGCAAATGTGAATTTCACAAATCATCCCTGAACCTTTTGGGTTTTATTTTTGAAGGCGGACAGGTACACGCTCACTCAGCCAAGATCAATGCAGTCACTGAGTGGGATGTCCCCAAAACATGCAGACAGCTACAAAGGTTTCTAGGATTTGCTAAGTTTTATTGTAAGTTCATAAATGAATACAGTAATATTGCCACCCCACTCACTGCACTAACATCTACCAAACAACCATTCACCTGGACACCCACTGCTGACACTGCACATAACAGCCTTAAAAAGATGTTCATCCAGCATGCATTCTATTTCAGCCCAACCCCCTCAAACAATTCATCCTTGAGGTTGATGCCTCAGGTACAGCGGTCATGGCTGTTCTCTCTCATCGTTCTGTCTAACGACAAACTTCATCCCTGCGCCTTCTTTTCCCGTTGTCTTTCCCTGCCGGAAAGCAATTATGACGTGGGGCACCGAGATGTGCTGGCCATTAAGCTCGCCCGGGAGGATTGGTGCCATTGGTTGGAAGATGCAGAACATCTGGTGCTGGTATGGACCAACTGCAAGAATCTCTCTTATCTACAATCTGCGAAATGGCTCAACCCCAGACAGTTGTTGGTTCCTGTTCTATAAACGTTTAAACCTTTCAATCTCTTACAGACCCCTCAAAAAGAACCTGACGCACTTTCCAGACTGTATTCCCCTGAAAACAGTCCCCTCGAACCTTCCACCATCCTCCCTTTCAGCTGCATTCTGGGCTCGGTAACCTGGGAGTTTGAAGACATTGTACAGAAGGCCCTCCATAACAAGACCTCAACCCCAGAAGACTCTCTACATTCCTCTTTCCATGCACTCCCAAGTAATACACTGGCATCACAGATCCAAGTTCTCGCATCCCCAAGGCTCCAGTCGGACCACCGCCCTCATCCTCTGTTGTCTCTATTGGCCCACCATTCATCTAGACATACGGTAGTACATCCATGTTCCATCTGTGCTAGAGATAAATCCAGTAACAAATCTATATTCGGCCTGCTTCAACCGCCTCCTGTTTTCAAGAGACCCTGGTCCCACATCGCCTTTTACTTCATTACCAGTCTTCGTCTTTCCAAAGGTATGACTACAATATTAACCATCTGTTTTTCTAAGTCCTGCCATTTAGTCCCCCAGAGAAAACTTCACACAGCTCTCCAGATAGCCTGTTTACTAATCAAACATGTTTTCAGACTCCAAAGCATCCCTTTAGACGTTCTGTCTGACTGTGGCCCCCGGTTTGTCTCACAGGTTTGGAGACATTTTTGCGCAGCTCTGAGGGACAAAGTCAGATGGATCTCCAGTTAACATAATCAGTCAAACAGTCAGAGAGAAGTTGAAGCCACCCTCCGCTGTTTGACATCCATCAACCCTCCTGGATCCTCACATCGCTGAATCCACTTCTTTTGGTCCCTGTTTCCAGAGCAGACACCATTCCTGTGCATTGTACTGATTATCTGTCTCCTGAGTCATTTTCTGTTGTGAGTCAGAGCCAAAAACTAAAACCTTGTCAAAAACCAATAGTAGTCTCTACAATACTTGCCAAGAAATCTTTCATAGGGCTGCCTTAACAGTGACTTGAGAACTAAAAGAAAATTCAGCATATTTTTTGTATCATCAAATAAATAAATATGTTTAAATGTAAATATCTTTTGGTGTAAATTAATCCGATTATTTTAAACTTCAAACTATATTTTCATGGAATTGAAATTACATTTTAACTTGTGTGTCTAGTATTGACTTATGAGCACACAATTGCAGTTGTGTCGAGTATTTTGTGTTGTCTACAACATAAGCAATACTCCAGTCTTCCCTCACAGCACAGCAGACAGCAGCGGCCAAGACTAACAAGCCTTCTCTTTGTGAATGGGGCTCTAAGTGTGAGTTGAAATTCACCTAAAATTATTTGCATATCTACATGTTTAGTTTTGTGTTTATAGAGGAAGCCTAGCCCGTGAGGACCTAAATACATAGCTACGATAGTGGCAACTTCCTCAAACCTGCGGATATGTAAACATGTTTGAACCAACCAGGAATTCTTTTCCACTTGTAACGCTGCCAGCTTCTGTTTCTCTAACTTACTTTCCTCTCAGTTGGGGAAATAATTTGATGCAATGACAACTCTGAGTCTCAGATTTATGGAGTTGTTTAAACAAATTGATACTTCTGAGGATTATTGAAAAGAAGGGGATGGAAGGAAACTCATGTTCCACAGCATGGTTCCACTTAACGCCAGCTGGTGCTAAGAAAAATATGCTGACTAAAGATTATCCTGAACAATGTAGCTAACGGCTCAATGTTAAACTTTCTGTGAGCGATCTGAGAAAGTTTCAAGAGAAAAATGTCGATTTATTTTTCTGACGTTTCTCCTTCTAAAACTCTCTTAAATAAAATTTCATTATGATGCCACAGTTATGCAGAGAGGATGTTGAAACAATCTCACAAAACAGATGCTAGCATGTTTGTTGTGGCAGAAAAATAACAAATTCCTGGTTCAGCAACTCAGCAAACCTAAAGATCCTGGATTTTTCCTCAAAACTGAACAACTCAAAGATGAGAAAGTCTTTTAAAGAAATGATCGACTGTGTTTGCACATTGGTGTTTTTGGGATCATGGTTTTATGATGAAGATACAACCATTAGCACCTCTTTATGGATCTATTTTGTTTTCATTCACAGTTTAACTAGTGATAACCCTTTTCTCTTAATAAATAAACAATGACGTTTCATAATTTGTTATTTACTTAGGTTATCTCTGCCTATTATTAAAATTGTCATTACCCTTTCATCAAATTGTTGTTTGCGTCTTTGAGTCTCTATTCTTTGTTTAAATCTTCAGGAACAGTCCTTAAAACACACATAGATCGTACAATTAAAGCTAATAAGTTTACTGTAGTTCTGGTTTGCTAGTCTTCATGTTTTATTCAGTCTATCATCCCATTTAACCAGTTTAAAAAAATATTCCTGTGATTTTCTAACCCTAACTCAGAACTTAGATTAAATGAATGTGTGATATTTATGTATTTGGAGAGACAGAGGATGAAAGATCTGTTTAAAAAAAATCCATGTTTGTGAACTCTTCTGTACGTAACACAGAGCATAGCATCAGCATAAAAGACCCTTCTGACGGATGTATACTTACATCTGGTATTTATACTCACAACAACCAACATAAAGGCTTGTTGGCTTATGTTATTTACCTAACCCAGCTTCATGTAGGATTGTTTTCTTCTGTGGGAACCTGTGGTAGCTCTCAGCTCAGCCTATTTCAGAAAACAGTTCAGTCATACAGCTGTGAAAAAAATAGGCTGAAAAAAAAGGATTCTTTCTGCTTTAAAAGTTTTAACAGTTTATGAAAAAAGAATAAAAGATCATTTATATGATTTGCAAGGCTTTAATAACTAAGAATAATTCCTGCAGAAGATATTGCTATTATTAAATAACTTTACTGAATGTAAGTTATACAGACATAAACCATTTATCATTAAGAATATACATTTTTTCTCCTGTTAGCCTGTGTCGTGGCTCATAATGCTGATTAATACCAGTTGCTTTACTGCTAAGAAATGATCAGATGTTGTTTTTTTTTAAGTGCCCTGTCTTTCGTTAGCTGTAATCTGCTCTCAAACTCTTTCCCAGTTCCCAACTACGCAGCCTGTGAGGCCGTCATTAGATCAGTGTTTATAAGAACAATGTTTGTTCCACCCAATCTTTGGGTCTTTTGTTCATGTAGCTTCCCCAGGCTTTGTCCAAAAAAGCGTCTTAGATGTGTTTGTCTACTTCTACACATCCCCTCATCACAAACGATGACATATGTATTCAGGGAGGAAACAGAAAACTCTACCAAATCTCTTTAACAACCAATTATAGTTTAATCCAACAAACTAGATAGAGTTACCACAGTGTTGTCTTTTTATGTGATTCCAAAATTGTTGGAAGTATCTGTTTCAGGGCAACATGTTCTTGAGAAACAGAAGAGACTTAGCTGTAAAACTCTTTTTATTGTTAGTAATAATCTAATTATCTAAGTACCTTAAAACTCTTGCAAAAGGCTTTATATCTAAATTAGACACAATGTGAGACAGTTGCTTTGACAGCTTTTATTACTGCTAAAACTAGTTTACGGGTAACAATGACTTTGGGTGTTCAATATAATCCTTTATTGTTTTGTAACATTAAACAGCTGTAAGCCCTAAAAGTTCCATGAATTTATGTCTTTGTAAAGATTCTTTAAAATGGTACATTTTCATTTTCAACTGCAGTTCAGTAAGAGATCTTTGATACATGTATTGCTATTTCAGTTTTTAGTTTTACACTTTGTCACCTCACTATCTCAAACTTCAGTGTAGATTATTTGCATGTAATATGCTGGACTAAATTAAAGATTGTTGTATGATGAGAGGGGAAATTGTTCTGCTGTAAGGTCTCAAACCTGTTACAAAAGTTACAAACATGCAGGACTATTCAGATTCTTTAGCCAATGAGGATCAGAGAAGCATTATTATGGACCAGCCTGCTCCAAAAGTATTCTTTGAGGATTTATCATTATTTATTTCCATTAATGATCCCATCAGCTGTCACTGCTAAAAAAAACTATTTCCAGCACCATGATTCTCCCTTTACCATGTTTCAAACAGGGCATAATGTGTTTAAGGTAATCTGCAGTGTTAATCCGCACATCAGGAAAAGTTCAGTTTTGATCACATCTGACCACATCACTGTTAATAATGTGTCTGTGCTGCAAAACTTTGATGAACTGCAAATAGGATGTTGATCTCACCTCAGGTCTTTGTGGGTTTGCAGTTGAGCCATGCTCTTTTCATTTTTAGACAAAGGCTTAGATAGTGCTGGGTGAGATGCTCAAACTCTGCGCTGTATCCATTTAAATGTGACCAAATGTGACCAGATCCCTATGAGGTAAATAATCTATGAGACATTATAGTTGTATCTGTATGAAAACCAAGTTGGCTCGATGTTGAGCCAATAACTACATTAAATTGCCAGCAATAAAAATACTTTTTTATGAATATATTGCATACACTCTCATTCCATCTCACCATGAAACTAGAAGTCAACATAAAGAAAAAGCAACAGGCAGAGATACAAGGACACTGTAAAACCCCTGTGAGAACAGGTTTTTTTTTACATTCTGATTTAAAAGCTCAGCAGGAGCTTTTTCTGGGCAATGTCTGCATTGCTCTTCGAGCCAAATTACAGAGAGCAACAGCTTTAAAAGCACTTTGGCACCAGCTTGAAATCTGAAGAAAAGATCACTGTTTCAGTTTTTTAGCCTATTGTTCAGCATCTGGGATCATTGGGATCTGGTGTTATGAACCCGAAACACTGCTTTGACACACTTCCAACCTATTCCTCATGTCCGACCTTGCCTAGATGGACTCTGATGGTTCGTTAGTCATTTTTTCTGTCTTTAAGTAATGGCATCTTACATGACTGATTAATAACGGTTATGGTTATGGTTATGGTTATAAATAAACCTAAATGTTTTTTGTTCATCAAGTTAAAAAGGTCATTGTTTTCTACACGGAACATCCAAAGTAAAGTGAAGGATTCTTACACATTAAAGGTATTCTAGTTTCGTTTCAAGGCTTGTGATTTAACATGATAGACCGACACAGAGCACCGGGATTCCCTAACATAAAATGCAGCCCAGTCATTTGCCACATGAAGTCTCATAATTAGTATCTGGATCCTAATTTGGCCTAATCTTAGCCTATATCCAGCTGTTTATGAAGGACTTGGTGGCTTTTTAGTGATAGTGAACAAACAGAATGAAAAAGACCAGGAAACGTTCAGGAGAAGAGGAGGTATCCCATGGTTCAGATATTCTAAAGGTGCACATTTAAATTTATTAGATGAACAGAAAATGGATGGCTGGGTAAGCAACAGCCAAAATATATGGAAACTCTGGGGGAAATGCAGGTTGCAACCTGCATTTCCCCCAGAGTTTCCATATATTTTGACTGTTGCGTACCCAGCCATCCATTAAGCGGTTTACCACAATCCATGTAGGGGACACAGCAACACGTGGAAGAACAAAAACCTGAACTTTGACAACATGACAAACTACAACTGTACCATAAACACACACCCTCAGTGTGATGCATGGTAGTGAGTTAATCTGTGGGGATAAAAGCGTTTGCTAAATGCATAAACATAATTCTAAATGTACTGCCAAAGCTACAATGGGATTGTTTTGATCAAAGCATGTTCACGAGTTAGAATGACCCAGTTAACAGCCACAAATGTATGGCACAACTGGCACAAATGTATACAAAACGAAAATACAGTGAAAGAATTTTGTAATGATCTGATGAGGTATGCTAAGTAAACCAAATCACACTGAGGTTGTCTGAGCAACAGAAAAAACTTTCCCTTAAAAATATATGGCGCTTCCAAAAAAGATTATCTGAAAACTATCATAATGTCTGGAGGTTTGTTCCTGAATCCTCCACCCAGCCTGAGTGTCCTTCCTTGAGTGTAAGTGTGACGTAAATCAAAGCCTGGACAACGGTAAAGCCTGACGGAGCTTAACCTGATCCACCAGTTAATAATCTCTGACAGTCTGCAGCTTTTTGAATGTTTCTCACATTATTCTAGGAAGGAACACCCTGTTGATTATCTTTCTGCCAGACCTCTACACACACACACACACACACACACACACACACACACAAACGTGGTGGAAGTGAAACCACCACACCCTGCCAGATGACCAGCTCATTGGTGTATCCAGAACCTAGTTGTACGTATTTTTTTGTTTTTGCACAAATTGATCTTTGGAAATTTTATTCTTCAAACAGAAACACATTGATTGCTGTGTAAGTGCTCCTCATATCTTTTGAAGTTTGCACAAAGTAATGCTGATCCCATCTTTTGCTGTTATCTGCGAGAGAAACCGCAACAGATAATTGAAAATGTTGCAGAGGGATCACTCTTGGGTTAAAGACCGACAGGGTGGGTTGGGTGTTTTTCGCCAGAAAAATCTCAAAACTACTGGGACATCTCACTAGGGAGCTTGTTTAACGCCACACTATTTGACCTTGTGGCTAAAACAACTGTTTGCGTACATCTTAAATGTGTCTACGTAGCAACAATGTACAGCTTTATACACGTATTGAAAACCTTTTGGTTTAAAAAAAAAAAAAAAGCATTCAGATGCATCTCCGAAAGGTCACCAGCTGGAAAAACAGCTTTTATCAGAAGAGCCAGCTGTGAGACTAGTGCTGAGAGCAAACAGTTTGCTGGATGAAGATAAGGAGGAAAGAAGGAGATACGGAGATTTAAAGAGTTTTTAGCTGGCTGCTAAAATTGGGTTAAGAGGAGAGAGGTGAGAATATAAATAAATGTGAGAAAGAGACTGATACTAGCCAGAGGTGACACACAGGAGTCGGATCTAGTCTAGAGAGCTCAGTAGCCTCCTGGCCTACTTTGTACTACCAAACTCACAAATGTTTAATTCCAATGAAATTGATGAACCAGTTAGGTGCTAACTATGTTCTTTATAGTTCCCATATAGTAAAGACTCCTGCAATCAAGTGAAAATAAAATAAAAACAACTTATACATGATCCTACTTCGAACAGACATTGCTGATAAGCCGAGCTCAGCTTCGTTTCCCACCAGTCTCTTGTGGGAAGCCTGAAATGGCTCACTATGGCTCCCAGCCCAACTAAACAGTCTGGATGGAGGATTATGAAGTAGTGCGAGGTTGAAAAGAAATCAGTGGTTGTGCTGCAGCACTAGAAGTGCGGTTATGCTAATTTGTCTTCAGGAGATTTTGATGATTGGATTCTATTGTTTGCAATGATGCAAGAATCAGTCAAATGGTTGATTTGGGCGCTAATATCTAAGGTAATTAAATATAGGTTGTGTCAAATTGATTTCCCCGAAGCAATTTATAAAACCTGATTCTGATGTTACATAATTTAGCGATGATTACCAGAGAACACCAGCATCATTATTCTCAATCAGCAAAAGTCAAATGAGTTCCCAACAATATAGAATGATACACAACATTGGCATGAAACCTTTCTATTGAGCAGTGGCTGTTTGGATTTGGCCAGTGTGACTCACCTCCCAGGGCACCATTGTGTTAGGGGGCAGTATGTTTCTCTATTCCTGTATGAGAGAGACTGTTTTGTGTGCAGTGTGATTGTTAATTTCAATCCAAAGCTAAACCCAGGCAAACTTTCACCAAGAACCTTCTCCAAGAACATAGTTCACTGGGGTTAAAGAAACTGGTTCTCTTCAAATTATAAATGAATTCATTGTTATCAATAACCATTACTTTTACTTTTACTTGCAAGTCTTAAAATCTTGATTAAACTGAATGCTTATAGATATGTAAAGTTACAGTTACACGTCATCTATGATACTGCATGATTTATAGTAGATTTTAATTAGGTTTAGAGGTTTTGTGTTTAATCCCTTCCCCTGTTTGGGTTTTAAATAATTGTTACAAAATTATTTCCTTATACAATCATGTACAAATGAATACCCGCAGCTGTAATAATAGCACAGTTTAATAACCAGGGATGTAAAACATTAGGAAAGCACTTTTGGTGTGTTTCCATGTGCAGGAATCGACTTCACAATAGTTCCTATGACATCTTCTTTTGCCACACAGCTTCCAATTACACCTACCCTGACTCCCTGCCTAATGAGATCTCATGGCTAGATTTAGCTGCCCCTCTTTATAGGACACAGTATATTTATATTATTTTGTGTGTAGCTTGGTACTGATGCCTTGGAGAAGATTGACAGACTGCTCTGTCACGCCCAATGTCACGGTTTTAACAGAGCTTACACTTAATAAAAACTGACTAAAGACATACATTAAAACTGCTTTAACAAGGATTTACTGATGGCAGGGCTTTAACACTGCTTTTTATTTTAAAAGGTGTATATTTTTTTTTGTTGTTCTAGTTCAAACATTTTATAACAATAACGCGTGGTTTCCCAATATAATTTCTGACAGTTTTGCAAACTCCCAATTAGGGCTTCAATGATCAGACATATTGATATTTCTAATTTCTATTGAATTTTTGCAAATTTATTAAAATATTGCAATTTGAATGCTTTTCTTTCTGGTAAGCTTCTCTTTAACAGCTATGGCTTCAACTTTTTTGTATCTGTGCAGTCAATTTAAATATCAGAAACTATTTATAGAACATTTATTTAGATTAAAGATTCTTCCCTTTGGCCCACTATGCACATTTAAGAAAAAAAAGGAACTATAGAATAACAAGGATTATTTACGCATCAGATTATTTGAGTTATTCAGAGAAATCCCTACACTTACTACTCATTTATACACTTAATTCTCCAATGCCAAGTGGATGATCAAGTGGATTTATCTTTTCTTTGTGTCTCATATGCTCTATATTCCTGAATAAAAGCCTTCACACAAGCCTAGATTCCTGCAGGTTTGACCTCTGGTCACCGACTGTTTGATGTTCTGCATAGACCTTATTTATAACCTAACTCTCATAACAGATCGTGACATAGCTGTAATAAGATGAGCTAATTGAAAAGTTTGACAGAGAAGAGAACATGGTGAGAGAAAGAAATGGTTTGAAAAGAAAAGGGAAAAATAGTGAAGGGAGTCCTGAGGAACCTAATACTGCAGCCTTGATTTTCTTACTTTTTTTTTCTGTTAATCTTTCCAAGGAAAGTGATCAGGTAAACCAAATCATCATCTGGGTAGGCGAGTGTTTAAATAGGAATAGGAAAAGAAAGCATAATTATATGATTGTTACTTCCAAATAAAGGTGTTTCTATTTAACTTACTTTTGTAATTCTTAACTTTGACTTCCAACTAAGGAGCCATCTTTTTTGATTTCCCAAAAAAAGTTCCTATTAATCTCTTGCTGAAAATTATAGCATGAAATTTTATATTATTTAATATACCACATGCACAACGTACAGGTGTAATTCAAAAGTGTCTCAGTTTGAGCTTGTTTTCTTCCAAACTAAAACTGGTTTCAGCATCAGACCGGAGCAAGTAGTTGCTTAGACTAGGCAAATTCATTAGTATAGCACATTTCATGTACAACATCGTCAAAGATTAAATAGTAACAGTTGAAGTGCAGAAATTCAGTAAGAAAATCACATTCAAAAGTAAAATCAAGAAGATGTTTTACGTATTTGGTTTCCAATTCCAGCAAATTACTTTTTAGGTTTAAATACTTAGAAAAGTCTATTTTCTGTTATATAACTTCTTATTTGTCAAAACCACTTTGGTTTATTTCAGCATCTATTTTTAAACTTTAACAAAGATCACCAGGTCAATCAGTAGGTCTTTGTTTTGAGCAAATGTATTCATGTCACACACTTTTGGTGTTCTCTGGATAAAATGATGACTAATCATCTTGTTGGTTGAACGTATGCTTTCAATAAGTGTAAATTCACGCTGATCTCTTATATATTTGGGTTTTTGTGCAGCAGATGAAAAACTAATTTCTTAGAAACACATTTAAACCAGATTAAAGTTATAATTGAAAATAAGGCCACCATAATAAAATGGGAAAGATAGTGGGGGAGATCATTTCAATTTACTAAGAAACAAACAAAAAAAGTTAAATAACCTAAACACATAGAAATTATTTGATTTTATGAACTGAAATGGCAAGACCAAATATAGACATACACGGAAATATTTAAAAGACAAAGAAATGAACCCCAAAACGCGACAGGGTCAGACTGGATTTGACTGTTAAAAATGAAAGTAAGTTAAATCAAAATCAATGACTGTATTCAGTAAATTATAATATAGTTAAAAAGAATGCATATTCTGATTTATTGAATATGACTTTAGGTCACTCTGGGTCCAACATGGTGCAGTTTTTACCAATATCGTCTTGAAGCAAAAAGTTACCAGGTTCAAATTCCAGCCTGAAGTTTGTCTATATATAGTTTGCATGTTCTTTTCCAGCATGTGTGAATTTTCTCAAGGTACTTCAATTTTCTTCCACAGAAACATTAATATTGTGTTATTATTAGATTAATTGGGCGCTCTACATTGCCCTCAGCTATGTTTGGTAGTGGGTAACATTGTTTTATCCTTGTTTGTCTGTGTTGTCCTGTGATGGGATGTCAACTAAGCCAGCGTGTTAGCAGCTCATTGCAAGGTGCCTGCCCACCATGACCCTGAAAGTAGACGACGGATGGATGACAAATAATTAGTGTCAACTTTGGTTGGTACATTAGAGTAAATTTATATTTTTGAAATTACATAAAAGGCTGTTTCATGGGAAATTTATGTTGGTTTTCTTGAAGAAGAAGTCACAACTTTTGGAAACTAAAATCCTGTTTTTTCTTCAGTTGCTGTGTCTGTGTGACGGCTGGAAGGATAAGATTTAAACATCCCATCACAAGAGACATCAGTGTCTTTAATACTTGGCAGAAGAACCAGAGACAGTGTTGAAGACAGCTCAGGCACACATGGCAACAGTAGGACTGGATGTAATTATCACAGCACTTTATGGTGTACAGCTTTGTTCTCTAAATTAAAAGGAACCAGAAGTTCAGAAGAACTGTGTGAACATCAGTCTGGGAACTGCAAACTATTGATTATTTACGTATCATATTGATTTTAAAACACATTTAAATGATATTATCCTTTCGGTGGTGTGTGTGTGTACAAAGTTCACTTTTCCTCTCAGGTCAGAAAGTATTCCCACTTAAGTTTGCAAAATTATGTTTTTGGGCCGATTCAACTCCCACAATGGAGATTTATGCTAAAAATAAAGATACATCTCCACGTGCCAAATCAAGTTTCCCAACATTAGTGCATAAGGAGAGCCAAGGCTTTCTCTGAACTGGAAAGGCTGAAGCCAACACTCCATTCACTGACTGTGGTGGGTGATTGAAATATTACCCAACATCTACCTGTTATGTTTATGCAAACTATTTTTTTTTTTTCATTCGGTCTTGTGTCTTAGCACAGTATTCTCACCCATCAACATCCAAAACCCAACTCTCTACTTCCCCATGCCACGAGGTTTAACAGTCTGGTTATCAGTCAACAACCACAAACGCATTCTTGTGAGCCTCCTCACAGAAAAGCAGATGTCCAGTTGATGCTGAAATAGCTAAACAGGAGGCTGTTGCCCTTTTCTCACTTAACTTATTGTCCAATTACAGCCAAATGAACCTTAGAAACCCAGAGGGACGATGCAGAGTAGAGACAACTGCTGATTTACCAGTTTATGTTTTTTGTCCATACATTTTTTAATGAAATTTCTGCAGATCATTCATACATTTTCGCATTTTATATACCTGTTCCATTTACTGTTAGTTTTCTTTTACTTTGAGAGGTTTTTTTATATTACTTATGATGTCAAATCACACACTGTCTTACAAAAGTAGCTGTTAACCACATTTTCCACAATATTTAATATATTTTGTTATCTGTGCTGCCACACACCTTACTTTAATGACAGGAATAATTATGGACTTTTTTAAACTTTGTAGCATGCTGAGGAGATAATCCAATCACTCAAGTCACTTTATTGTGCTGGAGCATCTGAAACATGTAAGCTCCCTTGAAAACCGCTGGTTCAAATCAAACAATAGTTTTATAACTGTTAAGTCAATGTGCAGACTAAAATCCAAATGGAAATGTATAGCAAGACATGACAAAAAAAAACATCTTGATATTTGCACTACTTTCTGTTGGTCTTCACATAAAATGCTGATATACCAATGAGTTTCCTTTTCCTTTGCTCTAAGTGACTAAAGCCGGCTCATTGTTAAAAAGTGTTTTTGTAGCAAAACCAAAGCATGTAATAAACACGACATTGACCACAGATGGAGACGCAGGGGAGGAAGTCAAAGTTGCCAAAGTGGCTGGAAAGCTTACAGGAAGCTTCCTAAGGGGTTGCACATTTGGACAAACTATTCCTGTATTCCTAGAGCTAATTACTTTGTGCCAACAAAAATAACCATATCCCTTTAATGGGAGCACACACACACACACACACACACACACACACACACACACACACACACACACACACACACACACACACACACACGTGTTTGTGACAAATGTATAACATGCACTAAAACACACACTCAGCACAAAGTCCTATTTTGTCCTTCGTGAATTTAAAGGTGTATCAGCAGAGGGCCACCCTGGGTGTTCCTCCCAGCGAAACACAAGCACACACAGAAGCACGGCCATGTCTAGTTCTGTGAAAAATGAGATAGGGAGGGTGTTTCTGATAACTCTGTTACCCTCTGTCACAAAACTTCTAGTTGTCTTTATCACTTTCAATTTTTTAAATAATATATCAGAACTTAACGTAAAATGGTTTATTCTGGACTTCACAAGCGTCAAGTAGCATAAATATGCAAACTCAGACTCCAGATATACGTTCAATCCAATATTTACAAAAGCCCACAGATGAAATAAAATAAATGTTTATGTTACAAACAAACTAAATCCATAGGAAGACTACAATTCTGAAGCAGCACTAAATTGCAGTTCACAACTCCCCCTTCTATTCACAAGTAAAACATTTGTCCTCGTAAATCAAGCTAAGTGGGAGAAATCCCAAATATATCACAGAAAGCAGACGATAATGCTTTTGCTCTCTGCTAGGCCACATATCCTTGCCACCGGTTGTTTTATTGTTAAACATAATGTAACTTAGAAATGTTGCATTTTTTTATTTTATAAATACCCAATAAGCTAACATATTGGTAGCTGCAGTATGTAAGTAATGACTCTAGCATTGTTTTATGTAGATTAGGTTTGTCAGTGCGTTATTTTAATAACTGTGCTGATGAGGAGCCATTAGCAAAGCTGCAGCACTCCTGCAATCTTGAGCTTCAAAAGCGGTGCAAGGAGGGAAGGTGACATTTTCTATTGTTAGGAGATGACATAAAGACAAAACAAACATTTTTATAAGATGAAAGTTAAGTGGACTGCAGACAGGACAAGGGTTTGGGACTCAAACCTTATAAGTTTGTTACTACCTCCCAAGTTAATTCAAAAGCAGTTGTATACAGTAGTAGTGGATTGTAGTGGACCATCCAGTCTGTGTCAAGATCTTTAAGGTTACTGCAAAGCATAAGGAACATATGTAGGTGATGGAAACAAAGTGTAGACTAGAAGGGTTTTATAAAGAGGTACGGAGGGATTATTATGTTTGTGTTGCCCTATCTGCAGGATTTGACTTTGTTCATTATTTAGGAAAAGCTAAGTTGGTGGTCAGCACATCTGGAAACAAGCTCTTTTCTTAACGCTTTCTAGGTTGGGGAAGCACAATTCACGGATATTCAGAACGTCCATCCAAATAAATATTGGGGTGGGTCGAACCCTACGCTGTGACTGATCTGAGTAGGAGTTCAAACCTTGTTCCCTGGCATCATCGTGGTGGTCCCTGTGCAAAGAATATCCTGAAAAATATCAAAAGTAAAATCTGTCTTCAACTCAGTAAAGGCTGTCTGGCATACACACACATACACGGAGAACATCTTCACATACACATTCCCAGCTAACATGGACTGGACCTTTCCTTGTGTTTTTGAATTGGGAAATTGAGCCCAGATGCTTGAGAAACAATGAGATGATGTATGTTGTGTGTGTGCGTTTGTGCACATTTTTTTCTAAATAAAAAGCACCTGTATCACTCGTGTTTCTTTATTGCATTAAGGCCTAGTGAACATCATAGTTAAAAACCTTTAAATGACAAAAGACCTAGAGGTCTCATCTATAATGTAACCAGTTGACCAATCTATTCTAAACTTTAATTTTGATCAATGAAGGGGCAAAGGCAAATGAACAAACTTTTTCCACTGGAAAAAGTTTGGTGCGTTATACACAAAGCAGGACTGCAACATCTTCTGAGTTTCCATGTCTTTTAATCACCAGACAAGCAGAGTCCCTACGACTTTGCTTATCTTCATCCGTCTGTCAGAGTTATCCACCGTCGTCTACAGTATAATTTTAGATGAAGCCAGAGTTGTTTCCCATACTGATCTCCCTACAGAGTCAGAAACACATTTCACCACTAAATCGCAGATATATTTTAAAAACAGATCTGTTTGAATGCACAAAACAATCACACATCCTTTTTATTCATTTATTTATTTTATGTTTATTTGAAGATTTAGAGCATCATTGAACGTTTAAACATGAACCACAAATAAATTACACTATTCTTTGAAAAAAGAATGTTAAAGTGAAAGAAAAAATCTTTATTTATAAATATCATTTACTGAGATTATAAAAAGAAACACATTTCCTGTCATTGATGTACACATGACTGAGATTTAAGATAAAATAACCTTAACATAGTTCCATTAATGTTTTTCCCAGAAGTCTAAATTGGCTTGTTATCACTTCTGTTTCACCAGAAGAGACAAAAATACCATCCCGTCTTATGTTAACTCCCTTTTTTGGACAGGATGTTTTTAACTAGAATCTTCCCCATAAAGGTCCATTATTTCTTAATTATTCCCCTTCTCATAACATGTTATTTGCCTAATTTAAAAATGTATATTCCTAATTTAATGATATGCTTTGTTTTTAACATGCCTGGTGTTAACTAATCCGCCTCCTCACCATTAAAGTCTTCCAGTTACCTGTATTGTCAGATCCTCCATTTAAGCTCATCTTCATGGACTTTGTATCCCTCGGGTTTCTGCTGTAAAATGTAACATAGTAACTAATATCTGAGAAGAGACAGACCGTGGTTAGAGTATCACAGTCAAGCTAACAAATGTTTAGTAATTCTCTTGCAAAGGTTAGAATTAACAGAGGGCACAACATAGTTTGACTGCACAGAACTAATTTTGGAAAACGCACACTTACACCTGCTCTGAACGTTTGTTTTAGCTGACTCTCGAAAAATGAGGTATTTGACTAGTGCAAAATGATCACATCTAGGAACCCACATTGGTTTCTCAAATGTTTTTAAAGTAAACAGAGGTATGTACATTGAATTAGATGACATACAAGCAGATTGTGATGATTGTATTCTTGCTTAGGTCCGATTCAGAGGAACAGTTGAATCCTTAAATGGAGACTTAAGGTAGGACCCAAAAAAATAATTCTAGGGCAAATGAGAGATGTTCCATGGAATCAGTAAAAGTATATTACCAAAGGGACTTGATTAACACAGCTGTTGCTGACGTTCAGGTGTCAAGGAAAGACTCGTGGCTTGAAGAGATGATCAGACCAGGATGGTTCAGACACACAGGAGGCCCAAACCTTGTCCTTACAAATGAGCAGCACAGGGACAGGGGAGAGGGGGAGAAGATTAAAGATATAGGAGAGGATCTTCAGTTCATTCTAATTTTCGCAACACTGCGCATGCGCCACCTCATCTCCAGTAACGCCCCCTGATATCAGGAGCGTGTACGTCCTCAGCACATGGTGTTTCTTCCATTTTCGCTGCCGTACGGGGAGGACCTCTCTTCAATGGTGAATGATGCGTCTTGTCCGTCCCGTTTTACTGCCTAAACAACAATCTGCGCATTTGCAAATTCAAACATGAGCTCGCATTGTTCGTTTTTGGATTGGCTGTCATTTTCAATGGGATTTTCAATTGAAATTTTTATATTGAAGAGATCCTCTCGTACACCTTTAAGATAAGCAAACCCGTAAAACCATGGCAAAAAGAAATAATTAAAATTTCATAAAATACCAAACTTAAAACCATTTCAGAACACTCATGTTGAACATATGTACTTTTAGATTTCTTTAGTTTTGTTTTCTGACATTCTTTACTACTTAATTTTGACCCCCAAACTTCAGAGCCAACATGCTGAAGCCAAGTTCCTCATCTCCCACATGGCCGGTGTGTATTTCAGTGGAACCACGTAAAGTATACAACCGAATAGTGAGATGTGATATGAGACAGTAAACTTACATGAAGACCAGAGGAGGATCATTTTCTAGTTTTCAGGCCGAGCTTCCAGTCTTATAGTGTGTGTATGTTTTCTGCTCCAAATGTTTCCAAAAGCATTCCAGTCTAACAAAATTCAGCAGCTTCTACTCTAAAGTGACATTTTCCCAGTTCTTCAGCTGACAAAATGCACATGTATTTTATTTTCTGTGGACAAAAAAAACTACTTTGAGACAATAAGACACAGACAGTAGTGTGAAGGGCCCATCATGATTGTGCCGAAGCCGAACCGTCACACGGTTGAGGGACGTTCTCGTTTGCACAGATCCAGATGAGGTTTAAGCTTGGCAGAGAGAAACATCAAAATAAAGATCAAAGAGCTGGAAAAACTAATTTTATTGTCCAATAACAAAACAAAAAACAAAACAATGAATGAATAACATATAAAAATGCATCGATGGGTCATTCACCTGCTGCATCACAGCAGAACCCAGCCGGGGAAATTCAGGGTTTTCGTCTAACAGATGCAACAGATGGGTAGCAAAATGCATTTTATGCATTTCAATTTGGAATCCTAAAGAAATAAGTACTTCCTCATGTTTATGTTTAATGTTTAGGCATTAGGCAGACGCTTTTACCCAAAGCGACTTACAAAGTAGACACAATGTTACACTTACAATCTGACCATTAGCTATCTAGAGAAAAATCCCTAGTCAGATTCAGTGGTGACAGTGAAGAGATAGTACAGAGAGATTAATGGAGGGGGTATAGAGGTATGGATAAAAGTTAGGATAGGAGATGCTCTTAGAGAGGTTGGTCTGCAAGAGTTTCTTGAAGGGACACTGCTGTTCTTGTGGCGCTTGGTGGGTCATTCCACCATCTTGTAACAAAACAAGAAAACAGTCAGGATTGTCGTAAGTGTGGTGTAGGCTCTGCTAGACGACAATTCATTGATAAGCGAAGCGACCGAGCTGTGACATAAGCCTTTGCAAAATTATTCAAGTAGATTGGAGCCGTACCGTTAAGCCCTTTCTAGGCTAGTATCAGGGACCTGTATTTGATGTGGGCTGCCAGGGATAAACAGTTAAACTTAATAAACAAAGGGGTGACATGAGACTTTTTGGGCTGATTTTAAAGGTTTTATCGTACAGGCTGGGAGACCAGTCCGGAGAGCGTTGCAATAGTCAAGGAGCGCGATAACCATAGACTTAACCAGGAGTCTCAGAATCCAAAAATTTCCAAACCTTCAGCCATGCTAAAAAACTGGATGTGTAGTATTGAAGCAATTATTACTGTTAAAGGTTCGGCAGGATGGTTGTGACAAAACGCACCTGAGAACAATTTTTTGAGGACAAAGTTAGGCAATTTATACCATAAAGCTGCAACAATAACAGCTAAATCCTGAGCCCTAAACGCTAGACAAGTCTAATGAGTTTAAAAGTAAAAACTAAAATACTAGATTCATGTTTTACTAGCTTACTAAAATATAGTCCCTAGAAGGAAAAGTGAAGGTAAACCAAGGGCTGGAGAGATACCAAAAAGTTTTGTGACAAGTATGACTTCACTGAGTTGTACCCTTAGTTTTAGTTTGACAGGCAAAATGGGGCTTATGTTTTTTTGCAGAGATTCCAAACAGGGATGATGCCCAATCATCCATGATAGGTCATTACTGTGGAAAGTTGTTGACAGATAGATTGGTGTAGTTGAAATAACTGTGATTATACTTAAGTCAAGCTAAGTCTGTGTGACAGTTTTTTCAGTACAGCAACAGAAATGTGTTTGCATTACAAACTCAACCAGGAAGGATCAAATGTCAGTCTCATCAGAAAGCAACATGGTGAAGATTTAGCTCAATTACAAGCACATCGTAACCATCTAGATCATTTTTTGTAATTTCTTCTCTAGAGAGAGTATAAGATAACTGTCATGATACCAGCGTTGAAGTGTTTTTGTGCAAGTGTGAGTCTTTCTTCATTGAAGATCTCTGCTGAAGGGTCTGCCTGACTTGACTGCACACCTGCCAATAATTCCCACATCAGGCATCTGGGAATTAAAGGAGCTACAGGACTTTAAGACTTCTCTTTACCTGTTGTTCAACTCTGCTGTTAGAATCAAACTGTATAGAAAAGCTCGTTATTTTTAGGGAGTTTTATAGTAACTTCTATTCAAGATATTATGTTTTCATACAACTCTGACTTCAGTTTACCCAATGTTAACAACTGCTTGATTTTGAACTTCTTCAGCAAGTCACCATATGACAAATTGACAAATTGCCTGCTCTCCTATACTGAAACCACTAAACTACTACTAAAATCAAATACTCCAACTGGAGCTGCAGTTCAATTAAAGATATTTCCTTCTAACACCAGACCTTCAAATAATCTCTATCCCCAACAGTCGTCTTCCATTATCCCATTTGAAGCATTATAATTCTTTAGTCAAAGGTCTTCCTTTACAGTCCCCTGGAACTATTTTGAGATTATTGGAGGTTTTAAGACAGGAAGGTAGAATTTAATCAGAAGATAAAGATGCTTTGACTGCATATAAGCATGTTTTTAGCAGTAGTGGTATTAACTGCATCCTCATTTATGAGGTTTTATCCATCATGATGACCTAATTTCAAAATCTTCTCTGTGGTAATAGAAAGCAAACAGCTGCCTAATAAAAAACAGGAATTTAAAAAACACATTTAAACATTTCTTAGAGAGTTGTTTTTACTGTCATTTTAAGTTAAACAGTTTTTTTACCCAGACAGTTGAGACATTTACAGTAACCATAATGTCTTGATTAAGCTGTGAAAGAGGAAGTGCTTATTTTATAAACATTAAAAGACATTAAAGATAAAAAAGTGTGTGCATTATATTTAAAACTGTTGTATTAGTGTACTACACTCATATTTTCAAGCATAAAATAAGGTAATTTGAACATCTCTAGTTCAAAATCTAATTCATAGATCAAACTTGATCTGAACTGAGCTTGATCATTCTTTAAAAACATTTATTTTATTTATTTATTCTTTCGATATTTGCATAAAGCACCTTAGAATCATGGAAACCTTACTATTGCGAGATATGGGCTTATCAACATGCATTAGATTTCCTAAAACATAGTAGCACCATTTCTGTTAAAGGGGAGAATTATGAAAATGTATTTTTTGATCTTTATATGATATACATGACATTATACATAATGTCATTTACTAGGTTTTTCACTGACTCATTTACACATATATAAAGACTCTTTGAAACTTTTTGGGAGCCATTTGAGGGTTCCTTGATGGCTCCACCTGTAATGCGCCGCCTAATTACCTAAAGCTCCATCTTTGAGATTTGGTTCAGTTTCAGTCTGGCATTATCAAGAATCAAGAATCAGTTTATTTATATAAACAAATTTACAACAGATGTCGTCGCGAGCCACTTTACAAGATAATCAATTAAATAGATACATCCTTAAAATTAATTTTGAAAAAGTTTCCAATCTAACGAACCCCAGCAAATTGCATCGAGTCATTGATTTGCAGCATTCACTCCATCTTTTAAGCTGATCTCTCCCAGGTCATCTTTAACTTATTATTAGACCTTTTTAAGGAGAGATTGGTTTAGAAAAAAACTCAAAAAGAACTTGTTTTGTGTTTTTTTTTATATCTAATCTCATAATATGGATGCATTGGAAGTCTCCAAATACTGAACTTACCATCTCATTAGTGTTTTATGTGTGGCTGAAGCTTTTCTTTTTGCTGAAACTTGCGGACTCCAATAATTTTTTTCTTCCCTCCTTGGAGGCCATTTGTATGGTTTGCTTGTAGGGGTTTTGATGAGCCCACACGATTAAGTAATCAGTAACCAAGTTATGGGGATTGGTGGAAATTTGAAGTCACCCATGACTTGATAGCAGCTGGAGCAGCAAGCTCTCAAAGACTCCTTCTTGCACACAACAGGACACCTCAGTACTCGTCAACAGTCCTGGGTGATTGAACTTTCGAATGAGTCAGTATGATCCAGAACACCCATACTGCAGATAAAACGGGGCCTTGGGACATTTTATCTGTGTTTTTGTGTGACAGTGCTTGTATGAGTGGGATTGAAGACCATTGAGTGGTCTCAACTGAAGGGAAACAACTTGAAAGACAGATTTTTTTACACCATGTATTTGTTTTCTCATTAAGATCTTTGCACTCCTGGTTTATAAATCGTGTATATACATATTATTGTGTCTTTTTTTTTATGTATGTTTATTTTGCTGCTTATGATTTTATCAGGCTTTGTTAGTTTATTCTATTTTTACACTATCACCTTTAACTTCATAACCACACACAACGTTGATCGAAGAATAAGAATACTAAACCACAATTTAAGTCCCTCAAGCCACCAGGGGGCCTCAAAGACAAATTAAATGTATATAACATGTTGCTACATCTTCACTTCAAAAATCAGAATGTTGATCTTTAATTTATGTCTCACCTAACTTAATTTTGAGTTGAAAAAGCAATTTTTAATCACCAACTAATTGTATTTTTGATTTTAACAATCATATTGTAATGCTACACATTACATCACTTGTGCAATTGTCAATTTTTAAATAGTTTGTTTCAAACCCTACATAAAAAAATATGGCCCAACCATCATTTACTGTGAATTTAACTAAGTTGTTTTAAAGATAAATCAAGATGTGCCAAACGAATTCAAAGGAAATTGAACGCTCTGCTTGAAGCAAAGTTTACAGTGTTCAACAGTGGTATATAAAACTACTGAACATACTCCCAGGAAGCCACAAACCAAAGCTGTTTAGCCGACCTCACACAGACAAATGAATGAACAAGCGAAACTAAAAAACACGTAGATAACCAAGGCCCATTAGCCAGAGAGGAGCCAACAAGAACTGGTTGTCCTAGTGTTCTTTTAACATAACCAATGCAGTCAGGACTTAAAGCCGGGTACCCAACCTCCCCTCATCCATGTTTCTTTTTGTTTTGTTGTTCGTACTGTTCTGGTACTGTGAAGCTGCCAAGTGCCAATAAAATGTCAAACCTCACACCCAATTTTTAAAATTTTACCAGTGTGCCTTACACTGCTATGTTTTACTTGATCTTTATATTATCTATAAAACTTTATTGGAAACTGGTTGGGATTTATGTCAATTCAAATAGGCATGGAGATAGGTTGTGTAAAGGTACAGGAGGAAAGGAATAAAGTATAAATAAAGGTGAATAATCAAAAGAAAACAAAAAAACCGGGAAACCATGATGACAACATATGCAGACATAACAATAACCAAATCCCTTAAAAAATATCATGTACTAGTTAATACAGCTTGTATCTATTTGCTACTTTAGCCCAACAAAGAGAGTTTCTGAAAACACCCGAATCTAAACACCAGTTGATGGACCCCAGGACCCCAGGCAAACATAGGTGGGAACAGACCCAAATAAACCCAAACCCTTCTGAACCTGGAACTCAGGGGGGCACACTTATAGGGGACCGCCCTACCAGAGAAGATCGCTAGTAGACACTACCGCAAAGCAAATAAGGCTAGTAAAGTGTCTTGGATTGACGGAAGCCTGAGGCCTAACAAGACAAATTAACAGGCACCCAGTGACCCACCCACCTGCCAACTACATCAGGTACAACACAGATGCCAAGCTTCTCCTACAGACAGTGGCATACCCCTGTAAGAGGGCCCAGGGTCCGACTACTCACCAAAAAGGCTGCCCACACCCAGGGCCCCCAGTAATAGTTTACAAGCATACATCATTGCCTCTTTAGTACACAAAAACACCAGGGAACACATATTAGAATAGGGATGCAATCCCCCCACCACACCCCCAACACACACACACACACACACACACACACACACACACACGCACACACACACACATTCACATTGCCCCCAGAGCACCGCCTAAGCATCAATGCAGGCATCTTTGTTGTCAAAGCAGTTAAGGAAACAGGGAAATGGCCAACCACCCAGCTCTAGCACCAAGAACGTAGAACTTCCATAGCACCCACCCCCACCCCACACAAAAACACACCACAACCGCCATGATGTATACTGTACCAAGCCAACCAGCCAGCCTCTCCACCAAAGCAAAGGCACGCCCCGGACCATCCACTGACAACAGTCGGAAACACATTCTACCACCAGGAACCGCCAGATCCACCACAGGTACCTATATTTTTACAAACATGATTTCAGAGAAACCAGCAACCATAGACAAATGTTTGCAAGGGGCCAGAATGGCCAACATAAAAATCTACCTGAACCTGTCGGCTAAAGATAAATATGAACGCAGTAAGATTTTCCTTACGCAATTACAACTGGTTATCCCAATCAGGGGTCACTAAAATTACTGTTGTCTTGGTTTAAATTTGCCAAAAAATGTCTGACTTGACTGAAGAACATTATTGTAGGTGTAAATTTGTGCTCCCCAAATAGCTTTCAACAGCCCTGGGACCATGACCTCATACAGTTTTTTCAACTGCAAGGAAGGGAATTCTTTTTGTTAGTAGGGTAAACTATAATACGTCCTTCTTAGTTTAGCATTATCATTACCACATTGTCACAGCATCATATCAAGGGAAAAAAAATATATGGCAGTGACTCTTGCTTAATATCAGCCTAATCCGTTAGGGCCAACGGCACCACTTAGTGTAATAAACATGAGGGACCAATTTAGTTTTTGGTTGTTGTGGGAGGAATGATTGTTTTTTGTTAGCTTTAGTATATAGCACAATGCAAAAGCCCTTTACAAAGTGTGACCTCATATTGCTTGATTATGTGGTGGAGGGATAAAATGTGTAAAAATTTTATGCTGGCACAGTGAAAAGAAAGAAGTTTTTTTCCCTGCATGAACTTGGTTTGCAGTGTGACGAGTCAGGCCCCTGGACATGATGACAACATAGCCTTCTGTTGGATTTGGTTATTTCAATGCCCAAGGCAATACACCTTAAATGCAGCCCTTCACCTTTCCATCCATTTGCATCTTTTTTACTGCGCACTATAGTTGTAGTGTTTCGTTGTCTTAATTGTTGACTAGTTTCAAAGTTTCTTTTTAGTTTAATTTGAAATTCCTTTGCCATACTTAAAGGAAACTGGCATTTGTCGGTAATGTTGATCCTTCGAAGCATTTTTACACAGGGGCTGCATTAACCCCACTCACACATTCATGCAGTGATACACAGGTTATTTGCTATCTTGCAGAACTTAGTGGCAAGCTTAACAGAATAAAAAGAGATGGTTTGTGACACACCTGCTTTTTCCACTTTTCCATCAAATTCGACTAAACTTCTGATATTCTTCAAAGAAAAGCATGTGAAAAATATCAATCTGTGAATGCAGCAAAGAGTGTGTATACTGTCATATGAAGTCCGACTATATGGTTAAAACCTAACAAAAATAAATAGTTTCAGATCAATCTTTTTGGAGGATGAAGTGAAAAAACTGTGACTCATGAGAAAATTTGCAACTAAATTTAATAATTTACCCATTTTGGTGTCATTTTAGGTATAAGAGCTCTCTGTAGTATTTCTTTGTTCGTACATTTGTTTCCTAGAACCACCCACGTGTAACGTTTTGGGCTAATATCCCTGTCTTCTAAGTTGAAGTGATCTTAGCTAAATTTATGATGCGCTGTATGAAAGAGAAGCCATTCTTCAACTCTGAATGCTCCCTGTGCCGACATGTAACAGTTTACTATGGTGGCAGGACACCATGACCATCATCCACAAGATAAAGCATTGGACTATACTGTAACTTATGTTTGGGTTAGGCTCTGTTTTTAAAATAGTTCTGTGGTTCTGTGCCAGAATAGGTACATCAAAGAAGCTCAATGACAACATCCTAATTGGTTCTGATATATGTTGCACACCATATAATTTTCTCTGTGTGGAATTTATTGTATAGTTTCCTGAATTAAAAAGTTTCCATACACTAGCTGACCAGGGTTCCAGTATCATACTTTTGGTAACCCCACCAGGGTAACACATTGGCAGTAGGAGAAATAAGAACTAAACTGAGCCCCCCCTCCTCCCTTTTCTTAGCAAATTTGTGTTTTTTGTTGTATTTTTATACATGAACCCACTGCATTTTAATAGTGCCTACCTACAGCAGTCATTGGGTGAGAGATAGGGTAAACAAGGATTCAAGGGGATTTTATTGTCATTCCATCACATGTATTACATGAATAGGAATGAAATTACACTCTCGCAGTTGAGTTTCACCCAAAAAATATCAAAATACAATAAAATCTAAAATGGAGCCAAAGAAAGATAAATACACACGATATATGTAAAATGAATACCAGAACTAGCAGTAACCTGTTAAAGTGACTATGAATGAAAGCGACTCAGTACGGTAAGTGTCTGTAGTTTAAAAATGATTGTCCATGTAAGTGGACTCTTGGTAAACTCTTGGTGGAGTTTTAGAGTCTTACAGCTTTTGGAATGAAGTCATTTCTTAGTCAGGTTGTTCTACACTTAATCCTCCACAGCCTCCTGCCTGAGGGGAGCGTGACAAAAAGTGAGTGTGCTGGGTTGGTGGGATCCTTCCTGACCAGAGTTGCCACAAATTCTTACTTTGTATGTTTCAGCGTTGAGAGGTTTTATGTGGTGTTGTGCTCCTGTTCTTCCTAGGTTGTCCATGCGGGGGTCCCCAAACTACTTCAGACTGAAGCTCTCCTGGCACCTGTGCTCCTGCTCCTGCACAGGTGTTCTCCATCTACAATCAGCATAAGCAGTTTAAACGGAGTGGAGTTCCCTGCACACTCCGCCTGAGTGTTAGTTGCTAATGGGTAACGTTTTTTCCTCAGAGCCAATTCTCTTTTAGCTTCCTTGTGAACTCCTAGTTAAGTCTCTGTTTGCTTTTCTCATGCATTCATACCGATTCAAACTATTGCTTGTGTTCTGAAGCCAGTTATCATCAACCAATTTGAATACTTAGTAATGCCTTCTGTATTATGCAACTCCCCCTCCTTGTATAAAGCCTTAATAAATTACGTCCTCCATGATTTTTTGAATATTTTTGGATTTGTCTATCTAGATGACATCCTCATTTTCTCAAGGAACGTCTCAGAACAACATGTCCGTTAATTCCTCCAACACCTCATCCTTAACCGTCTAAACGTTAAGACCTAAACATGTGAATTCCATAAGTCATCCATCTAATTTCTATGTTTCATTTTGGAGGGCGGGCACGTTTGAGCAGATCCAACAAGGATCCAGGCAGCCAAAGATTGGCCAGGCCCATAGTCCAGGATTTCTATTGCCGTTTTGTTAAAAACAGTTAGACCACCACTCCACTTACCGCCCTCACTTCCACTAAAAAACTGTTTATCTTGGACTCCTGAAGCAGAAGCCTCATTTATTAAACTGAAACAATTCTTTTCCCAAGCTCCCTTATTGGTACAGCCTGACCCGCTCAAACAGTTCGTCCTTGAGGTGGATGCTTCTGACATGGGGGTTTGAGCCGTACTCTTCCAGAGATCTTTAGATGATGAAGAACTACACCCTTGTGCATTCTTCTCCCGACGACTAACCCCTGCTGAGCAAAATTACAACGTGGGAGACCTTTAGCTACTCACCAATTAGCTGACACTAAAGGAATAGTGTCACTGGTTGGTGTCTGCTAACCATTCGGTGCTGGTTTGGACCGATCAAAAGACCCTGGCCTACATCCAGTCCGCCAAAAGACTCAACCCCCGACAGTCCCGCTGGTCTCTTTTCTTTTCAAGGTTTAACTTCTCCTTCTTTTACAGATCCAGTAACAAGAATGTTAAACCCAACGCTCTCTCACAGCAGTTCTCCCCCGATGACACACCTCAAGAACCTTCTAACATCATCATTTTACGAAGCAGCGTGGTTGGCTCGATAACCTGGGAGAGCGAGGGGCATAGTAAACAAGGCCCTAAAAGCACAACCTGATCCTCAACTATCACCACAGAAGACGACCTATGTTCCCCCAGCTGTTCGTTCCCCGAGTTAAACACTGGTTCCTTACCTCTAAGTTCTCCTGTCATCCCAGTTCCAGTTGAACCAAGTTCTCATCGCCCAAAGGTACCGATGGACCAGCATCCATTAAGACTTTGTTGGATATGTCAAAGCCTGTTCCATTTGTGCCAGAAACAAAATTAACAATAAACCTCCTGCCGGACTACTCCAACCCCTGGAACTTCCTAAACGCCTGTGGTGTCAGTGTGAGTTTCTTTCAGCTACTTCTCCAGTTGGCCACAGGGGGTCACCAGTGCTCTTCCTCTGCTCGAGCTCTATGCACCCCAGGTGCGCCCGGTTGGCGCTGATGAGCCGTACTTGTATAAGAGGAGTGATGGATCAGCTACTCGTCGCTTGAGTGTTTGTTTACTCCCGGTAAAACCTGTCTCAGTGCCAATCTCTAGTTGCTTCAAGTATTTTGAATGTTTCTCGTTTATTCTCCTGTTGCCCTTTTCTTTGTAGAGTTTTTATTTGATACTTTGTTTTTTTCCCATGCCTCTAACCTCTGTTGTGCTCACCTCAGGTTATAGTCATCTCCAGAACTCAAACCCATCTCAAGATCCCCTCTGGTTGCTCATGTCTATCTGCTCTCCCCACTCCTCTTGGCTCAGCTCGGTCAGCCTGCTCCAGCATAGCTCCATCAGCTGCACACACCCCCTGGACAACTGCTTCACCATCACCGCTGAAAGAGACTCACCACTCACTCCTCCCTGGCGACAACTGTTCACCCCACACCAGTAACATCGTTCCATTCATTTTCTCTCACCCGTTTGCTGCTACTGACTTTGCCTGTCCTCACCCTCAGAGGTTTCCCGGTCTCCCACGTTGTAGAGGTTTCCAGCTCCCTGCCGTTTACCGCCGCTCCACTGTCTCCCGTTCCTCACCACTCGTTGCTGTTGCTTGTTGCTGCCCGCTGCAGGATCCCCTTTCCCTCATCTTCTAAAATAAAGATCATTGTAAATAATCTCCTGAGAGTTCTCGGTTCATGTGGGTCAGAAGCCTAAATAATAAAATGACACATGCTCTCACATAGCAATAGACTTCATAGCCTGTCAGCTAGTATCTTAGGAAACTACCCTCCGCCATGCAAATGGCTTGTCTATTCGTCAATAGACGGAGTTCCCTGCATACTCTGCCTGACTGTTAGTTGCTAATCTGTAAAGTTTTTCCCTCAGAGCCAATTCACTCGTGGCTTCCTTGTGAATTCCAAGTTAAGTCTCTTGTTGCTTTCCTCTTGCATTTAAATGCAATTCAAACTGTTCCTTGTGTTCTCAACCCAGGTATCATCAACCTCTGAATTCTCAAGATCCCTCCACTAACCAAGCTGTCTTCAAGTTTCCCATGCCGGTCTCCACTCCTCCAAGCTCTGCTCCATCTGCCCGCTCCACGCCTCAGGATTCCATCTGCCTCCGCCTCTGGACAACCACCTCCTCTGACTCCATTAGCCTGCTCATCTCTCCCTGGTGGTTCCCCCACCTACATAAGTTAGAAGTACCATCAACTCCAGTAAAATATTCAGTAGCTCAAGACCTTTACTCACAATCTCTGTTGCTTTGTTCCAGTGCTCCCGGTTTCCCATGCTGCTCACTCTGTTCCTGTTTTAAGAATCCAGTTCCACACTCCACTCCACACTCCAATAAATAGTATTTATCTGATCTCTGTCTTCCTGAGAGTTTCCTGTGCATGTGGGTTAAACTCCTTAAAACAATGTTGACAGTATGTGTTTTAAAAACCAGGGAACACCAGTATTGTGTTTGCATATCAGCTCTAATCCTGGTGAGAAAACAAGAGGCTAAACACAACAAGAAAACCTTTAAAAATATAACTTATAAAAACAAATGGTAGAATTGGGACTGCAGAGTGAGAAGCAAATTATAGTCTTACCCACAAAGTAAAGTTAAGGGTCATGCATTCAGAATAAGTTTGTTTTCTTTTCCTTCCTTCTCCCTACCCTTGTAAGTTTTGGAAAAGCTAAAATTTAATTTATGCAACAAGAATATTTGTGACTCAGCTAGCAGGCTTTATTGCTTGAGTATTTGGTGTGTGAATAAATCCAGCTTCTTCTAAAGTGTCGAAGTTTACTTGAACAGGACAGCAAAAAACATGAAGGCTAAAGTGGAAAATAAAGCTATCTTTCCCAAGCAAGACAGTCCTAAAGCCCTTTAAATTGCTAGTTTAAAAACTAGAAATGAAGGCCCGGTTGATACATCTGCTGTGTTACATCATCTATTCTCACAGTTTCTGTTACTTATTAAGCAAATTGTTGTAAAAACAAATTAAAAAGCAGTCTGTTAAGGTTAAAACATCCATCTGGAGGCAAACCAAATCAGTTCATGTAAGCAGCAACATGTCCAAGATGTTTGAAACCTATCTGGCAACGGAGCTGCCCTGACCCCAACCCACTATACTATCTCTCTGGCTTTTTCGTTTTTCTTTTATTTTTATTTTTTTCTCTTTTTAACATTTTTTTTGGTGCTTTAAGCTTTACAAAACAAATACAAAATGTTTCCATGGTTGCATTTGTGGCATCCAAGAAAAACGCAACAGTGCATCACTTCTGAGAAAGTGTTTTTAAATCCCTAAGCAATAAGTCATGTTTAATACTAAATGATTTTTTGTTATTAAACAATAATCTCAAGTTTTTTTGTAACTTATTTTAAATTACATTTTCCATAACCCCAAATACGTTTTTTTTCCAACTTTGTGTTTCGGTTGTTCGGTTCTGAAGATGATCTCACCTGTTTCTTTCTTCATGACAAGACCTGAACATAGCAGACTGGTGAGATTTCCCTCTATGTAGGTGTGCTGTATTGGTGTGTAGCTGTGTTTCTGTGGAAGTGGGAAAGAAGAATATGTTTTGAAGCCAATAAATTTTGAAGTTTAGATTGCAGGTGATTGGACTTATCATTTATCATTCGATTAACGCTTTAACAAAAAAAAAAATTTCCCACCAGGAGGGGGAAGACATGTGGCAAATGTCATCGGGACCAGGAATTGAACCCGCAACAGACACGTCAAGGGCTCATGGCCTCCATATATGGGTCACGTTAACCCTACGCCACCACAGTTTCAAGGTAATCTTGTGCAACGGCTCTAAAGGAAGCAAGTGCTGTTGAGGGACAGGTGTGGTGGGGTTAAATGGTTAAAGGTGCTCTCATATTTTGGAGTCCCCACCTTTGCCATGGAAATGGATTTAAAAAAAAACTAAGGCAAACAATATTACTGCAGGTATGAAGGATGCAAAAAAACAGCCTGATAAATTCAGGCTGTTATTTGTTTTAAATCATCATATCAATTACATGGAATAGATAAAAAACTTTGTCGGATCATAAAACTCGGATCGATGTTTTTCAAACACGTTGATGTGAGGGGTTTTGTGAGCATTCCATGATTCTTTAAACACCTCAGAAAGGAAAGTCACTGTTGTGCCATTTTTCATCATATATTTAATGTTTAGGTAACACAACTACAAGTCAGAATTGCAACTACCAAAATCTGTAAAATTGGCTGAAAATTGTGTTTAATGGAAGTAAAAGTTGGATTCCAGACTAGAAAACTAAGATGATTGAGTAGTCTTCAAGGAGTTTTGAGTAAAGCAGTTTTAATAAAGGATTTGTGGGTTCACACACACATTGTTAGCAATAAAGCAAAACAGGTTTTCTGCAGATACTACTGTTCCTCTCTATGGTCTATTAAACATCCATGTTAGGTTATTTAGTGCTTCAAAACAATGATGTGTGATTTTGTGTGTGTAGGGTCAGTTGTCCTGAATTGGCTCTACAATGGACTGTTGACATGTCCAAAGTATGGCCCGTCTTTGCAGACTAATCTTTAAGACATCCTCCAGCCTGAACTAAGCAGCTTAGTTTTTCCTGAATATTACTCACCTGATCATCTCCTTCCAAAACTCCATGCACATTTAACAAAATCAATGTCCAAAAAGCCTTTATTTATTGATTCCTGTTCCTCTGAGTTGTTTCCTGTATGCGGGTCAAAAGCTTCTAAAATACTCTGACATTGGCAGATGACTGATTTATATATTAGCTACCATGTGCTAGACATAATACGACTTTTTGACTTTTTTTATTGACTGACACATGGTAGAATGTACTTTTAAAGTAGAAATATGATCCATAGCTTTGTTTTGTTATTCTTTTCAACAAACAATTGAGAAAGTTCAGGAGTGGTTTTATATCATAAAACACTAGACCATCTATTAAGAAAAAAAATATATTTATAAAGCACATAGGCTAGATAGACTTTGACCAAAAGTGACAGGCCAAAAAGGGAGAGCTTTCTTAGAGAAAGAAGCCAACAGACTTATGGTAACACTGGAGAACCTACAGAAGTCTCTTGCTCAGATGTGAGAAGGCGCAATGGAGGCAAACATGAGAGAAAGTCTAAATAAGTCCAGTTAGTAGTTTGCTCCAGGCCATGCAGAGGACACAGCAGACATGTAAATGGAAAACAGCGCAAGTAGAGCAAGCATATTGCACATCACTCTCAGTCTGTCAGTAGAGCAATTAGTTGTAAACTCCACTATTTTGGAACTTTTCTATCTATATGCAAAATGCTATTTATCAAGACAAACACATAAGCTCAGCGGACAGCATGCCTATCATGTAGCATTAGGATGTCACCTTCATCCCTGGGATACAAAAATTAAGCATCCAGGGGGGGATGGTCTGCAGATAAACATGGACAATCTTCCACAATCGGAGAGTCTGCCAGCATTACAATGGAGAGGCTGTTCTATCGAAAATTATGACAAAGTCACTTGGAACATTTAAACCCTTGTCTTTTTTTTGTCTTTTTATCTGGTTATTGAATTGAACATATTGAATTGGTGTTTGTCAAAATATACATTATGACCACGGAAAGTAGACGATAGCAAAAGAACAGGAGAACGGAGATGATAGTGGCATTAAAAGGGGGACAAATACCTTAATGGAATGGAAGAGGCTATGTCGGGACAATTTAGATAAGCAAGCATAAACTGTTATCGACACATCAGTGTGGTCACAATAATGTCTAAAGAGCTAAAACAGATGCAACAGTAGTCTTCTTACATTAGGGCGGCTAATAACTAGATTCCCTGATACTGACTCCTAACACCGGCGTCATCATCTCCTCACCAGTTCAAAAACTTTTTGCAGACAGCAGACATCTGGATGGCCACGCAAAAAGGTTTTGAACCTCTCTCATTGTCTACATTTAAAAGATAACTGGACTAAGAGATTTACCTTGATTTGTCTTTCTGTTGTTATTTCCACCATTAAAAGTAATACAAACTCTCATGTGTTCACGGAATACAAGGGGAAACATTTAAAAGTTGTATTTTCAGTATTGCTTAAATGATATTGTATTGCTGCAGTTGTAAAGTTTTCTTGGTATGATAAAGAGTTGTTTGGCATGATGTTCAATTATAAAAAAGTCACATATTGAGTAGAATATAACACTGAACAAAAAGCAAACATTAGCTTAAAGATATGAAAGCCTTTAAATGCTAAACTGTTCATAGATCACAACAGTTGAGAAAAAGAATGACAACCAAATCGAAGCCACATTGTTGGACACGGTTCACAGAAGACTTATCCTCCACAGGCTGGTAACTAATGGAAAAACCTTCAACAGATCCCAGCTGCTTTCCTGGCTTCCCTTTAACAGTTGAATCAGGCGAAGGCAACCAATCACTGACACACATTTGGCGGCAGCAGTAGCCAAATGATTAGCAGAAGAGACAGCTACATGGACTGCAGCTCCTTTAAGTACCCAGAAAGCCTGATAGGTTGGGTGTGGGGAACGTGACTTAAGAGAACATCATTTTGTTTCTCTACCTCGAGGAGAAGTCCACAGAGACAACATAGAACAATTGCTCACATTCATTTTTTTTAGTGTTTAAGTATAACCTGCCAAAAACTGTGAAACGTAAAAGGAGGCATCACTAGTTGACAGTATTGTTGTTTTTTAAACTACTGTAAATAGAAGCCATTGTCTTGAAGGATTGGGTGGAAACGCATAAAACACACAACAATCTTTTTCAAATGTTATTTGCAGTTATAACATTTTACTCTGGACTTCTCTGACAACTAATTTTGGATACTTATTTTTGCACCTAAAATCCCCTCTTCAATGAATTACTTCAAGATAAACATTAAAGCTTGTTACAGCAGCTTTTATTTGTAGTCTGAATCTATTGGCAGATTTAGTTGGAAGCTAAAGAAGGAAGCACTCAATCTTTACCTATATGGCATGTTCCGAAAGTATTTCCAGTTTTAAACATCATTCTTGACAGAGCAGCTAGTGATGATTTAGGAAGTCATGTATTTGTCTGGATTTGATCCACAGAGTCAAGTCTAATATATTTGGAAATCAGCAAAAAACAGGAACATCATTGTGGCAAAAAAAAAAAAAACTTGCATTCTTTAAGTACAGCAACGTAAAGGGATAAGATGGGTGTATTTCCACAAACTTTGTTTCTGTAATTCCTCAGATCCCAGCCCACCTAGGGGAGAAAACAATATAGTCTAAAAAGACAGGTTTCTACCAGCAAGAAGCTTCCTTTATCTTTATCACTTTTAATTTACTCTCACTCTTAAGTTGAAAAATAAAATAAAACTGAAGGTAAAAGTAGCTCATCCACCTATTTGAGTAACAGTACCTCATCTCCTGATAGTCCTCCTTTGCCTAAACATGTGCATCAGTTTCCCACTGTTCCTTCCTTGGAAAATTTCATAGATCATGACTACTGGAGATGAAGAACGCTCCATACGAACTGCAGTTTTAGAGATGCTGGGATCTTTTCATAACACTATTCTCCAAACTGAACCATAAGCCATTTAAGTATCGCTGGTGGTTCTTTATGTTCAAAATATATGTTTTACAGTTTTTTTTCTGCCATTGAACATTGTATATAAAGCACAAAACATTAATTTGCCGCCTGATATAGCCCACCCACTAGCATGTGCCTTTATACAGAAATTTCCAGTGTTATCCACTCACAAAAGAAGAATCGTCTTATTTGTGCCGACATTCAAGGTTTACATTTTTCAACACCGATTTCGAAGAATAATCAAAGGTGACGTTTTCTGTTTACCACAATTATGTGGCGTGTCGTACTGATCAAGGTTAAAAGTGAGAAGAAAGCATTAGAAGGAATTAAATGTAAAAATGTGACGCAGGGAAAAGATTGCATTTGTTTAGCAGAGCTGTTTAGAAGTAACTGAGTGCACCTTCTTAAAAAATCCTTTCTGTCAACTTTTCAGACAAGCAATGGTAAAAAGTGTTACAACACAGCTGTACTTTTCTCAGACAGAGTTCCAGTTGAGTTCATGTTGGTGAGCAGTTGGCCTGTTTCTCCCTGAGAAAGATCAGTATCAGGGCATGTTGTCTGTCTGGCAGTCTGGACTCATAATTGCTCAGCGTGCTGCTTGGCTGACTGCTGTCTACCCACCTGTGACTCCCTCCGGTCCTTCTGCCTTTTTCTTTTGAGCTTGCCTATTGTCTCTGGGCACATTAACAACAGGTGCAGAAAGGCAATTGTATCCTACTAACAGGTATATCGAGTGAACAGATATAAAGCGGTAATTACAAGTTCAACAAACCTTTTACATTGCTTATTAAAAATAGATGAAAACTTCAAATCAGCATAAGTCTGTAAACATAGTGAAACTAAACACGCAGAATTGTACAACAAAAAATGTGACAACAGAAGAACACTTTGTTCATGCTACATTATTAATAGTGCAGAAGGAAAGGTTTGAGTATTATTCAATTAAAGCGGCATATCTTCATGTTATGACTTTGTTTATTGGCAAGACTGGGAACACATTAAGATTCACACCGAGGAGCTGGATGGATTGATGGATGGATGGATGGATGGATGGATAATCAGCAAAAAATGCTCTTAGCTCAACTCCAGGAAGAGTAATTTCACAATAAGCAGTCGGAAGACAAGCGATATTTCACTTCTTGTCTAATTTAGGGTGAGTGGGTTTATTTATTTTTTGTTGTTTTTTTCTTATTCTAACAAAAGTTACCAAACAAAACTGAACTTTAGGATTTTGTTTACTCCTGAGCTCCCTGGCTGTCAAACTTCAGATCACTCCTTGAGGAGTAACTTTTCCATCAACTCCATGCATAATTTCCTGATTCGCTACTGTCAGTCGCCTCATCCTCCCTCATTCCTTTGTCGCACTTCATCCAGGAAACATGGACACAGTCACCAACACATCACTTCCTCTGGTGATAAACTCACCTTCCCTTGAACCCACATCTTCCTCTGGAATCGTTAGACATTCATCCCATTTATATTATCACAAACATTGCCATAAACCACATGTCCACTACCCTCACCTTCTCTGCAGTGTTGACCTGTGGGAATTCTCCGATCTCCTTCTGCTTCCTTCCTTAGCAACCTTTTTCCTGATCCTGCAATTTCTGCCTGCACCAGAGAAATGTGACAACATGGGAACAAGTAAGAGATCATTCTAAAGAGAGGAAACATCCCGCTGAGCGTTTATTAACTTGCCGTCTTTCACCTCTGGCTGTGGTAGATGGTAACTAGTAATTTCATTTAATGTCTTTATCATTGTAGCTAGAACTAAAATCAGTATTGAAAAATAGAAAAGCCAAGATGTATGTTTCAAATATGAGCACGGTCATGACTAAACAACTGTCTGATTCTGGCATCGCTCAGACTTTGCATCAGTGTCATTTGATGGTGAAGTAACGGTGAGTTACTGCAGGCTACATCCTGCTTTTACCTCAGACAGTGAGTTCCCCTTGGTCATTACTGAGTCACAGGCCAAGTATGGATAAGTGGACTCTTTATTGTGGGTCGGCTTCTGGGAATGTTTTGCTGGTTGGATTGTTCCTAATCTCAGTTTTAATACTTAAAAAATGTGATGGTTTAGAGACAGTTGTGAGATAACATACTGCCTGCATAAGATTCTGGTTTGGGACTTGACTCTATATCCAGTTGCCCCATTTTTATGAAAACAGCTTTTTCAAGTTGACATGGTTAAATAAACTGCATGTTCTTGTTTTAGCCAATGTGGAGCTCTGCACAGGGTCTTGGGTAAAACATATACACATCGATCACAGCAGAAATTGCACAGCTCTCTTTATGGAAAAGCTATTTAGTTAACTGTTTTTGCACTGAGACGGCCGTGCCATGATGCAATGTTTATGTGGTGCCACAGTTTATTTTACTCAAACATCCAGGCATTTAACCGTTTTAACATGAAACACTCATAACTTCTATAGTTGAATAACTGATAATATAAAGTTGTTTTTCTTCCTTCACGCTTTTTAAAAGCAGTTTTGTTATTTTAATATCTGTAGCGAATGAGAATAAGGGTTTGAAAAACATTATTCTTTAGAAACAAAGTATTAATATTGAAAATATCCTGCTTGAAGCTTCCACGACAAATAGATATAACCACATTGTGTAAAAATCATCGTCTAGTTAGCTAATTCTCTTTGTTCACCCACAAATTTTCTTTTATCTTTCTTTTCTTTGGCAACGGTTATGGCAATAAGTCTGCATTGATATTTTAAAAGCAAAAGGAAAATTTCAAAGATACATTTACAGCAAATTTGTAATTAGATATATATAGAGTATAGCAACACATGATTTATGTTTTATGTCTGCTGTTATGCTACATGAAGCCTGGGTATTTTTGACTTTTGAATTTATTATAGTTTCTTTTTCAGAACCACCCAGGAACTGAACATTAATGCTCTATGAATTCTCGAAAGGTGTCAGATAATTGCCTAATTAATCAGACAGTTCATTTGTACCGGTTTCTTTTTACTGCATGTGCTTTCTTGGCAAAGTGAGATTTAACGTCTCATACCTAATCTGTTTTGTAACAACAGATGATGTTCTTTGCCTGACTGAACGTTGTTTAGCAATGTTTCAAATAAAGATTTACTTTTTAATAAGTTTAATACTTTTTTGATTAGAATATATCTTGTAGTTTACTTTTTATGTTTCACTGCAGTTGCTTCAGTCTGCATTGTTGGAAGTGTCACATAATGGCACAATAAGTGTATTAATTTTTTCCATCACTGTGGCTAATGTGGGAAAAAAGATAAGATTCTTCTTTTGACATATAAAGCCCTCACTAATCAAGTTCCATCATACATCAGAGATCTGATTACTCCTTATGTCCCTAATAGAGCACTTCGCTCTCAGACTGCAGGTTTACTTGTGGTCCCTAGAATCTCTAAAAGCAGAACGGGAGGCAGATCTTTTAGTTATCAGGCTCCTCTCCTGTGGAACCAGCTTCTTCAGTGAGTAGTCTGTAGTATTTATGTTTCTGCTGAAAAAGGTTTGACTCGTCATGTATTGAAAGTTGAGACAAATAAAGTGTTGCTGCTTCCACCATACTCAGCCTCAGCCTTCATCTTTGCTCTGGATCGAGATACAAAAGACGATATACTCTCCATGATGGACGTGAGGACAAAACAAATATAATATGTACATATTATAATGATAAACTCTCTTTTCTCTAAAGGATGCTCAGTTAAATGTTCTGTCTGTAAGCAAACCATGTTTTATCTGATGGTATCAAAACAGCTAAACCGAGAGCGTCACTGGCAGAGAGTAGCCATGTAAATGCCAACAAACCCACAACAGCAAAGTTGAATGTTGGTATATTTCATAGTTACAGACCGTTGGCCAGAAAACAAAGTGATTATTGTGTGATCCATCTGAAAACATTGTTTTAACTGGGAATGTTTTAAATACATGAGCAAAAAACATTGCATATTTGTGATGTAGTTATAGATTTTAACTTTACACTTCAAAGGAAAATCTGTGTCTTTAACTCGGACAACATAACATGAAAACTATAAAAAATGTGTGGATATTCTTAACAATATTTAACCACGTACATGTTTTAACGGTTACCTGTTAACAACATTAAATGGGGTTGTTGTAAACCCTGGGTTTTGGTCAAGGAGGAGAAAATTATGAGCAATTCTAAAATCATAAGTTTAATCTAAAACATAAGTTGTCTTCTTAAAGTTCATCCAACTTAATAAAAGAATGGTTTTGCTAGAAGAGTAGAACATTTTTATATTACCTGAAGAGACAAAATAAACAACAATCTGGAAAAAAAAAAAAACCTGTTGTTTCATCACTACTAGAGATTTCCTCAGTATTTTGAGAACTTTTGAAGATGGAGTGGGACAAATATCCTCAGGTCAGACTTTATCATTAGAGACACTTAACAAAGAAGATACAATCCAAACATCAAAATATAATTATTAAAAATCTACAACGCAGAGAGAGAAGAGAGAACTGACATGCAGATCCTTGAATCAAGGAAAAAACTATTTATTTATTTTATTATTTTATCATATAATAAATGTGAAGAATGTTTTTTACTGATTTCACTATTTTCTTCTTTTTTTTTTTTTATCTAAACCTAAACATTTGTTATATGTGATGCACGGACTGACAGGACTTTACCTCCTCGGGTACAAAAGGAGAATGATGGATAATAAATCAGGTATTATAATCAACATTTTTTTCATTTTGATCCATTTTTACTTATAGAGACAGAACAAACAATTGAGCTTAATCACCTTATATCAGATATACATCTTTAGTTCTCAAAGAAAAGTTTAAGAGCAGACAAAACCTCACTGTTTTCAAACCTGCATTACCGAACTCCAATGTAAGAAGTCCTAAACAGAGAGAGGATATTAGTGTGAATCTGATAACGTAGGTCTGTACATTAGTCATTTTCAGTAAAATAATGCAAAAGCAGTTAAGCTGCACGGTTGTGGATTTACAGCAAATTAGATTGCTGCACTTCTCTGGACACTTTTTACAATGTGTTATGTTTTATGTGACGGGATCTTTGCAGCGCATTATTTCATAGTTATTAGCAGCTTCAACCCCCACCAAAAAATAAAATAATTCAAAAACAAAACATTGCTCCTCATTTTAAATCCATTTGAAATATCACACTCAAAATCCTAATGTTCAAACACATAGCAAGAAAATATGTCATAGGATATAGTTGATGGGTGTTTCCAGATGCTAAACTGAAGACAACAAGCAGATTCTGGGTTGATGGACGTCCAGATGTTGGGCGGAATAACTCAGAGGTCATTGTCGTCAGAGGTTTACGATCTGATCTGCTTTGAAATTATCGATTAAAATCTTCATCAGAGACAATTTGACAATCCTACACCCTCAAAGAAAACAATCTTTCAGGATTTGATTTGCTGTTCAGATTGTTAAACTGTCCATTTAGTTCTTACGGGCAAAAGGCAGCAGTATGCAGCCTAAACAAAACTCACAGGAGAACATCTGTAGGGTTTTTTATGTTTCTTAGGTATTAAACAATGAAATATACTTATATTACTTATATTCATTTTAGCCTTTAGCCTGACCTTCTTCGGGACAAATTCATTAGATATTAGATATTATTATTGAATAAATCTATAGTAATGAAACACCTCACAGCAATGTCAGCACCAATCCTAGCGCACCATAACACTGAGTGTGAGGAGTTTCTGTTTTAACACTGCGATGCATGAGGTGGTGAAACTTTCAAACTGTGAGTTTAAATAAGAATGACCCTGTTTAATGGGGAAACCTCGAGGTCCTGTGATTAATTTGTCTACAGCACGTCGTTCTTTTCTGGATCTTACATTTTAACCCACCCAGAGTTCCGATGTCACTCCTACTCACAAATCAAATGTGTGACCTGAGAGTTTTAAGATCTTATTGTTATTTATGTGACTTTTGGACAAAACTCTCAAGAACACAGGAGGGAAATAAAATAGGCAGCCAGCGGTTAATAGTGGGAGTGTGCATTTGTCCTGAAATCTTGAAACGTTGGGTTAACATAAAAACACAGTGGACGCATGCAGCTAACCGCCTCTAACTTTCACCAGTCCATTTGTCAATTTTTGAATATGTTTTTTTCAACTAAGGAAAATTCACATTTTTATAATTATTAGGTTGTCTTTTAAAGCATACAAGTAAAGATCTCAAAGAGGAACGATGATCGGCTGAGCAGCTCCCAGACTTTATTTAATGTTTCTATGTGAAAACAATTCATAAATCTAAATGGGGATACATTTAGATTTATGAATTTATGAATAGGGATCATTGAGGCCTTTTTGTTGCCCTTAATCCATTGAGGATTATTGAGGTGAGCACTGTGTCAGTTTATGGTTTCCTCACAATATTGGACTGAAGGTTCAATGCTTCTGTGTCTGAAAGCTCCCAAATGACAACATAGCCGTTAGTTAATTAAACTTAAAAAAATATTAGGATGGGATTATGTAAAGTTGTCTGTATCAAGTCATTGTGGCAATATTTTAGTTGCCCTTGTATAAATTCTCTGTTTATTGAATATATACAGCAGTGCAAAGATCTAATTCCCTCGACAGTTTTTGCTTTTTTTGTCCTATTAAAATAAACGCTGTACCCAGAAAATTTGACTAACAACCACAGACATCAAAAACCAACATTAGAATCAAAAATGTTATAATATGTGCAAAAAAGGGACTTATTTAAGAAGAGTTATATGTAGCCATCCATGTAAATGTACGGTTTTAGGAGTACACTGACACCATAGTTGTCATGAGGAGCTTTTAGAGCTGTTGTTGATTTTTTTGTGTGTTTCAAATCATTCTCTAACACCAAAAAGGCCTTGTCAGCCAAAAAAATGTTCAGCGGCCATTTTCTTTATTGTAGCATTCCGTCCAAAGCTAAGAAAGGATTTGAATCAAGATCCCAGTGAATCAGTAGTTTCTAGACTATATTAGTCATTTCGACAACCACGGCAAATTAAATTATAATAAATCCCTCCCCCCATTCTGATGACTTAAGTAAGTGGTATTTACTTTGTCTAGATGTCTTAATGCGTTGATTTGGTGCCATGTGATAAACTGAATCTCTATTTTGTGCATAAAACTAATGTTTAATATGTGCAGTTAAGACTGTTGACAAGCTAGCTTTGGTCTGAAACCTAAAGTTATTGTGTTTGAACCTTTTCAAAAATTGGTAATCATGGTACTGGTTCTAAAGAACTGTAGGATAACATAACATTTCCTGTTTATGTAATTATGGGCTTTTCCAAGACCACAGCCGTCAGGCTCCCACAAACTGATTTATGAACGGCATTCTCTGAGGCCTTTCATCTGATCCATGGGTGATTCTGAACGGCTGCATGAAAAAGGTTGCATGAAATGAATGGATTTCTGTTTGCACTCTGTATCTGTCTGAGTCATGGCGCTTAATGAGAGGCTGAGCTAAAGAGACCCAGATCTGCCAGAGACCATGTGCTCGTCTTAAAGCAAAAGAAATGTGCATGTAAACAGAACACGCCTGAAAAACATCTTATTATCTCTCCCTCCCTCTGTATCTTTCTCTTTCTAGAGTTCAAACAAAATGAAAGTATAGAAGACTCTACTGCCAGGCAAATTAGCTTTTGCTTATCTATAGCAGATCACTAAAAAAGCCTGAAACTTTAAGTTTTACAGAAACGAGTCCATTTCAATGTCTATTGGTAAGATATATGAACAGAACCACAGCGGCCAAATACATTGCGATTCATTTTTAAGGTACAGGTGTTTCCCATCATCTTCTGAATAAGAAACACTTGGGGTGTGACATCATCCACTATTGAGTTTATCGGATAAGTGTTTTGCAGTATGTCGATCTTCATTAAATTGCTGTTTGACATGTAAAATAAGTGGTTGGGCAGAAAATAGCGCTGCAAGCAGCGATGATCCGGATTCAAGTTGACCACAAACACTTGAACTTTTAAAAACTCTTGACCTCAGTGAACACTTGGAACGAATCGATCGTACAGGACATGTTCCTGATTTTCAGGCAAGTGAGCTCAGCCTAAAAGCAAAAGATATTCTTTTGTTCTTCAGAACCACTTGGATTGTGTTGCTTCAGTTTGTTAGACTTGTTGATAGTATTCATCATTTAGGGTGACCTGTGAAACACAAACACCAACATTTAACGAAGCTTATCGTGCAAAACAAACCGAACAACATAAAACACTGAGGAGGTGAACAGAACAAAAACCTAAGGCATCAACTTAAACTTTGATTATACAGTAAATACAAACCAAACACTTAACATTTTGTCAGGCAAATTTTGTCAGGTATTTTACTCAAATACCAGTTTGAGGGTTTTTTTAATGATTTATTGCAAATATTCCTAATCCAATAAAAAAGTCAAATTCATTTAACAAGTACAATGAAAAAGACATTATGTTTCACCAGTATTAGATGGTCTACATCGGGTGATTATGCTGGGGAGCAAATATTGGTAAATGAGGACCAGATTAAAGAATCTGATGCCCTAACTGCCACTTCAGGTGGGCTAACAAGACCATCTTTAGCCACACAAAACCTGAATAAAGGAATAAAATGATTCTGGAACCTTTAAAGGTTTGTCTGTGTCCCTGACTTTGAGCTTTAGGGTTTTGTTTTTATTTTTTGGGTTTTGATCTCATCAGATTTTCTTCTATCGGTTATTGAGAACCAACTGCACAACTATTTTTATCAAACTAATAGTAAGTTGTTATCACACTTGCTAATCATTCAATCCTTCGTGTCCATTGCTATGAGCTGAACTTAAGACTTTGCGTCAAGACGAAGCTAAATTCATGTGGTGGGCTGAGCCGCACCAAGATGACAGTGAGTGACAAAAAAATATCTACCTGTTATCAGTTTTTCTGGTCAGTTTAAAAAGAAGTACAAGAAAGACTTGACACCCTGTGGGTGGAGTACCAAGATAGCAAGGCAACTCAAATTTTTGGATGCTCAGTTTCTATCTTATCAATAACATATCTGATTTTCTATGTGTTGTTATTAAGTTTGCTCAGAAAGCTGCTAAAATTGCTTTAAAATACCAAATATGATAAAATATTTTTGATTTTTTTTTTCCCCCAAAACACCCACATACAGCATTTATATATTCATTATCTCTCCTCTTGCTGCTAAGATCACTTAGCTTAAGTGCTAGTAGTTCTTTCTACCATAATTCAACATATTCAGTTTAACTCATTAACTTATTTTACGCAGTAATTCTGTTTTCCTGCTTGATTAAACAAAATCTCAGCTTTGAAATTTGTAAAATTCAGCTGATCTCTTCATGTCTCACCCCAACATAGACGGCTATCTGGTCACAGTACAGAGCAGGTCACCTGAAGGTGCAGCAGCCAATACAGTCTCTCTTTTAGTGTGAAGTTTGTTTTCAAGTATAAAACACATACATTTTTGTTTTGTTTTTGCCTTTTTATTACTATGACTTGTTTAGATCATCACATGCAATTTAACTTAAAAGGACAATTTCAGCTTCCTGACCAAACATGAAAAAGTAATTGTTTGCTAATGCTGTAGTTTTTTCAAGGGAAATTGTTGATATGGTTTGGAATATGGTCTTTGTCAACTAACCTGAAGTGTGATTGAGCTTATGGTCAAAGTCTGATGTAAAGTCATTTGTCTTTGAGAAGTTTCTGCTACAGAGACAACTTAAAGGTATTATGTTGCTATTTCAGAGCCTTTAGTCTACTTCATTTTGTCAAACAGGTTCTTTTTAATGGGTTTCATAATTAAAAAGAAGGTCCTTTATATTTCCAAATAGGGTTCTAATATGATGTTTTATTTACTTTTAATAAAAGCCATCATTTATAAATATTTCTTTCCATTTAGTTTTATTTTCTAAAGTTTATATACGCACACGAAGGAAATCTGAAAGGAGTTAAATGCTTACATGCTTTTTCTAACATTTGCATAAAAAATGATCTGCAACGCTTTGATGTAGACCAAAATGTAAGCACTTGGGAAAATACATTGACATCACAAATGTATTTCAAACTAAAATAGGGTTCAATGTTCGTGACTGCACATGGTTTATAGTATAAATGTTTTAAAGGTTCCTAAGAAAAACTCTGGAGCTCTTCAAAGGCTGCTACGTACTTTTCAGCGTAAACACACGATCATTTTTATAATGTCGTGTCAACCTCACTAGATAAATATTCCTGAGTCATCTTAACTCACATGAAGTTGGTCAAATATCTTGATGTGATGTTTATTACAAAACACTGTTTCCTAGCTCTATTGAAATAGAGGCCAAGCTTTTTATCTGATAAGGTGAACTTTACGTCACAAAAGTGTCAGACACATGCCACAGACCTTATTAGTGACGGTTCTCCTCATTCATCCAAGCCAAACTGATAACACAGGGTTATTAGTGATGTTTGGGGCTGTCTCAGAGGAAGCTGCAGGGATAAGGAGTCTGGTAATGGACACACAGTTCACACAGATAGAAGCAAGACTAGCCAGGGAGGCTAACAGCACTGCTTTGGGACAATACACATTAAACTACAATAAAAATTTTAGTTGCTGGATAAGTTACTCTGGATTCGACCTTTCTATTAATTCTTAGAAACAGAAAAATCTACAGGGGAAAACAAACCAACCAGAATCATTTTTTTATTTTAAACATATGTATATGAAAAAAAAAACATATCACACAATAAAACTGATATAACTTTATCTGAACTGTTGTTGTTTTTTTACTTTTCATTTCACATGCAAACCAAAAAAAAAGGCAAGATTTTATTTTTATGGTTTTATACAAATGAGTGAATCAAAAATAAAGGAAAAACCTACAAATTTTTCATTTGTGGTAATACGACAAACTCAACAGCAAATGCAGAAACAGCAGCTGTTTTTAACTGCTCAATCCCTCAGCCACCATCTGTAAGAAGTATGAAGTTATAGAAAGCTAATTTTTGTGAACTTAAGGTGATTATGTTGCACAACATCAGGAAAAAGTATCAAGTCTGGTCACCAAGACACGGGTTTGCTTTTTGCATATGGGAGTCTTCAGAAGTGCACTGTGAGTTTTACTTAAGCCATGAGATAAAATGCTAATGAAGGCTCTGTATTCATTTGTTTTTAAGCTATTTATTCTAATCTGTCTTTACACAGAGATCTCTCTCTGCCCTTAATTTATTTTTATTTTCTTGTAGGAATAGTTTTTCGGTGCAAATCAAAACGTATTTGAACCTCCTTCTTCTTCTAGTCTTTAGATTGGGTTAGTGTGAGGGCTAACTCATGGGAGGCTCAAATTCACATCATTCCCGTGAAGTATCTTGGCAGGCAGAGCTTCCCTGCCATCACTTCTGGTCCTGCTGTTGTGGTAAAACTCATCAAGCATCAGAAGAGATTCCCATAAGTGCTTCGGTGCAGTCACGTTTCACTTATGCAGATGGCTGAAAAAATTAGTCAGGCCTGTTGATTTCTACTGGATGTTTCCTGCTTCTCAAATTCCAAAGAAGTCACTCAGTGGTTACAGATCGTCTATACATGTTAAGTGTTGAAATGAATCCAGTTCAATAGATCTTAATGTGCACAATGGTGATTTTGAACTGTTAAAAATATATATACATTGTTTAAAACTGTATATATATATATATATATATATATATATATATATATATATATATATATATATATATATATATTTATATATGTACACATGGTTTAAAACTGTTAGTGTTTCATCTGTAATAGATCACATTCTGAACATTCATAGCTTTGTTAGGGTTACACCCAAAACCTGCAGACAGTGGATCTTTAGGACTGGGGTTGGTGTACCTGAAGCTAAAGAATACTTAATACCTCCTCTAAAATCACTTTTAATGGATTATTTTAGTAGTTCAGGTTTCAAGTATACCTTAATACACAAACTGTCTTTGTGCTACTGCAGAAGGTAATTTCTACTGTTCCTTATTTCTGCTGTTTGGAGTTCAGCCAGTGAGTGCCAAAGAAAATAATTTGACCTCCTGGATTGGCTTTTCCGCAAACAACAGCCAGTACCATCCCAGCTACTCCCTAGAATTGTTATTTATCAAATTTAGATATGCTCTAAAGCGCATCAGTCTATTGTCAAAGGTTTGGCCCCAGGTTTGCTGACGCCTCAGTTTTTGGATAGAGGTGTAGTGGACATCTACACAAAACACTTTACCTTATGGGGTTTCTCTGGAAATTCACAAAATAACTTTTTTGAAAAAACTCAATCAAACTGAACTGGTAGCTTTATTGAATGAGGGATACACTGAGGTAGATTTCTTTATTTCATTTTTTTTTTTTTTCCCTCACTACTGTATTAAAGTGATCAATTTTGTTGCTACTGTCAAATCCTGGTTTTCTATGCAGATGTTTCTATTTATTGGCCTCCTGCCCTCACTCTCTCCTTTACCGCACACTTTCTCACTACCCCTGATCTATGAGTGGGTTGTATACACAATGTGATTACAGTCTTCTCGGCCCTCAAGTAATGAAACCGTAGCTCCCAGGCTGCCGAGAGGCCTTGTTGTGTGTGATTGCCCAAATTGATCCCCCTTGGGCAACTGTAGCCAAACAATGTATCATGGTTTGAATTCACACTCAGAAGAGCTGCCAGACGAGGGGATGTTCTTCCTAAACTGTTTATGTTTGTACTTCTAACCTATCAGTGTGCTGTGATGGTAAACTGTTGTGTTGATATTGTGGCAAAGAGAATCCTCTAAAGTAGAAGGTGATGTAACATGAACACAACATGTGTGCATTATGTGCTCTCACAATGAAGAAACAAAGATTTATTTTTTCCCAAGTAAGTACCGTGTCGTAAATACAATATAACACGTACATGCATACAAAACAGAACAGAAGAGAGACGCTTTTACTGTGACTAACCAGGACTGTAAAAATTAATGCACACTTTTGGGATCAAACAACCAGCTGACTGAGTGTGACTTTGAGAAAATAATAGGAAGAGACACTTTTTTGTTTCGGTTCCATGTAGTGACGAAATACTTGATTGATGGATGTATTAGCTATAATCCATGAACCGCAGAACTCGGACATTTTCTTAAAAATGTGACTAATATGAAAGCGGAGAGCAGATAAGAATTGTAATAAAACTTTACATTACTAATCTAATGTTAGGACAGAGGTTACATTCATGTATAAAAATTCAGATGTGCATGAGTGTTTTCTGGTTGAGGCAAAAGCGTTTGATGACATTTCACTAAAATCAATCTGAAATACACTTGACAGACTTCTGACTTCAGTTAAGAGATGTTTAAGTATGGATAAAGATCTTGATTTTAACCCCAACCTTTATACCTATGTTGTCTTACTTTGGGTCAGTATCAAGAGACTAGTTACAGATGGACTCTTTGGGAACATTTGACAGTGTTAGGGACGAGCTCTATGATGGTTAGCTGGCTATATCTAGTTGCTGGAAAGAATCTGCATACCCTGAGACTTCCAGCTTGGTACTTCACAGTTTGTAAGAGCTTCGCATATATACTGGTTTAACACACATTTCTATTTTTTGTATTTGATAATTCATTGTTCTTCTTTCAGAAGTCATTTTCTTTTTATTTTCTACATTCTCCCTGATAAACTTGAGCCTATATTTTATGATTCTCTGAAAGCATCCTACAATAATCAGCCATTGTTTCAGGGACAATACTACTTATACACTTGCTGCTGTAGGCTAGAAAACAAGCATACGCATTTCAGGCTTCTCTAAATTTCCTGGATTTAAAGCAGTTTGTCACACTTAGCAGCCAATGCCAACGTAGGTTTGTGTATCACTCCAGTCATTTTTTACCTGTGAATAGTGACAAGCTCAACATAGTCTCTTTTGGTAGTACAGGAACAGACTTCAGAAGATGAATGAATCTGGATCAGCCTTTTTCACACATAGCTGTGCCTCATAGGTTTTAGATGTGCTTCATTGTGCGAGCAGTGGAGCATGATGGGCTCAGTGTTAAATGGTGTGGCAGCGGGACGCATGCAACACTAATCAACAACAATTTAGTCAACTGGCTGTTCATTTTGGACTTTTAGGCTCTGTTGATTGCTAGTAATATAATTGTATATTCATAATGTTGCAGTAGCATCAAAAGGCTACAGCATTAATAGAGCAGTCAGCGAGATCCTCATGGACCTTAAACAAACCAACAAATATGTTCTGCAAAACTAACTTCTTGTGTAAAATTTCAAACTATTCCATTGAGGATACTTATGCTGAGTTTAAGGTATTTAAGACCAAGTTTTCAGAAGAGCAATGCCCAGATTTTAATCAAGTAATGGAGCTGTTAACTTAAAGATTGGTAGTAAGCCAAATGTTACCTCATCTCTATTTATTTACAGCTGCAATACAAGGATTACAAGGACGCCTTTTAATTATCGGTTTTGTTTTTAGCTCCAGCCTTTGTTACTTTTAGTAGTTGTATTGATATTTGACGTTACATTTTTGTTTCATGTATTATATTTAATGAAACACAAAACTTTTTATTTTTATTTACTTTGTTTCTGTTAGATCGTTAATGTGTCATTAATCTTTAACCTAAAACTTGCATGTCAACCATAAAAAAGAGAAAATATTTTCACTGTCAGTCATGGAGGCATCAATGTAAATAAACAGTTTATAGATCGTTTGTCTTAGTCTTACGCTGATGACCTCTGTACCCGGGAAGTGCCACATAGAGAAGGAGAGACAGGACCACACACACTCCACAGCCAAATAAACACAAAGGAAACGTGTGAGCTGAGACTTCCCTGCTTGAGGAGACAAGCCGGCCCAAAATTGGAGATAAGGGACAACTGTGTGACACTATTATCTATCTAAAGAATCTTTCTGACACCTTCTTAAATGAAATTTCTTCAGTTTCCCATTCTAAGACACGTGTGCTCTAAAGTGCAAGGCAAAATAAGAAACAGCATGACGGCTGCTTTAGCTTGATGTGAGCACTTAGCACTGCAGTGGCATCTGTTGGTACAACAGCAATTTGAATGTTCACTATATTTTACATAACTGTGACACTTTTCATTAAGACTCAGCGTGATATTATGTATGAATGCAGTCAAGCATTTTCAGGTGGATTATGCATGTTTTGTTTACAAATCATGCAGCAGGTAAATGCTGTGCGCTCTTGTGTCTTTGTTCCAGGAAAATGTGGAAAATCCTCCGGTTGTGTGGCTGCTCTGCTCTACGGGTTTCCTCCTCAAACAGAGACTGATGGATTCAAATGCTAACAGGCTAATTCGTATTTGGCCTTTGGTTTTTCACTAATGATCCGATTACGATGTTTGTCCTGATTGGTTCTGACACTGCAAGCCAGGACCTAATTGGATCAACACAATTAGTCACATTCTTAGTGAAGAGTTTCTATAAAACCTGTTTAGCTAACTTTCACTGGCTGATTATCAACCGTACTGTAATAAAGGTAGTATTTTTGTATTCTCTGTTGCAGGAAGCAGCTAGGAACATGCCTGATCGGATAGATTATACTTTTTTTTTTCGACAAGTGAATATTGCGCAAAAGTAAGAGGCCTTTATTATGGACGTTATATTTTATTAACACTAGGTTTGCTGAGAGTATCAGGTTCTACCATGTTCTGAAAGACTTCCAGAGTTTATTAGCAGACAGAGGAACAACCAAGATTTTACACTAACCTTTATAAACATGTTAAGGGTGTAACAAAGCATCCACAATCATTTTAATCTTTGGATAAAACAAGGTCTTATCCTTTTTTTCAGACATCACTTATTCTCTGTTGTGGTGGAAGCTTGTCCTGAACATACCACCAGCTCATAACAAAAACCTTCAGTTTAAAATCCAAAACTTACTATAAGCACGATAAAACAGAAAGAAGTTGCTCTTTATCAATAATTAAAAGTAGTATTATTAATTGAACAATTTAACTGTTTAGTTGTTACATTCCTACAAACAGGGACAGAAAATATATATTTGAGTCGAACTCATTGTAAATCTTGCTATTTTCTATCTGGTGGGTTTCTCCATGTTTGATTGACAGCAAAATGAAAGGATTTTTCATGTATATTTATAAAATTTTAATTTTCCACTGCATAATTTGCGTCGACAGCAGGGAACTGTGTGGCGTTTTTGTTGTTGTGAACTGCACCATAAATTGTGTAGCTAAAGAATTATTGAACTAGCAGGACGCAGTGTATGGAAGTAAATCAGATTTTGAAATTTATAAACCTTTGAATTTCTAGCAGTGAATTTTTTTGCCTCGAATTAAATATTAAAAAAAAAAAATTCTGAAATTAACTCAACAGTTTTTCAAGATAATTTTCTCTAATATTTATTCAGTGTCAAAATCGGAAGTTAAAGTCCCAGTTGAAGTTTCTATGTTTTGTAGTTTTGGGGCTGGAGCAGTTTTAGTGTGTTGCAAGTACTAAATCAGTGCTGAAATTGCCCTTTATCGGAGTTTCACAAATCAAAAAACCTATATTCTAAAACTAGTTTAGAATGATCCAGTCCAAGTTTGAACTGTCTATGTTTTGTAGTTTTTTTATCTACAGAAGATTAAATGTGTTCAAGGTAGCTAAAAATGCCCTTTAGCCATTTCCCGAATCATTTGCCGACTTCAGCTTTCTTGGTTCGATGATTTGTTATCTTAGAAGCCCGGATGTTGAAACTGAACAATGAATTTTCACCACTTGTTGAATTTGGGCATCTGACTTTTTTTCGTTAGAAATTTTATCTTAGATTTTTTTTCCTTTGGAAATTTTAACTTTGTATTTTGACACTTTAAATGTAAAACACAAAATCCAATAGTAGAGAAAAATAATCTTGAAAAACTGAAGAGTTTATTTCAGATTTTAATAATTCACATATGTTAATTCAGGGCTTAAAATTTCACTGTTAGAAATTCAAAGGTTTATAAATTCCTAAATCTGATGGAACAGATTTACTTCCATACAGATCTGTCTAAAACCATATCTGGGCTGTTACACATATACTCTGGCCACAAGCCCAGAAATGAAATGAAAACACCAAATGTGTTTTGCTCTTCATTTGAATGAGTGTGTTTATTTAGAATCCTTTATTGTATTAATTTTCAGCTAAGCTGCTAACGGAAAGCAAAAATTAATTTTGCAGTAACTAATTTCAAAGGACAGAGTAATAATGGGAAAGATGGAGAGTGTGCTCAAATGTCAAGTCTACATTGCTCTCCACTTTAGTTCATCTGTTGCCCATATGGCTCCAATTAGCAAACCACCCCCTCCAACTCTGGCTTCCTCCATATCGTCCTCCCTCCTTCCCTGCCTCTTCTGTTCTCCCTTCACTGTTCCCCTCTTCACCCAGCTTCCTAACACCAAACACCGCTGACACAATTACCTCCTGTAACCTTTCTGTTTGGGCTCCATGCGTGTCTGTGTGTGTGTACCTAGCCTCCCACTGCCTCTGTCTGTAATATGCCACCTCCAAGCTAGTTCCCCACATGTTTTCAGACTTATACACTGAACAAAGCGCCCAAGGTTACTCAGAAAGAGCTCTGAAGCCCCTGGGATTTTAGTAATCACTGCATGGGTAAAATGAGCACACACACACCAACATTCAAGTTTGATCAGGAGATGGCGAAGCGCTGACTCATTTTCAAGTTTTATCATTTTCACAGGTAGCATCCATTTACAGGTCATAGGCAGCTAAGTCTTACCTACAGTGAACAACAGGTTTGTGGGTTTTCATTCGGCATAAATTTAGATCAACTGGTTCTTGAGGCTGAAAGTAATGGTTTGTCCAATACATTTACAATTATGCATTCAACAGACGTTTTTATCAAAGCTACGACACAGTTCACGAAGTTACCTGTGGTATCCTGGAAGAACAATTTGACAATACCTACAACATTTGTATTAAAACACAGATTACAAAAGAGCCATAAATTGGTGCTATAAGCGAACAAGACGTAATAAATGCATTCAAAGCTTTCAAGGCAAGAAATACTCTGCGAATACCTGGGTCTTCAAGGATTTCTTGTTTTCTTATACAATGTTTAAACAACCTGAATCTCTCCAAATATTATATCAGTTTTATGATTTTTATGAAACCTAAAATCAATGTCACATAGTTTACAAGGAAGCCAATAAACATTAAGAGAAAACATAGGATGGAAGCAGGAATCTTCCCTCTGGAAATATGGACCTAAAAAATATTTTAAAAACTACCTAAAGCAGGATGAAAGTCAATGTAAATCAAAAAACTTTATATGGTTATATCAAACAGTCCCTCAGATTGGAAATGCCCCAAATGTTCTCTTTAAAGTACAGGAAAGTATTCTATTTTGCAAGTAATTAATAATCAACTTCTGCATAAATAACTGCTCAGAGCAAACATCAAAACAAGTACTTCATTCATAAAACAGCTTTTTCTTAAACTCCCAGGATTCAGTTCTATTAAAGAGAAGTTACTCCTCTCCACTGTCGCCTCATGCACGCTCAGTATGAGGGACCGCTGTAAAGTATAGCTATGGTCTAGGTGTTCTGATCCAGGAGGAGTGAATGCTGAAGGTCAATGACTCGATGAATCTGCTCGGTTTCCCTAGATTGGAAACTTTTTAAACTGATTTGTAATTATGTATCTATGATTATAATTGATTTTCTTGTAAAGTGCCTTGACAAGACATCTGTTGTATATTGGCGCTATATAAATAAACCGATTCTTGATTTGGATTCTGGTACACGTAAATTAACACTATGTAAATTCTCCCAATGTCATTTTTAAAAGCCTATCAGTTTATTGTCAGTGTTTTCCTTTGTGTTGTAAATAATGTTCAATAACACAAAGTTTGAATTTTCAATATCGTAACTGTCTCAGTCCAAACATTTTATTTCTTTTAAAGTGAATATGTGAGCATGTGTTTCTGTCACCCAAGCAGACTGTTGCGATGTTCATTAAATGTTTATTTTTTCTACTGCTGTGGCCGTTTGGATTGAGATTACATCATAGGTAGAACGTACGTACAACTTTATGAATCATTAATCAAACTCTTGTTCTTCTCTTGGTCACTGGTGGGTGTCCTCGCTCTGATTGTCACGTAGGGATGACTAATTATTGAGTCATTTTAAGTCTTCACACCATCAGACCACCCCAAATATTCATTATAACCTTCAGCACCATACATTTGGGATGAGCCTCCCACCCTTCGTATCTGCGATATCACTTAGTCATGCAGCCATTTGTTTAAACAAGAATGTCAGACATAACATTAAAGAGGACCGCATGCACCCAGATAAGATTATTAAACTTATATTCAGGGGAAAATATCAGAATCTGAGAGTTTAAGGAAGTAATGGAGATGAAAAACAACTAAATACATCTTATTTCTTCAGATCCATAGCAAGGCAGCAAACAGCTGACCTGCACTACAACTAAATGTTGCTCAATTTCAGGTTTTATGCAAAATTTTGGTCAGGAGACAGTTATTTTTTTATTACTTCTTGAGTCAATTTAGCATTCATTTCAAACCTGTCCTCACACATCTGCTACTGCTGACATTGCTGTCTCTAAGAATGACAGAAAACAAGGTGAAGATGGACAGATATGAACATCCATGTTTTAAAATAGTAGTGAAATGTTTCTATGGTACAGTGATAAACTTTTGGACGTACCTACTTAACTTTCTAAAAATCTAGCTTTTATTTTACAACAGCCAAGTTCACAGTTAAAAAGCCAAGCCTTTAATCACTGCTTCTGTCCGAAATGATTGATGGTTAGTTTTCAGAGGAATTAATTAATTAGGCTTATTTATGAAAACCAGAAATATGCACGGCTAAATTCTGAAGTTCTTAGTCAAGGACAATTAAAAGAGAAACAATCCACAGGATGTGCTTGTTTGCAGTCAAGACAGGATGATAGAAAAGTTTTTTTTTAGGGTGGCCTACCACACATTTTTATTCAAAGTTACATAAGAAAGCTTCTTGCAATTGAACCTCTGAATGTGTTTTAGATAACAGGAGGAATTTTATTATCTGTCTGAGGCTGAGGGGGCTAAATAGTGTCCAGGAGGAACTCACAATGTATTTTCAGTATGCAAAGGTAGGTTTATTCTGAATGTTTTGCTAATTTTACGTCCTTAAAACTAACTCTGAACATCATCATGGGATGCACCATCCACATCATGAACTATGGTTGTGGTTTCTCTTCAATAGCGTCAGAGAAACAGGGCAGAAGATGAACTAAGTTAAATCTAAGATGTATGTGGAAGAAAACCTGTTTGAGGGTGTAGTAAGCTTTGAAAATGTTCACCTTCTTACCAGACAACAACCATAAAGGTCCAACCAGAGCTAAAATCGTATCATTTAGCCAGAGTGTGACTTGGCTAAAGCCACAACTACTGCATAATTTGGTCATTTGGCCGTCTGGATACATTCTTGGCTTTTTCTGAAATACTTTTTCTTGGTAAGATGAATTATTTGGACACAAAGCACATCCTAAAGTGATACTTCACATACCAAACAAGGATGTGCGGTTTAGTGTCGTAATCTCTAAAAGAGGAGAGGAACACGGTTTACTCATTGCTAAGGAAGCACTTAGGATCAAACAAATCACCTTGTGGGATAAAATGCTCCCGGCTCCAGATGGTGAGGGTACATCAGGGTAGTTCACTTCCTCCGAGCTGTTCTAGAGTTTAGTGGCTTTTATATTGGGGTTAGAGTGGGAATAGAGGCGAACCCACTGACAGTTAACAAATGGTCTCACAAGTTTTATAGCGCCGGGGGGAAAGGAAACCAGAATATCTCTGAAGTTCCGTTTTTTGTAGGCCACACTCAGTCAGAGCATTCATTCCCCAGTCCATTACACTTACCTTTATCATCAACAGCCTAAGTCTAGCCATAATGTGACTCACCTCAAAATATAGTGAAATAAATGTCATTTCAAAAATCCCCTAGTTTATCCTCCATTTGATCGTGAAATCCACAGAAGTTAAGGGTTAGTTGCGTGAGCGTTCATGTTTTTGAGTGAGCAGAAATATCTTCCAGGTATGTGTGAAAACGTTTGGCGGTTACCTTTAGGATGTCCAAATTATTTAGTTTAGTAAAATTAGCTGTTAAAATTACTCTATTTGGTCAAGCAAGACATGCTCCAGGTGAATTTATTAACTGTAAATACATAAGAATTTAAATGATATAGTGGTAAAGGTTATTTTAATGTGTCATGGTTCAAACAAATCCAGCTATGGTCGATATGTAAAGCACTTCTGGATAGATGTAAACTACATTTCATTGCTTGTATTTGTGGGAGCGCAATGAAAATAAAGTTGAATTCTATTCTATTCTATTCTATTCCCCTCCCTCATAATTTTTGCATCCGCTGTATAAGCGGCCTAATAAAAATCAATCTCACCCTTAATACTCCTGCTGATTATCTTAAGCTTGGGTCAGCTACCAGAGGCCTCGAAGCTCCAGTGTTGAAATAAATTCTCTTTAAAGCTCCTTGAGATGACATGTGTTGAGGCTGTATACATGAACTAAATGAAATTGAACAGTTTCTTGTGCTCATTTTTCCTGATGTTGTCATCAATTGGGATGAGCTTGGAGGACCAAAGGATGTTATTGATTGCTGTTCCATGCAGTTCCTTACCTTCACTAAGCAGTTTGTGATGCATAAAACACAACAAAATAATTACAAAGTGAAGATATTTTAGTGTAGCCCTGCTTTTAATACTAAACAAAAAACATATTTTTCCTTCAGGCATTTTCTACCAACTTTTCTGTACAGGACGTTGATCAGCGTTCAGGCAGGAAGTTACATAAATTCAGATGTTGACAATACTTATGTGCATCCATCTGTATCTTTAGTGTGCTCTTAAACAATCAGCTTTTCATTTATAAATGCACAGGGTTGTATGTGAGTGCTCCTAAAGGTTGCTGCAACATTTTTAACAACCAACAAAACCTGAACTTGTTACAAAAGAAAACAGCATGAAGTCAGGGAACACTCCAGATCCCATACTGGACATCAAACAGCATTCACAGGGTTTAAGCAATTTTCCGCCTCAGAGACCCCGAATCTGTTCAGTCCCTTTCCTGTCCACGCTTCAAACAAGCTGTTTAACTAACCCTCCTTGATCATTGGTCACACATTCAATTAAATCAGCAAATCTGAGTCCATGTCGCTGGAATCCATCCTGCTTCCACATTAAGCCCAATTCAAGTGTACCGGCTCAGGCTGTGGTCACAGCAGTGACTCCCTTCAGCCGTTTGCTGGGTTTGGTTCTCTTGGTTGTAAACGGACACCATTAGCCCACAGGCTCGTTAAGCCACTTTAGCCCAATTAGCTTTCCTTGACACGCAAGCCGCTCAGCTGGAAGGCTCATGTTTGCGTTCCGACGAAGAGTCACAGAAAAGGAGAGGTGATGAGAAGAGCAGGATGTGGAAAGATTTCAAAACATTTGAACATTTACGTCTTTTCATCTCACAAGGTCTATTATTCTGTGGTGCTTTCTCACTAATTAAAGACAGAGATGTCATTTCTTTGTTGCAGAAGTTACCACAATTGATGCTGTGGGGTAGATGAAAAAGAAACGTGACGACAAAGCAAGGACAATTCTGTGAGAAAAAATGGAAGAAATACATCTTGTGTTTTCATAGTTTTTGTTTTTTGATGGATCAGTGGATCATTTCTGAAAAGGAAGTCTCATTTTGTCTATTTAACATGTGGTTTTTTATGTAATGTTTGGCCTATTGCAAAATAACATCATTAATCTCAGATGAAACTGTAAAGAAAAATCAAAATATATGTTATTTTAGCATGAGATTATAACCAAATACACTCAGCTGGAAACGTGTAAGTGAAATGCTGTGATGTTCTGTTCCTTAGGAGATTATACCCTGATTCTTAGGGCCTGCAATAAAACTTCAAAGAGGTTCATATTTACTAAATACTAGCATGGTTCTGTTTATAGCTGTCCAACTTTTACTGCAGGATGTATGTTGCGTTCTGGCCAGATCACTGAGAGACTCTCTCTGAAATCCTATACACAACTAAATCAAAGAGGGGAACATCCCCCATAAACCACCAGTACATGGCAACAGAGAACATAAAGTTGTCCTTGAATTCTCTGATTACAGACCAGCATCCCAGTTGCATCATGCATGTGTAAACCCAGTATATAAATCTGAGGTGAGTGAAAGCATCAGTGACTTACTGCAGGGTAAAACTGCATTATAGCTTATGCTAATAATTATACAGTTCTGTCTGTACTTTTGTTGTAAATTTATCTCAGCCTGGAAAAATTATCTTAAACACAGTAAAGTTTTCAGGAATGATTTGAATGAGTTATTTAAATTTTATTCAAATTCAAAAATACTTTAAAGGTATATTAAATATCACCGTAACTCATATCAGTGTTTCTTCAAAGAGTTTTTGCAGCCGCAAACAAAACTACACCAAACTTAAGAATGAGCTTTGTTCAAGTCTAGATGTTTCATAAAAATCCTAGTGTCGTAACCTGCATATATAACCACTCAGGCTTTTGTGAATTTGTCTGTTCATAGATTTGAAAACTAAGACTCCAAATTATTCGTGGAAAATTTGCTTCTTCTGGGATTTTCCGTAAAGCATACTTAAAATATTTTTTCAAAAATGTCGTTTTGTTGTTGCTTTTCTTGTGCAGAGTTTTTTTTTTTTCGTAACTTCAAGCTGTATCCAGTCAAGGATAAAGTGTGAAATGTATTTTTTTTTTCCTCATCTTTCCCTAATGTGGCATTTTTCTCCATCCTTAAGGACACAACGGTGGCGCACCAAAGGTTGCAGCTCTGTGTGAACTATCCGTAGCGCTTCTGCTGCAGCCTCACCTTCAATCTAAAGCTCTCTCCTAGATAATACTAAAATTAGAACCCACAATCTGAACAGATATCTGAACTTTTTAGATTACTTCTCAACAGGCCAAATTTTCCTTTCCTCCAAGCGGGGGGAACACTTCTGTGGTCTTCTTTAGGGAAGTTGAGCAGCAGCACCTGAATAGCAGAAGGAACAGGCTCGGCTCCCTACAGTCACAGAAAACTCTGGTCACTTTAGCAATTTTTTCTGGTTTGTGGTGACAAAAGTGTAAAAAATGTGTAATAGTTGTTCCATGATATTTACTTTTCTGTATTGTTTCAAAAGACTAACAGAAGCTGTCTATTGTCAAATGTTAATAATGGAATCAATATTGAACCTTTTGTAACAAAGAAAACTGATTTTGTTCTGCTATAAAACATAATTAAAGTATATCTTCCAATTGCTGTTGACTTATATTTGACTTGTGCTCTCGTGACAGTAGTAGGCTTGTGATCTGTATAGGGTGTGAGGTTTAGAGAAAGGTCCAGACCATTTCACAACATCACAACTGTTAAAAAAAAACAAAAAAAACATGAAGGCTTCCTGCCAGAAAGCCCAAAGGACAAACTTATTCCATGTGCGGTCTTTTCCCAAAAGTTACAAAGTTATGGTTTATTCAGAAGATGGATTTGCGTCATTGACCCCTGTCTCACAACTGCATTCAAACCCCTGGAACAGATTATGTCCCCATGGAAGAGATTAAGTCAAACTGAATGGTGTAACAAAGCTCACAAGCTTGGTTCTTCTGTTTAGACGCTGTAGCTCTCGACCCCTTCTGAGGTCAGCATAACCAAGCACCTCAGATCAGCAAACTCTTGACATTTTAATTGGTCCCTTCTTGAAAATAAATCTGAATGAAAATTTGGCTTCAATCACTCTGTTTCTCATTGTAACTTCTCTGCCCTTCTTATCTTCTGCTCTTTGTTATTTACTAACCCTATCATCATCATCCCTACCCCGTTATCTTCTTCTATTCCCTTTGTACCTTTTTTCACTCTCCCTTGCTTGCATTAGTGCAGTTTCACTTATTCTGCCTCTCCCATCTCTCCTTTCCATTTTCCCTGTTCTTAGACACTAGAAGCCATGTGGGCTAATTGTAGCCATGTGTTTGTTTGATCATTACAGTGGTAGCTCTGTCAGACTCTGAGAACCTTCACTGTAACACATGGAGGTGGAACCCACAGACGTGCACACAACACACGTGCAATTGGTCTGGAGCCAAAGGCACACAATCTGAAACACAGACTGGAAGTAGTTACACAACTCCTCCCGGTTAATATCAGTGCGGTGAATATTTTATATTATGGTTTTGTGAAGTGACAGTACCCTGGACCACAAAGGAGAAGTGTTCCGCAGAAACTGCTCATAAAAACTTGTTCCTTCACTTCTTTCCGGTGCCTTGGGAACGCACAATTATGCCAAGCTTTGTGTATTGTGTTGTTGCTTTGCTCAGTTCAAAAGAATGCTGGTTTTCTCCTGCAAAACAATGGAATTACGTTCATTTTCAATCAAACAAACATGAGTGGAATAATCTGTTTATGTCTGTTTTGGGGGGGTGGCTGCCATGACTTGCAGAATTTAGAGTATTTAAAAAATGTTGAAGGATTATGTGGTCTTATTTTGAATTGGGAAGTTATTTTTACAGGAGGTGATCATTCCTAACAAATAAAATGGATGCTGAAAGAAGTTCCTGTAATATTGTAAACTACCAATGGGTAAATAAATATCTATTTTTCATTGACAATTACGTTGTCATGATCACCAGATTTCTGTTAATCCCATCGAGTTTCCTTGTCGACTGGTCGTCTCCTGATATCTCATCTCTGATCCAAGCTCCACTACATTCTGTATTCTTCTTCTATGCATCTGCCAAAGTCCTGTCACTGATTCCGTCCATTACCACCTCCCAGCATGACAGCATGACCGTCCCGTTAGACAAATGAGGTAACAGGTGTATGATTGTTTACTTTGTATAAATACCTTAGTCATCAGGTGGAGAAGCTCTCTCGTCTGGCTAGGACGAGGAGCTGCAGGCTGGCAATTACTCATTAGTGTCTCCATCATTACAAGTGTTTTCTTCCATCTGAGGATGGCGTTTGAGGATGACACTTCAAAGGCCATGCACTCCGAGGAATTGTTTTAGCCCCGCACTAAAATGTTTCCAGTTGGGCTTTTTGGCTCCACACTGAGTTTTCTGATTGGTATCCTATACGTTGTGCCATGCTGCCAGGTTTGGACGCTCCGCACTCCAAAACCCAGTACTGTCTGCAACTACCCCAGTTCTTCTGATAATGACATTGCCTGCTCCACACCACCTATAACGCCAGCTCCTCAACCAAAGCTCAAGCTGCCTCCTCATGACCTCCGTTGCTGTGGACTTCAGTGTTTCAGCTTCTATCTTCTTCTTGGGTTCCTTTTTGCCTCCCTGTCAGAATTTCTCAATTGCTCGATGATCCTAAGTCTCTTTAGCCTCTTAGTTGATCCTCTGAGAGTTCCCACAATGCCAGCGCTGCTAACTTTCTGACCTCTCTGACTGTATAGGACCATGTTCTGGTCGCCTGCCTAAGCTCATTCATTATGGTGTCTGGTATCAATTCTTAATTGACGGGTGGAGTCATTTTTCCACACGTGTTTGTGTTTTTGTTGATTATACTCACCTGATTCCTTTTGAATGCCGATTGTATATAAACGGGTATTTTCAGTTCCCTCGTTGGCTGGTCATCTCTTAAGATCCCTCTGGTCTCATTTCTGGTTATGGGTTTAGTTAAACATGGATCTATCTACCATTCATACAAACATAAAGATTTACTAACACACATAAATAAAAGATTTCGGACAGTTTATCTCTAATTTAGTCATTTGAATTTTATTTTTCAAATCTGCCCTATCCCTTTAAGGATTTCACTCCTAGTTATATAATCTTTAATCCCAGTGATCTAGAGGGGTATATAGATCCTCTGGATTAATTCTGTCTGAGAGGAAATTTTATTAAAGCACTTGTTAACAATTAATCTCTTCCTGCTGTTAGGTTTTGTTTTAGACACACACTAGAAAACTACTTCACCAGTACAAAGTGAGGGAGAACAACTGTAAAACATCATCTTTTCCTTCCACTACTATGATGCTTGTTTCTATTCCCCTGTGTGATATCATGGCCCCAACCAACAGCTGCGTCATGGTTAAACATGAATCTGGGAAGAAGAGTCAGTCGGAGGCTACAGTGATAACAGGACCTATGGCTCCCAGTGAGATCTCAGTGTATTATTACAAAAACTGTTTATTGATCATGTTCCAAACAAGCAAATCTGAAAGATAAAGACACAATCACACGTTTCAAAATGCACAATTACTTTGATCAGAGCTATGGAATATTGTAATATACAAAGTGTTACTTGCTGGAGTGCCATGCACATGCAATCATAGCCCTTAATGTTTTTAGTATTATTATACAAGCAACCACAGAATAGCTTGTTTTCTGCATATGGTGTGCAGGTTATTGAATACGCTAGGATGACCACAAAAACAAATCAAATGCTTTATTATTTGTTGCTTTACTGAAACAAAATGAATTCAATCAAACTGTAACTGTAGTAATTCATGGCAAGCTTTAAAAATATCATCTTGTAATTGAAAAAGGTAATTTCTGTCTCTGTTATGGTTTTATGAAAGAGACTTAAGAGCATTTTTTTACCTTTTATCCTCCCATTGTCTCTGTGACAAAGAATCAGCCGGGTTAAGAGGTGACTAGACGATTATGGTTCAAGTATCTACATCTGTCTAAGTGATCCTGGACTCATAATTCCTGTTGCTGAGTAATATCTGGTAATCCAAAACTACACAGTAAATCTTACTGTAGTTCAGTGCAGCATGTGTGTGTGCATCTGTACAGCCACTTGGCACCATCTAGTGACCTTTTACTTCACTCACAGATCAGAGAATGCATTTTATCTCACCACAGTGCAATAATGAAAAATCCTTTATAGCATTTAGTTCTTTAAAAACTGCGCTAAGACACAAAAAAAAAAAGCTATTAATAAGGTTTAATATAGATTTCAAAAATCAGAAATTTACTTTAATTTTAAATGTATTTATTTATTTATAGCAATTTTAGCTGATTTTGGCCTATTTATGTTCAATTTACAAAAAGTTTACCAAAGAGGAACCTTCTTGGTCACATGTGCTTTATAACTAAAATATCTTCTGCTAATTAGATTGTAAACACTTTCAAATACCAGTCCGTTTTTGCCCACATCCTTCAGATGTTTGGTAGACAGCTAAAGATTGTATCTTTTAGGAAGCGTGGCCTAACTAAGGTCCAGGGCAAAAACTAAAAGTCAGTATGAGCTGTCTATTTTTAATACACCACATTTTAATGTAATTTGGATCTAATCCTCCTTTGAACCAGCTGACTCGTACAAAAAAATTGTATTAAGGATGCTGATTATAATGTCAATAAATCTAGCAAAACCTTCCTGGACACTATTTACTGGAGTCATAAAAGAACATTTACAGCCTATTTCTTTGTTTCAGAGGGTACAAAGTCTCTTTGGCAGGAAATTCGGTTATGAAATGACTACAGATGTTTAGAAATGACAACCAGCATCAAACTGGGCTTGCTCTGAACTATTCGCTAGATTCATACCTTCTGACTCCTATCGCATACCAGAGGGCATCCATTGTTTATCAGATTATTATTCTTTTAATAAATGTTTACAGTTGAGAATTTTCATGGATTACTCAATGAAATTCAATCAAACACCACTTTAATAATTTCAGTGGGAATTTTTATGTTTTAACAGATTTTATTCAAGCATCTTCAAACAGAGGATGATGTTGCTGAGGACAGGAAGATTATCAGTAGCTATCAGTCTTGCAGAAATCCAAAAGAGGCCTCTGACAGAAGACACCTGGAGTGTGACAGACTCACGACTATTGTAGTCCTGGATGACAGCAGGAGTAGGTTATTAGCTCATTAGCTTTGTTGTTCCCCTTTAAACCTCGTTAAAGTCGTACAGAGACCTAGAAAGTCGGGAAGTGATCTGCAAACATGTCATTTCTATTCAACAGAAATTACAAATTTATAAAAAAGATTCAGCTTCTTATTGTGTCGAGTTGTCCCGGACTGAGCCAAGGTCAGCGGATTTTGAAATCAATCCAGTGGAGGTCAGTGTCTGCTCTGTGTAATCGCGTGACCTCACGCTGACCTCCACAGAGCGTGTTTTTGAATCTACGTGAAGCGGAGGCAGCGCTGCATGCGGGTTTCCGCTGCTGCATGCTGGAAGAACCGCCTCCAGCGGAGAAAGCACTGCAGCAGCTCGGCTTCTGAGGGATATGGCTGGTGGGCGTGGTCGAGTGGGGTAGGGCGGGGGCAGACCACGCCCCCTCGCTTGAGACGTAATATTCAATGAGCTCCGAGCAGAGGACATCATCCAGGAGCAAGCTGACAGCAAACAACACGCCGTCCATTCATTTCAGAGCCGCGGTCATGCCTGGTGTACACTTCATGTTCCCTCCTGATATCGGGATGCGGAGTTGTCCCACTTTCCTCCTCCGGCAGCCAAACTTTCCGCGGCCATATCACCGCGGAGCCGCTGTGGACGGACACGGGCGCTCCGCTACGACATGCAAATACGTCCTCTGACGTCGGCGATCATGTGGCTTTTGGCGTAGATCCTCCTCGCCAGATTTTTTTTTTTCTGCCTTCCCTGTCGCCTGTTGTCGTGCCGGCCCAGGCTGCCTCTATCCAACCCACCCGGGTGTGTTCTGGCTTCTCCGGCGGGTCGCTTTGGATTGTACGGCGGAGACCTGAACGCCTCACCGAGCCGCGGGGCGGGCAGGTAAGCAACCGCTCAACTCTCCCGGGTTTCCGTCGACACGGCTGGGGCTGTTTTATCCAAAGTACCCCAAGTTAAACTGCGTGTAGTTGTTTGGTTGCCTCCCCTCCCTCTCTCTGCGTGGGTTTCGCCGCGTGGAAACCTTTTAAGTTGCTCGCCGCGTGAACTTTGCGCGGCCGCGACCGTTAGCCGGGACGAAGTTAGCCGGACGGTTTTTTAACGGCCCGCGCGGGACTTTGGTTCTCCGTACGCGGCCACAGAGACGAGAGAACGCGGTGTCTACTTTTCCTCCTCCCCCTCCCCGTGTCGACATAACCAGCAAAACATGGCCGTCTCTGCCGACATGTTGTTACGTCGATGGCGAGAAGGGGGAGCGGACGCGTTTCCTCCGCGCCCCATTCCCACGTCTCGGGTGAAGAGGAGACGGGAGTCCGCAGAGCGGCGGGTCTCCCGCGAGGAGCCGAGGTTTCACCGCAACTTTTCCACTCCGAGGTTGTTTGCAGACTTTGGTTCTGGAGGCTGAGTGAGACGTCTCCCTGCAGGGAGCTTCCAGCTCCACGATCATGAGTGGGATTTTTTTTTTTTCGTCATTGTTCAACTTTTTTTTTTTTTTTAATGAGGTCTTTTCTGAGATGATGAGCTAGCCGGGTCACACAACCTCCTCAGAGGGACGGTGTCCCCAGTGGACCCGGCAGTGACGCGCTTTACAGCCACGGTGGCGCTGCATCCTCCACGGTTACCTGGGTAAGGTCTCCGAGGGGACGTAAATTACTACGGCGCTTAAAACGCATCACGTCTTGCAAATATGGCCCATTAAAATAGATGAAGCAGGCTCAGATCCCAGGCTCCATCACTCACCCTCCAGTGGGTGGATGTCGGTGTTTACTATGAAGCTGATCAGCAGAACTCTGTGAAATCCCCCAAACTCAGGAGAGATCAGATAAAAAGTTATAAAGCTATCTGTTATGATGATTATAAATGTGATAAAACACATACACTGCCCTTAAAAAACGCCAATTTAAAAAAAGGATTATCCGGAACATGAGCTAAATAGGCAGGATTTCTATCAGCAAACTGCAATTAATGATAGATTTTTAATATATAAATACTTTAATGGGGAAAGATTAGCCAGCTTTTAAAGTTTCAAAGCATCAATCTTAATTTATCACGGTGACTATACAGCATGATCCTTATCGTGCTAAAAAAAACATGTAATCATAATGATAAACGACCTTTAGTGTTCAGTGTTGCTTATTCTAGCTGTCAACAGAAAAAAGGAAAAGTTCAGTTTATTCTTATTCATGCGCTTCTAAAAAAACTTTTTTTTTAACTTATAAATGTGTTTTGAGACATCCTGTAGTGGAAAATCTATTTGCCACTATGCACCTGTGTGGTTTTTGTCTTGCCTCACTTGTTGTGGTGAAAATAATTCGGTACCAGATATATATTTTTTGTCAGTAAATCGGAGAGAGTTAAGTGGATGTATCCAAACCTGGAATAGTGAATCATGTAAGGAATACAAAAAAGTTCGTAGAAAATAAAAACAAAACAAGACTGCAGATGTGACTAGTACTATTCTGAGGTTGGGTTTTTTTTTTAAAGTGATGTTTTGTTGTGAAGAAGATAAAACTTATCCTGGGTCTCTTGAGCTCCCATCCAGATGACCCGAGGTTCTGTGTTTTCGTTTCTACATACTCTGATCCTCCGCCTCCCTCAAGAAGATGTGAAGAATTTTGACGGCAGCACAGTTAACCCTCCTGTCGGCGCGTTACCAGCTGCTCCCTGGAGGATAAACTTGGCTGCTTTCCTCGTAATTTGGCGGGTGTTTGTTCTTCACGAGTTTCTCTGCCTGTGATCTTCCACATCAGAGATGATCTTATGTAATTTAGAACGATAGCTCGAGGTTTTTTAGGAAGGATTAAAAATCAGATGGTTCCATTTATATTATAAATTTTTTTTTTGATATTACCAATTATGTTTAAACCTTTTTAACTCCGTTATGTCAAACAGACATAACAGGAAGGATGAAATATTGAAAGGATGAATTATACCCGACAGTAAAACTCCCGTAGGCCGTCCTAAAATCATTGTTTTTATTTACATCGGCTGCATCTTTTTGAATCCCGCTTGTTTTATTGCTGTTTTCTTCCCAATGGTTTTTCTCAGAGCGTCGTGCTCTTTCAGAATGCCACAGTCAAAACATCCAGCTGTGAAGCCATCTACTCTTATTTGTTCCTGGAGGCGTTTATCCGTTTACCGTAGTCAGATGCTGGGAAACGAACAAGACTCGCTCTGTCATATCTGTTTAGATCAACAATGTTCAAAAACCCGTGTCAGACTTGGAAAGGAGAATACGGAGGGGGAACAAATTAGAGGATCGTGTTACATAAAAACTCCCGCAGTGATCAAAACTAACTTGTTTTTATTGTTCAGGACTTTAGTGTGTCTGCTACAAGAAGATTAGATCCGGTAAACTCTAAAAGGATTTATAGACATGACAACGCAGCCAGATGTTGTCAGTCAGTCAGGACGCTTACCTGCGGAGTCTTTATTTCCACTGAGATTTTAAGAAAATTTAACAATGTAAAGGTCAGCAGGAAATTAACCTGCGCCCTCCCTATGCTTCTCATCATTGACAAAATGTTAACTTGTTCTGCGTTTATTCATGATATTTCATGTATATCAAAGTTTGATGCTTATTTTTCTATCTGCAGTTTTAGTAACGTGTTGCTCTGACTGTGTCTTTAAATGCTATGAATTATTTACATTAGGGACCAGTCGGCCTAAAACGTGTTGGATTAGTCTAAAACAACAAACATGAGGGCCAATGTGTAAAACTGCTTTTAGGAAAGTCTCTGTAAAGCCTGAAATATTTACAGTGATGAGACACACTAATAAAGCAAACCTCTAAGTAGCGTGTTAGCTTCCATTATTCAGTTTTTTATTTTATTTACTTTAATAAAATTACATTACCTGTTTACGTACAAATTCAGAGATGTTCCTCTATAAATATTCACAGGGTGATGCAGGGAGAGGCTCCTACTGTTTTATAATCACCACATTAGAGTTTTTTAAAATATTTTTCAGACACAATCGACCATTTAAGGTCATTCCATCCGATCTGTATCAGATTTAGAGCTGGACTTTGACTAGGTCATTCCAAAAAGCATATATGTATGTGTTTTTCTGTCTTTGTCGGTCCACTGAATATTTTTTTTTTCTTTAATTATTGAGAATCAAGCATTTACTGAGGATTCACGCTGTGCTTTAGAGTTCTGGTGTTCTTGCTTTTGTCATTGGACAATCTAAAGTCTTAGAAACATTGTGATAGTCTCCTCATAGATCTATTCTAGATGACCCAAAACAATCCCTGCGTTTGATGGAAACAGTTGAAGTGGTTTGCAACCGCAGCACCTAATGTGTTAATTACATCCGCATCCAGATATCGTTGGGACATTCCATTGGACTCACTTTTTTGTTTTAGCTGCTGCTGACTAAAACATTGTGCTTGTATGATCCACCGTCTAACTAACGGGAGGCTGCTGGCTCGCTTTCTTGTTGTGCATACGAAATTAAAGCATCCATTGTTTCATAACCACACATTACATTTCCACGTCTCATGCTGGACTGTATAATGGCGGCCTCTTCCCTCCGTGGAGCGCTGCGGTGAGTCACCACAGGCCGCCGTGCTCAGTTCGCCGTGATGACATCACCACCGTCTTAACGCATCGCTTCGTTCCCGTGACTCTCGGTTCAGGTTTCCTTGCTGGCAGCTTCTCCGACGTGTCGATGGGTGACTGAGGCAACCACAGAGATGAGTTCATCACCTGTGGGTGGGGCCCCGGGTGGGCTTTGAGGGGGTGTAGGTCAAATGATGACTGGGTGTGATGTTTGAGAGCAAGATTTAATAGTGATAAAGGAGAAGTTTAAAGTGGGTTAAAGTCCTTTTAACCTTCAGAAGCAGCGCGCTCTATGTTGGCGTCAATTTTCAGTGTAAATGGTTTTGATATGCCGGCTGAAGACTTCCTGGAAGTTCCCCCATGAGAACAACAACATTTCCAGGTAAAATGCATAAAGGGTTACAACAATTTCCATCGTTATCTCTCTCTAAATTTGTAAAGTGACCTTAGAGGCAGCATTGAGTGATGAGGAGAGGCACGGGAGTCCGACCATCTGAGCCGCATGAAGGAGAAACGAGCTGAGAGTGGGAGATCCCTGTGTGGCGTTGAGGGAATAGTTGCTCACTCAGATTCAGTATTTGAACCCCAATTGTTCACCGGTGGGTCACTATAATTATTTAAGTCCTTACAGCTCCACTGTGGGGTTAGGTTGTGCACGCCATCCCCATGTGGAAACGTGGTGGCAGCATCATGTTATGGGACTCTTCAGCAGGGACGAGTGAAGCTAAATTCAGGGAATCACCTGGAAATTAACCAAAACATTTGCTGCTGTTGTTCCAGTAAAAGGTGGTTGTACATGAGCTGCTGAGTCATCAGGGATAAATATAGCTGCATGCCACACTTTTCAGATGTTCCTTTCTTTAAGAAACTCATACATATCTGCACTACTTGTACTTTTACATTAAATCCCAATAATTTACATAGAAGTTTGTGGTTGTAGTCTAGTAGGGGAGCGTGTTTAGAGTCCAGGGCACTGATGATCGGGTAGGGAGTTTGTGCACAAACGTGTGACGCACACTTCTGTTCCCTGGATCTCATGCTTGTGAAGGGAAAATGGAGGACAAGCAGAGGAGTTTACTAGCGGGCGCCGCGTCTGCCGCTGGAAGAGCTTAGACTCGCCCCTTTTGTGCATCTGAGGCCAATCAGAACTGACGGGAGCTGCCTACAAGCCCCGCCCACTGCAGTGAGAGGCACAGACTGACAGGTGGGAACTTCAGCGCCCCCGGAAATCTGACTGATGGCTGATGTTCGTGGAAAACACGAAGGTTACCTGGAAACACATCTCTAAAAACGTGTAATCATGTTTCAGTGTTGTTGGGCTCGCATTTCTATAATTTAGCTGTGTGACGCGTTTAAAGTTTTACAAAACCTGAAACGGTAATTTATAGGTCAATAGTACTATTGGATGTATTATGCAGGTAAAACATTCCTGTTTGGGAGCATCAGGCACGAGTAGCAGTTTCTGACAGAGAAGAATGTGAATCTGATGGAGTAGTGGCCCCACCGAACAACAGGAGGTGGGAATAAGACGGCAGGACCGTTTCAAGGTGTGTGGAGGGGCCATTATAGTTGGGACCCCCATAAAAAAAAGTTTAAAGAAGGCTTTAATCCTGTATTTCTCAGTTAGTTGCAACAAAACTCTGTCAAGGAAACCAAGACTTCCTCATCTTCTTAGCAGATGCTTGGTTGGCTGCAGAACAAGCATGAGTTGGTTCTAGTCAAAGGCCAGACCTAAGTCTACTCTATTACATATATGCTTAACATGAAGTCTGACTGAGCTTGAGCTGATTTTACACAGAACAATGGGTGAAAAAAAGTCTGTAAAAAATGTTAAAGCTGCTGCTGATTTGTTCCAGACAGCCTGCTGCTCGTGTTGAAGTGAAAGATTGTTGTAGAAAGTATCGAGCTCAAAGCAAATCCGTTCTGTTTTACCCTGAATGATGTAAATATAATGATTTTTGGTATATTTTCGTGAGACCCTGCTGAAAGCCCCTGCCGACCCCGGGCTCAGGTGACATTAATGAAAGCAGGCTAACAAAGAAAGCCATGACTGGCTCTGAGCTGCTGGACGCGGCGTTCGTTGCTCCTGATGGAGGCTAAACGCGGCTCGGGAGCGCCATGGAAAGCTGGAGCCGCATTGACGTCGGAATGCTGCAGCTGCCGAGATACCTCCTGACCACTGCGGGGTTTCCGCTCCAGGATGGGGGCGCGCTTTCGCACGCCGCGCTCTCTGTTGGTTACCACGTTGCCATGGTGACTCCACCATCCACACTCTGAGATTTTTATAGCCTGCCCTGCATACGCGTCCCAGTGTAGCAGAGACGAGAACCGAGCGGGGGAAGAAGAAGAAGTCAGCCAGGCTGGGCGCAGATGAACTGAAGGATGACTTTCTAAAAACCTCTACTAAAATATTGCCTTAATTAGGGCAGAGGGGTAATAATGAGGTTTATTTTATGAGGTATTTAATTAGATTCATGCTAATTTTTCAATAAAGTGAAAACAGACCCTCATCCTAACCATCATCCATCAAACACAGATGAACTTTTCTTTTTTTTTTTAACCCTCACAAACATTTTTCATGATCTTTAAATGAAGATTTGGAAGCAGAGCAAACTAGTTTTTGTTTGTTGTTTTTTTCTACACTGCGTCTCTCAGACTGTGTTCATATTTAATTTCCTATATCCTATCTCAGATATTTCTGGCTTAATATCTGGATTATGGCAGGAAGGCGTCATGTTCTAGTCACTCAGCCACATTTACAGTCGAGATCGTAGCAGGCCAGGGAAAGTAGCTTCTCTGTTGCTATGCAGAACCAGGCGAGCGCTCAGACACAGCAGCTCCTCGCTTTGCTCCAGAGGAGCGGCGTGATGAGATTTAAATTAATTCTGCGACAGTCCGAAATTCAGCCTCCATCTCTCTCCTTCTGGGACGCGCTGCGCTCATGCCGGAGTTTCTCCTCACCCACACATTGTCTTCCTCGCTGCATGGCCTCACTTGCGGATCGCGAGGGTGGAAAGGCCTGTAAAAAACGGAAAAAGACGAGATCTGAGGAACACGCCCTCAGTTTGGAGTAAAGAAACGGGTTCTGATAGGTCAGATCTAAGTTTGTTTTTTAAGTAGAAGAAAGTGCCTGCCAAAGATATTACTTTCTCCCCTTTATTCCTGTTAGTTTGTTCTTCATGCTCTGCTGCTAATAGAGGAGCCAGAGAGGTTTGCTGTATATCCTGCGTGATCGTTCGTATATTGGTCACTTTATCATCCTGCTTGTCTAAGGCCTCGTTCAACCATGGCGGTGTTCTGCAAACGTAAAATCTATGTCGGCCAATCAGGATCTTTCCAAATAACCATGGCGCCTCCTGCTCACCTGAAACTACAAAAGTACTTCAAAACCACTGATAACATCCATTTTCCTCCACTGTTCATGAGCAAAGCGACAGCGACAATCGCATATGTGACGTGAGTGCCGACTTTGAAAAAATGACTCGTCTGCAAAGATAAATGGCTACATGTGGATAAAACCTACTTCTTAGGTGAATTAGAGGTTAACAAGAGGGCGCAGTAAATCGGCCTTTTATTTTAGCATCAGAGGAAACTGCAGCTAAAAATTTTATTAGCCTTCTCTGTCACACACGGCATCCTGACAACTACTTCCGTGGTACTAGAAATAACATGTGTAAAGCTCAAACTTTGACACATCTGTGGCTCCGCAGTGATGATGACAGTCACATTAAGACTGATACTAGATGAACTTAACTGGGATAATTTGGGTTTGTTCACATCGAGAGATTTTGTAGCAACAGTTGATGAGACGATAATCTCAGGCAACGTTTTCCCTAAAACGTCTTGGTCACATCGGCAGCCGTTTACATAGTGATCCATAGTGAGTTGAGGTCTTAAGAAATAAAGATCAGTAACATTTTTTTTTTTTGTATCCATGGAGAACATCATGCAATGGATGTTTTTAAAACATCCAGATAGTGTTTGTGGAGCCTCGTCGGCCCGTCCTCAATGTGAGATTACTTCAATAAGGCCTGACTCATCTGCTCTGTGTCATTCGTTTGGTCGTGCGTCCTCCCTGCAGCCCTATTATGTTCCTGACGTATTGGATCGCCTGTCCGCCCTCGTTCATTGCTGCTTCTCGCTGTCCCTCCATCTTTGTGGCATCACTACCATGTTCAGGTGGCTGGTTCCTCTTCTGCGTGACGTCGGCCGAGCAGCCGGCCGGCCGAGCAACAGGACGGCTCAAAGTGACAGCCGGCCAGGCTGGAAGCAGCCAGGCTCAGCATTCATACAAGTTTAATGAGCATCCAGACAGTGGGGAGTTTGTGGCGCTGGCACTGAGCTCACTCTGCGCGCTTTGGCTGACTGGGTTAGATACACTCATGGAATAGGTGGGAGGACGACGGTCTGGCTGAACTCGTGACCAGAGCTCAGTTTTTATCCAGGGATCACCGTTATAAATGCTTTTAGTTTGCTGGAAGGAGGCGGTAGTGGTGTTTAAAGCTGGGAAGCAAATCTAATTTCTCCTGTAAATAGACCCGAGACTTGAGTCTGCTTGTTGGTGTATTACATTCATCTAGATAGAGGCTGCAGATGTGGTGCAACAATAACGTAGTTCCTCTGTAATATCATTCAGTGACGACGAGGGAGAGCCGCCGTCCCCTAATCACAGATTTGAGAAAGGAAGAGGCTGCTGGTCCAAAGTCACTGTTTCTGTTTGCTCAGGAGTTTCTCTGTTTGAGAGGGTAAACCCGCGTGTTTGACTGCCACGACTCAAACTGACTGAGCTGTTTGTATTGTTAGATAATGTCTGTCTTTACTCTGACATGTTTTAAACTCGCTTCTTTTACACGAGAGGCTCAGTAGCAACATTTCTGGGCTGACGACTCAAGAGTGTCATATTAGTTGTTGTGACTAAACGGCCTTTTTCGTCTTTCTTCTCGGCTCGTGTGGATGAGCTAAAATACAGTTGCTTTTCTCTTGGGTTCTGGGTTTTCCCATCGCCGCTTTTGAGGAGCGTTCATGCTGCGTCAGCCAAAGTTCAGGATGTCGTTGAAGTGACGCTTCAGTCGCAGCTGACAGATGCATCCCTCCGTTCTTCCTTGTTGAATGTTCACTTAATATTCACAGAGGAAAGTCAATCATGTACTGGCATGAAGATCTATGCCAGAGTTCTGCAGTAAGAGCATACTGGTACTAAGTGCTGCTTAAGTACTACTAAAAAGTTTTTTGACTCCTGAAAACTGTGGAAATGTGTTAGGATAACCAAACCGTTCGGAGGGGGTATAAGACCGGCAGAGAGCCAGGAAGAACACTTCCTAGAGCAAAAAATTTAAATCCACCCTTTGCAGAACTGCTTTAATTTAGCTTTTTGGAATAGCATTTCACTTGAACTGAGCTTTAGACTTTGACTAGGCCTCTCATCCCAGTTTCTTTAGAGCATATCAGCGATGGAGTTGCTGCTGTTCGTTGATGTATGCAGAGAGTGTTTTCGATTAAAGTGAAGAACTGAGTCTCCTTTAGGATTTGAGTTATTACCCACCTCCACCATATTTGGTTGCTGATTATTCTTCTGAGATGTTAGTTTTTACACCAGATGTAAAAGTTCCTCTTCTACTAAAGATGCTTTTTCTACTTCACTGTTTTTAGTCTTTAAAGTTCCCCACTTAGCTCCTCTGAGTCAGGTGACGCCTGCAGCACCTAGTTTGGCAATAATCTGATCTGAGTGTGGCTATTAGAAATGAAGCAAGTTGTCATTACAACAGCGTTTCACACTCAGGCTGCTCAGAGAGAGTTTCACAATACGTCAACGCTGCAGCAAATACAGTCGGTCTAAGTAAAACATGCAGTTGACTGAGGATTTACAGGCTGGAGATGATCAGCAAAAACAAAAAAAAATCATATTTTTATTGCCACTACATTATACGAAGAATACTAGAACCACGTCTCAAGATTAGCGCGAGCAGCTTGTTGGTTTCTGCACTCGTTCCACTTTGTTTCTTAAGCGCTATACAAACGACTAACTGCACAGCAGAACGGTCACAGGAGCAGAGTTGTATTGGAAGAAGCTTACTAATCAACTTATTTCCAATGCTACGTTGATGAATCCAGTCCTAGTCCGTACCCTCGTATCTAAATTTATCTAAATCCTCCTCATCCTCATGATGCAGGTCCAGCAGTTTACTCTCAAACGGGCCCGGATGCGGTCGGACGACGTGCGTACAGCCTGTGCTGCTTCACGTCCGCTGTTGCCATAGCGACGCCGTGGCAACAGCAGCTGCATTGTGCCGATGCCTCAGCGGGACGTTGGAAGTGTTGAGACATGTTGGGACGGCGGCTGAACCAAGCGAGGAGACGTAGAGGCGCTCAGGACGAGATTACGGCATGAATTCAGAGCTTATGAAAACGCTTCGGGTCGCCTCTGCTCACAAGCGTTACGGCTCCTCTATTTATATTTGCTTTATAACTCGAGCAATAAAGCACTGCTACTTAAGTGAGGTTTTAATTTAGACCGAGGACTCGTTTTATGGATCCATATTAAGTCCTGATGGACGACGCCGCTGCCGCAGAAGCTCGTTTGATTTGAACTTCTCTAGATACGAGAGTGAAGCTGAAACCTTCAGATAGATAAACTCCTCATTAGTCTGAGAGAAAACTTTTCCAGCTCACTCTTGAGCTCACAATGAAGCTGTTCTAGGAGGTTTCTGAGTGATTTATCTCTGAGTACTAGTTCTGTCCACACTTTGTGGTGAACAGGCGGTCACCATTACTCTTGACAGGTCTCTTCTTCCTGTTGGCTGAATATATATGCGTCGTAGCTTCAGTAGCACCATCATGAATCTGATGCATCTGTATTACCCTGCTGGTTTTATGGAGACCAAAACTCAACAGATAACCTTTTATTGTGCTATTGGACCTAAAAACATAGTTGATACATAGTTTGTGTACTTTCTCTTTTCCCGAACTCGTGCATAATTATTCTCATCTAATCAGCACTGGCAGTTATTCCTCACACCTATCTGAAGTTTTGTTTCTGGCTCCTGCTTAACCTGAGTTTTGACTCTCAATATTCCCTTAGGTTTGTAGGCATATTAATATTAATAATGGCTGTTAATAAAGAAGTATTGCAATAATCCGTTGTAATATGTTGACTCCTTCGTCTCCCATCCAGGCCTCATCCTGTCATGAAGACCCAGAAGATTTGCAGCACTCGGAGCTGACGGCCTTGACAATTTCCTGTTAACCATATTTGGTCTCGCCACTAAAAACAATACGTTTCTTCGTTTCTCTTTGTGATCGGGAGTCACGGAAAGTCTGGTTTTTTGTCTGGTTGTGCTTGAGCACTGTATCGGACCGGTGTCCTGCATCCTGAGGTCAAAGGCTACAAAATAAACCTTTAAGCCTGCGGTCTAAAAACATCATGTCAAGTCGACGCAAGGCTTCTACGCCCTGCATGATCAGACCAGAGAAGACGCCTCTGGAGCCGGAAGATGACGAGGAAGAGTCGCGGAAAATGGAGGTAGGAGTTTTTTTTTTTATTATACAGTAACAGAAATTACAACTAGTAACTTTATTCTGTTCATACATTCATTAATTCAAGCAATTTAAGAATAAAAAGGTTTAAAATCTGTGTTTTCTTGACGCCAGGTAACAGAAAACCACGTTCAGGAGGCCGTTTTGAACATGGAGTTATCAGCGGACTCTGGTGTGTCAGACAAAGACTCGGACACTCGCACAGGTCCTGACAAACCACAGAAGGAGCCTCCAGACCCCCACAGACCTCAGCGTAGGCAGCAGGGGGGCTACGAGTGCAAGTACTGCACCTTCTCCACCCAGAATCTGAACACTTTCAAGGACCACGTGGACTCCAATCATCCCAACGTCATCCTCAACCCGCTGTACCTGTGCGCCGTCTGCAACTTCACCACCAAGAAGTTCGACACGCTGACGGAGCACAACGAGAGGTGCCACCCCGGGGAGAGCAACTTCAAGTTCAAACGTGTCAAAGTGAACAAGCAGACAATCCTGGAGCAGAGCATCGAAGGCTCCAGCAGCAACGCCGTCATCTACAACACGGCGAGGACCGCTAAAGCAAAAACGCAGTGCACGGATGCCAAGCGGACAGAATCGCTCGTGGGTAAACCGCTGACGCAGCTCGCCAAGAAACCGATCACGGCGCTCAATGTGAACGGGACCGTCATCATCCCAGAGTCCAGTCTGCTGAAAGCCGACAGCCTTTCTCACATCATGCCTTCGTTACAGCAGCCTGTAAACTATACCCAGGTAAGACGGTGGGGATCAGATTAAGCTGCTTTTAATCTCTTAACATCTGAGTTTTTGCTCGTATTAGTCATTTTCCTCTAACTAGAGAAGAAGACATTAACCTCCCCCCCATGACCGGATTTAGGTGCCGAAGATCGCGGTGCCCCTGAACACGACCAAGTACAACCCGACCCTGGACGACAACCTGACCCTCATGTCCTCCTTCAACAAGTTCCCCTACCCGACGCAGGCCGAGCTCTCCTGGCTCACCGCCGCCTCCAAGCACCCGGAGGAGCAAATCAAAGTGTGGTTCACCACACAGCGGCTCAAGCAGGGCATCAGCTGGTCCCCTGAAGAGGTACCCACAATCCTCGTGTAACGGACATGTTTCAGAACCATCTGCACTCATACACAGGGCGGGAGGAGGCGTTTCTCACAAACAGTTCAGCTGTTCATACTTTTGTGTACCTGACTCTTATTTCAGAGGTGCAGGAAGACGCGTTGTTAAATAACTTTACTACAGTTTCATCACCAGCTAAGCCGGGCTGCCCCACATTTTCTGATAGGAACCCAAACTCTAAACATGTAAACAGTAAAAATGTGCTACTGCTGTTGTTGCTTGTAGCAATGACCCCAAAAATAACATTTAACTCGAACCACGGGGAGTTTTTCTTACTTTTCTGCTTAATTGGGCGATTATCTGATTATAGTGCATTAATGTTCAGTTCCTGGGTGGCTGTTTTAATATAAAATTGAAAAAAGAAACTAGAATAAATTCAAAAGTACAAAAATAATCAGGCTACATGTAGCAGAACTCTACATTTCATAGTCAGTATGCATAAAACATAAACGATGAGTTCCTATACTCAATATCTATCTTATTATACATGTGCTGTAGATTTATCGTTGAAACCCTTTTGCCAAAAAGACACTCAAAAACAAATTGTTCTCTTGCTTTTAAAATGCTTTTATCAATGAAAACTTATTGCCATTACTGTTGCCAAAAAAAAAGATAAAAGAAAAATTGTAGGTGAACAAGGAGAATTAGGCAACTAGACGATGATTACAGTAATAAATGTTTTTACACGATCTGGTTTTATTTATTTGTTGTGGAAGCTTCAAGCGGGGTATTTTCAATATAAATACTATATATCTGAAGACATCTATCGAAGAATAATGCTTTCCAAACCCCAATTCACATTCGCCACAGATATCTAAATAACACAACTGCTTTTAAAAAGCGTGAAGGAAGAAAAACAACTTTATATTATCAGTTATTCATCTATAGAGGTGATGAGTGTTTCATGTTAAAACGGTTTTACGCCTGGATGTTTGAGTAAAATAAGCTGTGGCACCACATAAACTTTCGCATCATGGCACATTTGACTAAATAGCTTTTCCATAAAGACAGCTGTGCAATGCCTGCTGTGATGGATGTGTGTATGCTTTACCAAAGACCCTGTGCAGAGCTCCACACTGACTAAAACAAGAACATGCAGTTTATTTAAACATGTGAACATGAAAAAAAGCTGTTTTCCAAACAATGGGCAACTGGACATAGAGTCAAGTCCCACACCAGAATCTTATGCAGGGCAGTAGTTTAGTCCTGTTGTGAGGAGAGCTGATGTTTGACCTTCCTTAGTTTAATGTAACACTTTCTACATGATCTTCCTTCCTAAACCAGGTGGAAGAAGCAAGGAAGAAGATGTTCAACGGCACCATCTCCTCAGCTCCTCAGACTCTGACTGTGGTGGCGTCACAGCTCAGCTCCCCCTCCAACCAGGCCGCCAACGCCAAACCGTTCCCGTCAGCTGCGTCCATCCTCCAGTCGCTCCCCTGTCAGATCCTGGGACAGACCAGTCTAGTGCTGACACCGGTGGCTAATGGCTCCAGCATTACGTGCGCGCCCCTGGCGCTAACGTTGGCTAACCAGGTATACGACCAAGAATCCCCGATGTCTGATCCTTACCAACATTGCCACCATTGCTTCTCTGCTTTGGCTCAACTCCCTCACAATCTTTTGCTGCCTCACCACCAATGACGAAGAGCATCTCTTCCCTCCTTCATTACTCTGATTCCTGTAGGTGACACAATCGCTGAAGCGGCCGCTGGCTACGCCTGCAGTTGCCAGGGAGAGCAAGCGACCCTCCATCATTCAGACCACCTCCTCGCCCAAAGCGCCGAGCTTCACAGCAGACCCGAACAAAACGGCCGAGCAGCTGTCGGTGCTGCGCTCCAGCTACACGCAAATTCCTTTCCCCGAGGAAGATGAGGTAAGATGAAGTGAGTGGAAGGAAGACTTTCTGAGCCGCAATAAACACGGCCGTCTAAATCCTCTAGTATCAGCAGTAAACCATTAATGCTGTGTACTGTGACAGATCTACAGGCTGATAGAAACCACAGGACTGTCCAGAGAAGAGATAAAGAAGTGGTTCAGTGAACAGAGGCTGCTAAATCTCAGAAGTAAGGAAATGTGGAAACAACAGAATTACCAGATGGAGAATATTTTAGTAACTTCCCTCTCTGTCTGTCTTCCTGGAGGCGTAGCTTCTCCTCCTGTTCTGGTGAAGGCAGAGGCAGCTGCCACCGTCCCAGATGTTCCTGTTAGGAAAGCCGTCCCAACTCAGTTTCCTCTTCTGGAGAGGGTGAAGGGAAAGTCCTCGGAGCAGCTCAACGCGCTGGAGGAGAGTTTTCAGAGGAGCAGCAGTCCGACGGAGAAGGAGCTCGGTAACGTCCTCGCCGCCAGATCAACCTTCTCGCCGTACTTCAACTTCAACTGCTTGTACTCTGGGTTTAGTTATGTTATCACGACAAACATAATGTGTTTTATTGGAATTTTACGTCATTTAACAGCAATAAGAAGTGAATAATTGTGCAGTGAATGTGAAGAAACCAAACCAAAACTAAAGGAAAACCCTCGGAGGTGCAGATTACATAAGATTAACAGTAGTTGAAGGTTCAGGTTCACCTCCAGCAGCCTAAACATGCAGATACAGATTCAGTAGAAAATATAATGTTGAGTAAATCATATTTAACAGGTAAAACCCACCTGTTCTTCTCCTATATGTGAAACTACTTCAGTTACATGGTAGTTTTGAAACCGGCTGCAGTCTGGACGGTCTGTCGCTTTGGCCACGTGGATATAAACGGTGGCCGAAAGGAGCAAAAACGGTTCACTTTCATAAATCTAATGCTGCTGTGTGACGTCTTCCTTCTTTTTTTGACTAATACAGGTCGTTAGAGGTTGTGAACACACAAGTCTGATGCCAGTCGCGTTTTATCTATGAGTACGAAAAACTCACAGGAACATTTATGCACATACGCTCATACATTCAATCTAAAGCCATGTATTTGGGCTGGGGTACCTAGAGAATGCCCGTTCATGCAGATGGAGAACGTGTAACAGGAAAAGAGGTTTGAATGTTAGCTGAATCAGATGATTGTTAGAAACCTGTGGAGTTCTACGGATTAATCAGAGACATTTAGCCATTTGCACACGTTTGTTTCTGTTTCTGTTTTCTTGCATAACAGTCGGCCTAATTAGCTCCTCCAGGTTCTTTTAAATCACACTTTTAAATAACTAAAGAAATCAGGTTGTTTTGTTTGGTTTAGGTCCGCACCATGTGACTCGGTTGTGTTTGAGCCCAGAGGCGCCATGACGGAAACAGAAACCTTTTTTTTTGTTTTTTAAGTCCGCCCAAGCGTGCGGGATAATTTCTAACTAGTGTCTCTGCTGCAGACCAGCTGGCTCAGGACATAAGGCTGTCCAAGACGGAGGTGGACTGCTGGTTCTCGGAGCGCCGCGCCCTGAGAGACAACATGGAGAAGGTTCGGTTCACCATGGCCTCCAAGAGCACAGAGGAGCGACTGGAGCGAGCCGGAGTGGCGCTGCTGAACGGGGGCTCTCATCGAGAGCAGGATGGGGGAGCTCCTTCCTCCTCCTCCTCTTCATCTTCTTCCTCCCCTCCTGTGCTCGCGGCTTCCTCTCCTCAAGCTCCACCTAACTCCTCCTCCAGATCTCCTCCCATCCTTAACTCCTCCTCCCCACACCCTCCCGTCCTCTTGGCCTCTTCGAGTCTATCGCTTATCTCCAGCGGGACATTAGTCCTCCTCAGGGAGGTGAGAAGTTTTTGTTTTTTTGTGTGTCATGAGCCCAGCATTCATCGACATTTAAAACCAGCTGCTTCAGAACTGACCCACTTGTTTGCTCCTACCCAAAGATGTTCTGTCGGACACAGTGGCCCTCCCCAGAAGAGTACAGCCAGCTGGAGCTCCAGACCAGACTGGGACGCACCGACATCGTCCGCTGGTTCAAGGACCACCGCTCGGCCCTGAAGAACGGCCAGGCCTTGGACTGGATGCTGCCGTCCCAGAAGCAAAACCAGCACCAGAACGGCCAGATCTGTGAGAGCGACCAGAGCGTCTCCTTGGAGGTCAAGGTCAAAGGTCAGTCCTGCGGGAGGACTACTTCCTGTTCTGTGTTTGATGCTTAAAGCCGGTGATCTTGCTGATCCCGCCCTCCTGCTGTGCAGTGGCGGAGTCTGGCAGGAACCTGGAAGCTGCAGAGAACTCCCGACGTCCCAGCCAAGACAAACGAGCGACGCAGGACGAGAACGATGTGGACCAGAAAAGCGACGGTGCCCCCAACAAAGGAAGGTAATGACAGCATCATCGATGGGGGGGGGGGGGCAGATAATATTCATGGACAATGAATCTGAATTTATTCATCATGTCAGTAAATATAATTTGAAAATTTTTCTGTCTTGTTTCCTTCCAGGTGGGTCACGGCCAGCGTGGCTGCAGGAGAGGAGACCGGGTTCACAGAGGTCACAGAGCGACAAAGGCCGGTCACCGACACTGGAGTGCTGACAAAGGAGCAGCCTGGACGGGTGACAGGATGACGGTAGGTTAACCTGAAGGTGGGCGTGTCGTCAAAGACGCATCGATTTTAACATGTTATATTAATAAAAATCTGAAAAGTGTGGCATGCATGTGTAGATTTATTTTGAGGTGAAATTGCATTAAAGTTGTTTTTTTTATGTATTGATTTCTGAGTGAAGTTAGTTCCACATGAATTTATTAGATTATCAGAATAAACGGAGGTGAATAATATTTATTTCCACAGTTTTGTAGATTTATATTTATCTGAACTTGTTGCTTGGTCCTAAAACTCAAATGCAAAACTAAAAAATTGTGGGAAGGAAAAATGAGTAAAGGTACAAGGGGTGTTAACACTTTTGTGAAATATGTTTTTAGACCTCTGAATACTGTAGATCTAATCCATCGTGTTTTACTCGTATAAGGTTGCCATTTTGGTTCCCGATCTCTAATAATAAGAATATTTGATGCTGACGGGTTAAACACTGCAGCAGACCGAAGCGGAAAACTTCAAAGTCGGCGCTAATGCCGCTGCTGAAGCTGCCTCTCTGTTGCCAACCTTTCGCCACAGTGCATGCTGGGTAACATTCCAGCCCTTTCCGGCTCCTGACAGGACAAATGGTAGAAAATAAATGGGTGGCATGAACAGATTGTGACTTGGCTGAAATTAAATGGTGCACTGTTTCTTTAAGAGGGCACAGCTGTGCCTATACACCCATTCTGGAAGCTCATGGTGTGTAATTATGTCTGATTGGTCCTTTTAGAAAGACGACCCACCCCGCTATTAGTATCAAATGTCAGATTAAAGGACGTCATTAAAGTTTTGTGTTCAAATAGAATCGGACCATAGCAAATGTTTTAACTTTAGCAGAGAAACCTGAGTAAATATTAAAGAGTCTCTTCCTTCTGTCTTCCTGTTGTTTTTTTTAGGAAATGTTCAAACGGCGACTCACCGACCACCACGAGGGAAGTCTAGACCGCCACTCAGAGCCGCGGCGTGTCTGTGATGTCATCACAAAGCGCCCGGTTTGGATGTGACAGCACTAAGATTAAAGCGGATACTGGGGGGAGGAGGAGGAGTGCCAAAGCTGGACTTGATGCAGATCTCACTCCTTTTTCTCTGTAAATATTTTTGTCATACAGATTCAGCTGTTCAGGGCAGCATGATTTTTTTTTTTTTATCTTATGTTATTTTTGTCCATGATTAATGAATGTCACTGTAAAAGATCAAAAAATGTATTCTAGTCTATTTGCTGGGAATCTTTTTTTTTTTTAATAGAAGCGTTTTGCTCATCCTGAGCAGATTTTGATGGCACTTGCTTATTTTGCTTGTAAAGGTCAATGTTCTCGTACCAGGCTGCTTCTAAATGCCTTCACGGCGAAACGATTCTGACTCGGATGTGAGAGGAGTGCGCAGCGAGCAAAGGGTGCCAATACTTTAGCCGCAGGTCGTTTCAGGCTTCCTTTCAAGCCAAGCGGAGCAGAAAAGTGCTCGGTCCGGAGAATGCAGGGTCTGATGGACACCACGCTGCCTTTCCAGCTCATACCTACTGTTTCCTGGAGCAGGTCTGAATTCATGGTTTGTGTTGTGAATCTCAGCTAAACCTGTGAAAAGCTTTTTTTTCTTTTTCTTGTTTTTTTATATATATTTTTATTTTGTGAAAACACTACATGCACTCTGCATAACCCAAGCACCTTTACCTGAGCCTGTTCATGCATCGGCCTAGTTTAGCTTTAAATACATCTTCTATCCAGGCTTCGAGTTCCTTTCTGTCTCCACACTCTAAACAGAGAATGACGAATGTTGAAAACAAAGCTGTATAAAAGACGGCTGAAATGTCACAGCAGTCAGGCGCTTCAAGAGTTTCTCTTTAATTTGAATTGATCTGATTTCTACTTGAATGAAACCCTGGTTTTAGTCCTTGTTCTAGTTTGACATCAGCAGGCGTGTGGCTGTATGCTGACTGCATGTTGGTTCCCGCTGCCTCGGGCTCACCGTCTCAGATATTTGACGTTAGTTTTAGGTTTTTTTTGTTTGTTTTTTTGACCTGTACAGGATTACTGCTCGCTTTTTCATTTTCTACCTTTTAAGTTGGAGGCGGTTCAATAAAAACACGATTGACTGCAGATGCTGAGCTTGTTTGAATCAAAGACGACATATTTAAAGTTCCTGGTTTGTTATTTTAGATTTTGTTTTTCTGCTGAAAATATTAAAGCATGCATTTTATTGTACTTTAAAACAAACATTTAGGTGCTGAATAAGCTAATATGTCACCCACATCTATGATCACGAGATGTGGACCATAAATTTTTTTTTGAAAATGCTTAAATGAGCTAATTTTGGCTGGCTGGGCTCAACTATTAACATTACTGATTATTAATAGTCAACTGGAGTGATTTCAGTATTTGATCAGGAATGATTGTTCCAGACCTGAACCAGGAGTCTCACTTCTACTGTTCATGTCTCCACTCTGCACACTTGATTACCTCCATTACGAAGCATCATGAGCAGTAGAGCCGTTAATAATTCTGAATTTAGATCAAGTTTTTCGCCGGGAAACGACTAAATCATGCAGGACAGCAGAAACTCTATTAATTGTAAGAATTCAATGTTTATGATCATAAATTCACCATAAATGCAACAATTAATGTAAAAGTTATAATGAATATATAAAATATGAACAGTTTATCACCAACAGCGTCAATGGAGGAATGTCCATGAAACCCAGCACATTTAATAGGTTCCTATTAAATGTGCTGATAGCGTCTGTTTCTCAACGTCTTGTTTGATACAAAGCGCTTCTACTTCTGAAAAAAAGTCAGCAACCTTTAGATGGAGGCTTCTCCCAGAGTGAGAGTTTTGCTGAACCTGTGACCCAGACGGCCCGATGAATGAACACCTCTTTAGTTATTAATGAAAAACTGCAACTCTGCTCAGATGAATTGAAACAATGTACAATAAGGTGTCAAATGTCAGTTTTTGTTCTTTCCGAGGAGAGAAATCCAAACAAACGTTCCTTCTGTTCATATTCTAATAAGTTTATTTTAAACTATTGCTTTAAGGCAACAACGAGAATAATCAACACGCCCAGACTCGTCTTTAATAAACGGCTGTATTTACAAAACAAGAGCAACAACTCATTTTTCACCTCCTCTAAATGTTCGTGCGGCAGAAAGTTTCAGCTCTCAAAAATATTTTACACTGACGGGACACTCAGACCTGGAGCTACACGATGTTGGTGACGTCACTCTTCTGCTGAACAGCGATAATTACAGTGTAATCTGATATGGCATCACAGGGAGGGAGGAGTCCAAGTCAACGCCGCAGCTGCAGCCTCTCAGGAAACGAGAGGCATTGAGAGCCGTCAGCTGAACCGAGTCCTGCAGTGAGTTCTGGGTAAAAACACTTCCTCTGATTTATCCTTTAAAAACCTAACAGACTCACGAGAATCAAATCTCAGGGATGTTTTGTGAGGAAGCAAGAATTTAGCCAGAATAATATCAAATAAAGAATCTGCCAAGCTGTTTGTTAGTGGAGCTGAGGGAGTCGCTCTCATTCTTCCCCCAGGCGAAAGCCTTGACCCCAGTTGTGACGTCCACCTCTTCCTCCTCCTCCTCCTGCTGCCGCCGGGTCCTGAGGAACCGCTCTCCTGGCTGGAGGAACTCCGAACCCAGAGACGCCTCCTCTTGTGTTCGGGAAGAACCGATATCTGGGGGGGAAAACGACGATTCATTTCACATTAATGCTGCAAACAACCACAACACAAACTCTAAAACAGATTCATTATGCCCATCGTTGCTTTAAGATGAAGACGAGCAGATTTGGTTCATTTTACTGTTTGAGATCGGCCACAAACGGAATACCTGATTATATCGGCTTACATCTAAAATCTCTGATATGGGCACTCTGACACACAATCTGTGTTAAATCCACACTATGACTGCAAAACCCATTTTATTCAACTGTAGAACCCACTTTGATAAAATGTTACTTTAAATAGTATCGTTCTCCGAGTAATTGCACTTAATCAAGCCTTTTCTAACAATTCACACTAAAATGTTATAAATAAATAAGTCTTTATGATGAGTGACTGAATGGTTTTGTTGCTGGACTCTGGAAATTGTTTTCATTTAGGGAGTCTCCAAGAAGAGAAACCATTTTCCGTGTTACCGAAGCTAAACATCTCTCCTGTCCTCTGTGACGGAGGTTTAAAGACTCACAGGAAGTCTGGTGTGGAGAGGAGGCTTCGTCCTCCCAGGTCCATGGGGTATTTGAACATGAGGAAGAAGTAGAGGTGGCCCACCAGGTTGCCTGTCAGCTCGTTCACAAACCTGCACACAAAAAAAGAGGAGGGCTAATGAAAGCTGCCGCTAAACGCTTTGGAGAACAATAACGGGGACAACTGATACTTACGAGCCTCCGATTATAAAGTTGAAGACCAGGATGACCCACGGTAGATACTGTGCCTACAAACAACACAAACGTCTTAAACTGGGTATTTAACCCAACTCCAGGCTGTTTTTGTCTGACATGAGTAAGATTTGAGACGCGCACCTTGAAGCGAGTTCCAAACCAAAAGGACACGATCGTCTCTTTGTTGAACTGAGCCCAGACGTACAACACTGACATAATGAGGGGGATCATCAGCAACTGCAAACGTCACAGAAGGTGAAACAAAGTCAACGACGTTTACTTTGCTAGAAACTTGTGAGCCAAAAAATACATGGATGCCAAACTGCTCAGATTTTTATCAATAATAAAAATAAAACACGATTGTGGATATAATGTTGAAAACATTCATATGGTTTGCAGGAGACTGAGGAGTTTATTTAAATATGTCGGGAAGAAAAATGTATTGCAGAGTAAATAAAAGAGAGTGGAGAGGATTCTTACCCGCATGTCCATCAGCATCCCAGTTATCTACAGAAACAGAGTCAAGGACAACGAGCTCTGTCTAATTTCAGGTGCAGCCTCTAAACAAACCACTAAAATCCAGATACTGCTCCAGAAGCACCTGGCAGTCACACCTGAGCGAAGGATGTGACCTTGACGGATCAAACCTATTTTCACACATGCCTGCAGTTTCACCAGAGCTTTTCTAAGGTGGAAATTTACTATATGTTTAAGGTTGAAACTAAATCAGCACAGAACTCAGAACAGAACATCAGAGCTGGGCTATAGATGCGTGTGACCTAGATTATGTTTCTCTGCTCTGCAGAGGGAGGACTGACACTGGGCCCATTGGCACAGAGCCTCACTGGCGTAACATGATGACGCTACTGCAGAGATAGATGGGGAACAAGGTGACGCATATTTAGGTTGAGTCCTTTTAAAGATGTTCTTTTAGTGAAAGGATACAACGATGCAGATCCAGTTGAAAAGGAGCATGAAAACGTAGTCTGCAGGCCGGCCATCAAAGGCTCCTAAGCAGCAAAAACAAAAGAAACGTTAATCAAATTGAAATCGGGGGTTTTAGTCAAACAGAGATTCAGAGAGCCTCACCTGTTTCTAGCCGGGTGGAGTAATGGTAAAGGAAATAAAGGTTGACCAGGAACAGAAAGCCAGTATTTGGGGTTATGGGGAAATAAAGCGTGGCCGTCACCGGTCTCCATATCTGAAACAAACAAAAGAGAGGAAATCTTCAGATCAAGAATCATTGTCAGAACACAAAATTTATAATTCTGCTTTGAAAAAAAAGACTTTGTGAACAATCCATAATTAATCTAACTAATCTGCTCACTATTAACCTGTAAACATCTGGGTTATAACACAAAGGATTCTGTCAATCAAGGATAAAATAGCAGCCGTTCAGCCGTTTTTAGATTTACTGATGTCTCCAATGATCTCAGGCTAGAAACAAGATTATGGGATAGAAAAATAATTGGTTTGGTAAACACCATATTCTGTTCGCTGCTATAAAAACTGATAAAAAATTACGATGACAACAAATTACATGAACTGAAATTGAAGCTTATTGGTTAAAATGTAATGCATTTTCCCCAAGGTAATTTCAAACTATTATTTTAATAGCTAATACCGTGACAGTTTTTGCATAAAATTATGAATAATATGAGGAAATGTAAGTGTATTAATCTATGATCGGATACAAATAGAGAGATCGATGTTATTCTGGTTTAGTATTTACTCACAAAATAACTAATTCTGAAGAAAATCTTATGATGTAGCCTCTTTAGTGTACATATTTATAAACTCGTGTGCATAAATATCAATGTTATTATTAATAATAAGACCAGAGCTTTTACCTACGGAACAAAAAAGATAAAGAATATCCACTGATTTCTTCAAAAACTACATTTCTAAAATAGTTTCTTTAAAACACTGCATTGTAACACATTCAACGCCTCCCATTATTGCTGTCGTACAGTCGCCGCCTGGTGGAGGACGGCGAAATAGCACCCTAAAAATAAACATTCCCTCACACTAACAAAGACCTTCTGTCACATTCACTAATCAGTTTAAACAATTTATTTAGCAATAACCCAATGTTAAACTGACTGAGTCAATCTTGGATTTTGCTGTAGTTGCATTATTGGACGCTAAGAGCGCACCCGGAAGTGCCAACCTACGTCTCGGCCTCTCATTGGCTGCAGCAGTAGGCCTGTTGTGACTAGCCTGCTGCTAAACACCCCGAACACACAAAAAAGCAAATAAAAGCCCACAAACGAACAACAATCTGAAACAAGGAGGAAACTCGCCTGGAATCTGCTGAACACCAACTCTGGAATCAGCATGAGGTTCCTGAAATCAACCAATCCCAGTTTACCGACGAGGGGAACAGCAATGGAAGCAGCGAACCAGTACCGGGTGATGAGAGGGATGCTTCTAAACCAGTCCCCGATGTCCGACATCTTTCCATAGGAATCCCGTCCAACGATGAAGCCGCAAACAAAACCTTTCTTGTAAAAAAAAAAACAGCCTCGAGTTAAAGCAGAAGGCGTCTGGGGTTTGTTAGCATGACGTGGCTAATCAGCAGGAGCTAGCTTTGCATTTGTTGACGTTACTGAGCTCGGAGCGGAAACGTCTGGTTCGGGTTTTCAAAGTAAAACACGAGTCCGCCTCGAACGTGGGACGCACATGTATTTTAATTGCGCTGCCTGCGATGTTAGTATTCATGTGAACAATCCAGGAATTACATTTAAGCTGTGTCAAAAAAAAACGTATAAGCTTTACCGGTTTCTGTATCTGTGCATTATCACAGAATGTTGAGTCCGTGATCATTTTGTAGTATAAATATATTACGACAAATAATAACAATCAATCAAATGTCTTTTTAAACTATTAAATACATGCTATAACACTCTTAATTTGGAAGGAAGGAGGCTTGTACAACATCATATATTTTAAATATCCGACGCCAGATTTGTCTTTATGGTCTATTTCCGGTAGGATTTGCGCTGCACCTATTTGACCAATCAGAGCAGGCCAGCAAAAGAAAGGGGCGTGGCAACTGACTCAGCACATGTCTATTTAAACTAGCGTCTACCCAAGCTACAGAAAAATAAAACAGTATCAGTCATGACTCGAGTTTCCATCACTGAAAACGTTGTTTTAACTTTATTTTTAGTTATTTTACTATTTTTCGGATCGAACTGAGAAATAAATATATATAACATGATGTATTATAATAATGTGCTAGGTATTAAAAATGTGTACTATATTAAAAAAAAATTATATTATAAACCTTCAAATCAATAAAATCTGCTGAAGTATGAAATATTTTACAAAAGTTTTCAAAAAAAAAATTAAAAGAAAATCTTTATGGGTCTAAAGAAATACACTAACCCCATGTCAGGAAAAAAAATTAGATCTATTATTCTATTTTTGATTGAGTTTGTTTATTCTACTTAACATTGTATAATATGTGTTTTTTACCTACAGTATTTTTGAATTATTGCTGTAATCACAGGGAGGCAGTAAGCAAAATGTTATTCAAAATTTTCAGCTACATTACCCTACGTAAAGACAATCTTTCAACATTTTGGACCTCGTTCTCATCACATTAGTACACAGTATGTAGCAAGAAGCAGCAAAAACATAGAAACTATTTAGATCACCTGCTATGTTATGAAGACACGACTCAATTCAGTATGCAGGATGCTTGAAAACACAAGTAAAACAGATCATAATATACTTTACGATTATTTATCTAATAATTATCTGACCTTTTGGGGTCATTAAGGACAGTGAATGTTCCTTCCAGGGTAGGTCATGATCATTTGATCTTGTATTATGTAAATAAAAAAGATCCTGATGTTGCTGACATGTCCAAAAAATTTAATTTTAGGATAACACATGACAGATATCCATGTAAATAATGTTAAAGAATAAAATTCAAGGTAAATTATTGCTCTTCTTATCCGTCTGATCTAACAACAATGGAATATTGTGGCTTATTTTTTATTTGTTTATTTCAGTTTTTGGAGGCTTGTTGTACATGCTTGTTTACTAATAACTGAGAATGGATTGACACCATTATTTTATTAAGCCTGATGTTGCATACACAAAATTTGAATTCATGAATAATAACCTGACATTATTGCTAAATATTTAGTCAAGTGTATATTTTTTTTTTTTTCAAACGTTCCCCACATTTTCAGGAATAATTTTGTTTTCTTACAGCTGTTTTAAATGCACTGAAACAAAACCTTTCTCTGTGATGGTGTTACTCCTTTAATTGTGTCTTCTGCGCAGGTGGAAATAAAAATCAAGGTCCTTCACAATATCAATCACTGTTTTATCTATTTCATAAATTACTATGTTATTTTTATTGCGATTTATTTCTCTTTTTCCATATTAAAAAAAATGCTAGACAGTTCAAATGTTTACATAGTAATTCCGTTTGCTTGCATAATTGGTTTGCTTATAAAATAAAGTTTCTTCAGATAGTTAAATGGCAAGACAGGAAATAATATGGAAACAGCTCAGGGTAACCAATTAAAACTGTGTAATCAACATAAAAAGTTATTTCTTGGCAACATTTTTTTATCAAAAAACACAACGAATAAAAATGTCTAGATGGTTGAGCTCGATGACAACAAAAAACGACTTTAAATTGATTTTGATCCACGTCTCAGTCTAGAGCGTGTTGGTGAAACACAAAGCAGCGTGATGAACACCAACTCCCACAATGCAAAGCTGCTGGCCGTGACGTTTACTTCAGGCGACCAGTAACCGTCTCTCTTCAAAACAAAAACAGGAAAGATGCCGATGTTCAGCTTAATATTTGCACCGCCTGGTTTCTGTTAGCCTCGAATATAAAATAAAAATAAATATTCTACGTTTTTCTGTCCCTGTAATTTTTACCGTATAACATTTATTCACATTTAAATTTCGCGCTGTTTTGCTCCGCCGCCTCTGAGTTATGGAGGTTTGTTAACTCAGTCTGAGGAAGCTCAGAAACAAGTGAGACTGGAGCTCATTTACTCGTTTTTTATTTGTTGTCATTATATTTTATTTTACTTTAAATGGAGGTGACGGACGTTGGGAACAAGGAGGAAGGTAAAGTGTGGCACCGTAAACCAACACCTGGGAAAAGGTAGGAAGCCGCTTTAAAGCACCTGTTGCGGTGGAGATGGACTTAAATGTGTAATTTGCTGTGGTTTCGGTGTCAGTGTGCTGGTGACCGTGGTCCGCACCGCCCAGAGGGCCACGGTGCGGTTCCTCCACGCAGCCTTCGACACCACGGGGGATTCGTTTGTGGCTGGAGATCACCATGGCAACATCTACCTGTTTGACGTCAGCAGAAACAGGTGCGGAGTGATGCTTCCTTGTGAAACAGAAGGATAAAGAATTGGTTTTCAACATCAATTCACCAATAAAAGGTTAAACAAGTGAAATCAGAAAGCTCTGTAGTCCTTCCTTGTTGCATTATAGACTTTATTTTATGGTTGAAGTATCCCTCATACTGCATGCTCAGTATGAGGGATTGCTGTAAAGTCAACGACAACACAAGCCATTGTTTCTGCCTGCTGATTCCAGAGGAGTGAATGCTGCAAGTCAATGACTCGATGCAATCTGCTGGGGTTCCTTAGATTGGAAACTTTTTTCAAATTGATTTGTTAGAATGTATCCTTGATTTTAATTGATTTTTTGTAAAGTGCCTTGAGACGACACCTGTTGTAAATTGGCGCTATATAAATAAACTGATTCTTGATTCTTGATAATGCTACATTAGTCAGTCTCTGAAGCGTAGCCTCTGTTCCTGGGCAGGTTTCGCTTGGTGCAGAAGACCGGACAAGCCTCCACTGCTCTGGCTTTTAGCCTCCGCAGGACAACCGAGTTTCTAGTAGCTCTGGCCGACTACACAATCAAATGCTTCGACAAAGGTGAGATCATCCAGATGTACAAACCGGACTCCAAAAAAATTGGGAAGCTAAACAAATTGTGAATAAAAACTGAATGATATGATGTGGAGATGGCAGATGTCCATATTTTATTCATAATAGAACATAGATGATAGATCAAGTCAGTTTAATCTGAGTTAATGTAACAATTTAAAGGAAAAATATGTTGATTCAAAATTTCACAGTGTCAACAAATCCCAAAAAAGTTGGGACAAGTAGCAATAAGGGGCTGGAAAAAGGAAATTGAGCATATAACGAACAGCTGGAAGACCAATTAATACTAATTAGGACATTTAACAAGATGATTGGGTATAAAAAGATGTCAGATGAGTCACGTTTTGAAGTTGTTTATGGAACAGTGAGACGCTATCTCATCCGGACCAGAGAGGACAAGGATAACCCAAGTTGTTATCAATGCTCCGTTCAGAAGCCTGCATCACTGATGGTATGGCGTTGCATGAGTGCTTGTGGCATGGGCAGCTTGCATGTCTGGAAAGGCACCATTAAGGCAGAGAACTATATTCAGGTTCTAGAACAACATATGCTCCCATCTAGACGTCATCTCTTTCAGGGAAGACCCTGCATTTTTCAACAAGATAATGCCAGACCACATTCTGCGGCAATCACAACATCATGGCTTCGTAGGAGAAGGATCCGGGTACTGAAATGGCCAGCCTGCAGTCCAGATTTTTCACCTATAGAGAACATTTGGTGCATCATAAAGAGGAAGGTGCGATAAAGAAGGGCCAAGACAATTGAGCAGTTAGAGGCTGTAGTACACATGAATGGGAGAGCATTCCTATTTCTAAACCTGAGAAACTGGTCCCCTCTGTCCCCAGACGTCTGTTGATGTAAGAAGAAGGGGGGATGCCACACATGGGTAAAAAATGTCCTTGTCCCAACGTTTTGGGGATTTGTTGACGCCATGAAAGTTTGAAACAACATATTTTTCCCTTAAAATAATACATTCTCTCAGTTTAAACTTTTGATCACTGATTTGTGTTCTAATCTGAATAAAATATTAGATGTTTGCAGCTCCACATCATTGCATTCAGTTTTTATTCACAATTTGTTTAGTCTCCCACCTTTTTTGGAATCAGGTTTGTATGTTTAAATACTTTTATGATCAGATCAGACGTGTATCAGACGTGAAACTGTTGTCAGGAATATTCTTCTTTGACTTCCGTTTACTTGCGTAGACACCAAGCAGCTGGTGAGCTGGATGCGAGGTCACGAGGGAGCCGTCTCGTCCATCTCCGTCCACAGCTCGGGCCGGTACGCCATCACCACATCCTCGGACACGGCTCAGCTTTGGGACCTGGACACTTTCCAGAGAAAGAGGAAGCTGAACATCAGACAGTCTGTCGGCATACAGAAGGTAAATACGCAGATTAATGGCAGCTAAACGCAGAATTACTGTGACAAAGACAATTCTGATAAAAAATTAATTGGGTAATGAGGTTTTTAATAAAGAAAAACAAAAGAATTGTTTAAATGTTGCTGATACATTGTTAGAATTTCAAAGATTTACTTTCAAATTGATTTTTCTGTTTTTTATAGCAGGAAATGATAATTATTCATTCTTTAACCTTATATCAAGAATATTCTTAAGACCTCAGCTTTTTATTAAGTTAAATTTTTTTAGATATGTACGTTCAAACTAATTTTTTGACTTCAGGTCTATGTGTCTGTTGAGAAATAATGACTTAGGAGGAATTTGTTAAAGTTTAATGTGCAAAGGTAACAAATTAACCTTTAACCAAACACTTCCTTCTTCCTGTGCATTTTCTAATTCCTTCTCAAACATAGTCGAACTTCTGTAAACTATAAGACAGTGCTGAAGTTTAAGTACACAAAGTCACAAATAAGCATAAAATCTAACAATGAAGTTAACATGCTTATTATTCCCACGTAGATTCAAAATACTAAAGATCTAAAAATAAACATGCTAAAACTTGCAAATGCATAATTAAAAAGTGAATCAAGTATCAAACTGTATCCTGCAATCCGAGTGTGTTTGTTCATCGCTGTTCATAAATACTTTACTTTATACTTTACAGGAGGGACAGAGAAACTGGAACAGGGAAACATTACAAACAAAAAGAGACATAATCACATAGAAATATATATATTATAGACACAGTTATTACTTAAAAAAGCTGATAAATCATAGAAAAAATAAACATTTTTAACTGTATGAGTAAGCTGCTGATTTAAAGAGACAATAGTTTCTGTAGTGTCTCTCACCCACTGTGCTGCACTCTTCGGTCTGCAGTTCAGTAACAGTCTCTGCTCCTGCTGTTTCAGGTTTTTTTCCTTCCCCTCAGCAACACCATCCTCAGCTGCTTCAGCGACGACTCCATCTTTGCGTGGGAGAGTGACACTCTGTTCTGTAAATACCAGCTCCCGGTTCCCGACTCTGGACCCCGAATCTTTTACAAGGCCTTCGCAGTCACACGGTGGGTCTGTCACACTAGCCTGGCCGAGTCATTCTCCTGCTCTAATACTGTACATGACTGTTTTCACAGTAGAACTGCAGGGGTCACGACCCTTTAACCCCTCACCTGTGTGTTGACAGTGATGGTAAACGCCTAGCTGCGGGGGGGCGCTCCAACCTGCTGCACCTGTGGTGCTTGGACAGCCAGCAGCTGGTCAGGGTGATCCAGATGCCGACTCGGGTTCGAACCGTCAGACAGCTCGAGTTCCTGCCTGACAGCTTTGATGGAGGAGCCAGTCAGGTAGACGACAACGTCTTAAACATGTCCCCTTTTTTTTAGTTTGCAAAGTCTTTTGTGCTCGTTTTGGTTCGTTTTGAATAAATCTTCTTCCCGTCTCCAGACTCTAGGAGTGCTGTGCCAGGATGGCGTGATGCGTTTCATCAACATTCACTCGTGCAAACTTCTCTTCCACGTGGGGTCCGTGGACGAAGCCATCAGCGCCGTCGCGGTCGGCCCAAACGGTCGACACATCGCCGCCATCATGGATAACGGAAGCGTCAACATCTACAGCGTCCAGAGTCTGACGCAAGAACTAAACAAGGTGAGAGAATGTTGCGTTATTAGCAACAAATGGATGTTTGTTTCATTGTTCTCTCTCCATAGCCTCCTAAATCCCGGGTAGCCGTGGTCTCTGGCGCTGAAGCGGATCAGGACTTTTCTAGCATAAAAATGAGGGTCAGACCAGAGCTGGTTCAACCAGTCAGAAGCTCAAGTAGAAGAACAAAAGTGAAGATACTACGGCCACCTGCAGAGTCTTCAGCCGACGATAAAGAGGTGAGAAATGTAATGTAGAAAGATAATTTCTAATAACATCTTTAATTTTCATTTAGAGAAGTTGATTATTGATATTATTAATACGATGAACTCTATCGTTAAATGTCCCCCTTTTTTTGGTGAAAGACCAACACAATGTTTCTATTGTTAGAAAAGAAAGTAATAAACTAGTTGATATGGTTAAAACAACGTCATCTGGTCTTGCACCATGTACGCTGAGACACAGTGGTGGAAGTTTTATGCTGAGGGATTGCTCTTCATCAGAGACAGATAAGCTAAAGATGAGTTGATTTAATAAGGGGCTTGAGACGAAGGTAGAGGATTTTCACCAGTACAGAGACACAAAACAAACAACAGAGCAGAGCTTAGATGACAGAATAGAATTTTATTTTATAAAAAATGTAAGTTTCTCTTTGGGATTAATTAAAGATTCATACTTTAATTGCATTTCATTTATTCTCAGCGATGCAGAACGTGATTCCACTCTAATAAAACCAGATTATTCTTTTTTTTATTAGACGGGCAGTAATGTGTTGATCTATGTGTTTTAATGCTATATCTGCACAGAATATCTACAACAGGAAGCACTTTTGTTTATTGAAAGGTCTGATTAATAAAAATAAAAAAAGATTTTTGCTTTTCTAAAATCTAGAGGAATCATTTTGTTCTAAAATCTGGAAATAGAAATACTGTATTTATGCTAATCTTTAGTTTTTTTTGCGGGTCTGGATATCAAAATCGTAATTATGTGACCCCTGTGTTGTATTAACCCCATAAAGGGACAAAAAATAATAAATATATAGTGAAACAAATAAATATTACATTTAATCGTGTAGTATAACTTTTCGGAATGAGGAACAGATTTTAAGAATATATTATTTCACTATTTTTAAATACAAAGAGAGTAAAATCATTTGCTGTTCTTTACCAATTGGGGGCAGCAGGAATCTTTATTTTAGAGGTCCCTTTTTGTAACCCATGAGAAAATACTCAGCTGTTTGTAACAGGATTTTTCTTCGGTCAAACAATCAGATTAAAAATGAAAACTTTCTCTAATTGTGTGAATCAGAACGAACTTCCAGCTGGTCTGAGTAAGAAGAGACTCGTAGCTCTCCTCAGATCGTTTGGGGAATTTCCAGCTAAATACAGGTGAACCTCTTTCTAACCTACATATCGCCTAATGAGACTTGACGTTCGCATCAGGGTGTTGAAGGTCCTCTTCTGCTGCAGGATGTTTGTGTGGAGGTCTGTGCTGTGCCTCCCAGAGAACCATGCAGCTTTCAGCAGCCTGACAGACAAAGGTCTGCATCCAGCCTTCCTCAGCCTGCATGACAAATACCCCATCAAGAGCCACAAGCTGCAGAGAGGACTGCAAAGGTACGTTCTCCCGCACATATTACTCAGTCATTTCTCTCCAGTTTCTAAAGTGGATCATTGCTTTCTCTCCTACAGAGTTTTATCTGCCTTAGCTCACTGGGCAGCCATCTTTGCAGAGGTAGAGTATCTCCCTCTGGTAGCTTTTCCTTTTGTCAAGCTGTTTCAGAACAACCCCATGCTCTGCTTCGAGGTTGTGGCTACAATCATAGGTATATCGTATTTTACTGCAAAGCTTTTAAAAAGTAAATGTGAAGATTTAGTTCACATGTTCCCTCTGTAATGTCTTCCTGTGATGTGCAGTGAACTGGTGCCAGCACTGGTTTGAGTATTTCCCCAACCCTCCTCTGAACATCCTGAGCTTGGCAGAAAACGTGCTGGCTCATCACGACCACGAGCTGCTGCAGCACCTGGTGGACTGTGGCGTCAGCTCACAGGTAACCCTTCCTTCCTTCCTTCCTTCCTTGCTTCCCTCCTTTCTTCCTTGCTTCCTTCCTTTCTTCCTTGCTTCCCTCCTTTCTTCCTTGCTTCCCTCCTTTCTTCCTTGCTTCCCTCCTTGCTTTCCTTCCTTCCTTCCTTCCTTGCTTCCCTCCTTGCTTTGCTTGCTTCCTTGCTTCCCTCCTTTCCTCCTTGCTTCCTTCCTTGCTTTCCTCCTTGCTTCCTTCCTTGCTTTCTTCTTTGCTTCCCTCCTTGCTTCCTTGCTTTCCTCCTTGCTTCCTTCCTTGCTTCCTTCCTTGCTTTCTTCTTTGCTTCCCTCCTTGCTTCCTTGCTTTCCTCCTTGCTTCCTTCCTTCCTTGCTTCCTTCCTTGCTTTCTTCTTTGCTTCCCTCCTTGCTTCCTTGCTTTCCTCCTTGCTTCCTTCCTTGCTTCCCTCCTTTCCTCCTTGCTTCCTTCCCTTCTTTCTTTCTTCCGTTCAAACTAAAAGTATTGCTTCTTGTCAGATACAACACATCCGATGCTGCTCAGACCGTTACAGATGTCAGGTTTCAGTGTTTCCGTCTTCATTTCCGTCTCCGTCTGTCCCAGCTGTATGTGTGGCCCCTGCTGGAGACTTTCTTCTCTGAGGTTCTGACACGAGACGAGTGGCTCCGCCTCTTCGATAACGTCTTCTCCAACCATCCGTCCTTCCTGCTGATGGCGTGCGTGGCGTACGTCGTCTCCTGCAGGGAACCTCTGCTGCTGTGCTCCCACAAGAAGGACTTTGAGGTACATCCTCCATCTTAGTCCCAGTCATCTCTCTGAGCTTTTGTTACTTCTTTACAAGCATACCGTCGTCTTTCCGCTCCCCTCAGCACTTCTTCCACCATCGTAATAACCTGGATGTCGGGGCCATGATAAAGGAGGCGTACAGGATCATGTCGAGCACGCCGGCGGACATCCACCCCCGAACCACGCTCTCCAGCTTTATGCCTCTCACCAGCGGCCAGTACCCCGTCTTCAACCAGTACCCAGAATTCATAGTGGAATACCAAAGCAGGGAGAGGGAGCGGATACGGCTGCAGGAGAGGGAGTATCTGAAAGAAAGGTGAACGCCATCTTGGTATCAAAAATCTAATATGCATCATAAAAAGTAGTTTAGTTTTACATTCAGCCTTCCAAACATCTCTGTTTGCTTTAATTTTATTTGTTGCTAGTTTATATTTATCATATTTATACTTTTAAGACATCCATCCTGTTTTGTTCCTCAGCCTGAAGTGACTTTAGTTTCGTCTCAGGCAGGAGCTGTCTGCGCTGCGTGCAGATTTTGTTCGCCGCCAGGCCGAAGAGAAAGCGTTCTACACTCAGCAGGTGGGTTATCACTGTCGATTACAGCAGCTATCAAATCGCTGTGTTCAGATAGCCTAAATTAAACAATTTAGTAATGAAGTGAACTAATTTAATGTGATGGTTTTACTGAAGGAGCTGCTCCAGGAAGCTGAGGAGCAGCGCAGGAAGACTCTGGCGCAAGAAGAGGAGAAGCTGACAGAGCAGAGAACAAAGTAACCACGAAGGCACTTCTGTGTTCATTCTGCTGATTAAGAGAGAAAAGTGTCATTAGAAAATGTGTCCCGGTGTTTGTTCAGGTTGGGTTCTATGAAGAGAGAGCTGAAGGTGAAGGAGTTGCAGCTGCTGGACGCGACTAGAAGACGTTTCCTCAAACACCAACAGGAGCGCCGAGCCTCACAGATCCTACGGCTGGACCAGGAGATCAGCAGAAAGGTGAGTCTGATTAAACCAAAGCTGGAATATTTACAGTTTCTCTAACTGGGGCAGAGCATTTAGTTAGTTAAACACTTCGTAGTTTGATTATAATGAGCTAACATTGTTTTTAATGAAAAAACTCAAATCTTCCCCGTCATTGTTCTGCTGTAGGTGGATCTGCGGGAGCAAGAGACGGCTGCAGCGGTTCAGGATCTAGAAGTCAGACAGATGGAGCTGGAAGTGCAGAGGAAACACCTGGAGCAGGTGACTCACTGTTTAGGTCTGATGGTGAATCAATATCAGCTCAAACACTCACGTGCTCACGACGATGATGTTTAGCATTTGCTGAGGGAGGAGGAGCGCATAGGACGGGAGGTTGAAGAGGAGGTGCAGCTGAAAATGAGGGAAGCCCAGAAACCAGAGGAGAGTTACTCAGAGCTGATGCACGGACCAGAGAGCGGCCTGCAGGTCAGCGACACCTCGAGGAAAGCCGTTATCAGGACTAAGGCCGTGGTCCCGATATTGGACCACACAAAATTGCAATATTCACCTGTTGCAACATGAACTCACACAGGCCCTGGAGGAATCCCTGGCGGAGGCGTGCCTGCTGGGCCTGCAGTCGGACTGGCAGAGAGCGACGCTGGAGCGGCTGCAGCGGGTCGACTCTGAGCAGGAGAGGAAGAGGCAGCGACTGGCAGAGCTGCACAGACGAACTCTGGCAGAGGAGGAGAGGCTGGCTGACACTGTGAGAGAAGTGGCGGGAAGAAAAGTGAGGATGTGACACCGTTTGTTCAAATATGTTCAGTTGGATCCTGGATTCAGTTTTTCAAGAGCAGCTCCTAAACATAAAATGAAATCATAATCTGGTCAATCTGCTTTTATTTGTTCTTTCTCTGGTGGATGTTATTTTTGGGCAGTCACGCTGAGGCTTATTTTGCAGTGGGATGACGTGATGAGCAGCAGAGCACAGTTACAGGAGCGGCAGTCGCCCTGGTTCCCAGCAGATGCAGGTATTACACATTTAAATGCGCAGACGTAATTTCAGTTTTTTGGCTCGTTTCTGCTCCAACGCCTCAGCAGCGAAGCTCTGCTAACGTTACCACTAGTAGGAAGCAATGTAACAAATTTGTTTTAGTTATAGAGATTTTAAAATATTATTTTGACTGTTTTCAATAAAATGTAAATGTGTAAACTTTACAGCATCAGCACCAGATGCTCATGCCCCCTGTGACGTGAATCCTGTATGAGGAAATCTGGACTAATGATGATGATAATGTCTGATTTCAACGTCTCAGATGCAGAGAGACGGAGGAAGACACGGTCGGTATCTCCAGGTACAGGATTTCCTCACAGACCCGCTGCTTCTGTTGCAGCCAAAGGTGTAAACACAGCCACCGAAGGAAGCTCTGCTGCCCCTTGGAGGCAGGAAGGAGCCAGCATGGTGTGTCTGAACAGCAGTTCACCTTCAGGGAGCACCTCTACCAACTGTGAGTCCATTTAAGGTCTAATGATAAATATACAGCGTACAATACATCTCTTTAAACCTTCCCTACAGACTGTATGTGTGTTACTTATTACTTAAAACTAATTTAAGAGTTTTGTTCTCCCTCTGGCAGTCTCCCTGGATCGGGGCCGGGCCCACTTGGACAGCAGTGAGAGGGAGCTGCTGAAGGAAATCAGGGAACTGAGAGAGAAGCTGGCAGCGCGAGCCAAGGAGGCCAGCTCGGCCTCGTCGCAGTCTGTCTGCACGCCGTCCTCCGTTTCCCAGTGACCGCCATCAGCCGTCTGTCCTCTGTCTGTTTAAGGAGAACATAATCTGAACCCAAACTCGCTGAAGTAAAACAGAAACACTGACTAAGACCCTGGGGCATCTGCTAAAAACTCAATCTTTAACGTCATTGAAAGCCATTAGCAACTTTATTATCTCCATGTCAGATCTGACGAGCATCGTAACTATAACCCTGTGATCAAAACTGCTCATCTATCTCCCGCCTGCAGTCATTTTTGAAAAGTCCTTAAAGAACTTAAATGTTTGAGTGAGAAATAATTATATTTTTCTGTCACATAAACATGATTTTTTTCACAGTGAACCTTTTTAGCTGCTGTAAACATAGAAACATAAGCAGTTATAACTAATGTAGTTCTCCTATTTTTATATTTCCTTTTATTTTGTATATCACAGATGTGTTTTTTTATATTTATCTCATTTAAAGTCTTTTTTTTAAAGCTGTCAGTATTCTGTCTGTTTTATTGTGACTTTTGTTTCCCGTTTATCTCCTTTGGACACTTTTTTTTCTACGATGATTTAGTAACATTTTACCTGAAACGAGTCACTGTACGACCAAAACGTCCATCTCCATGACTCGAGTTTCAAACCTCACAGATGATCTTAAGTCTATTCCCAGTTCTTAAAGAGGACTTACTCGAGGGGTTACTATCTACTTGAATAAATAGGAGTTTTTATTTCATCAATTGTTTTGATTTTTAAAGCTACCGATAGTTTTAGCAGATAAATGCTCATCTTTCTAGGATTAGAAACAGAGCTGCAGTTCTTTAACTAGGTTTTCCATCCAGTTTTGATGCCTAATGGTAATTTAAAGAAAAAAATGTAGGAAAAGAAAAATATTGAACCTTTCAGATTGATTTTAGCAGCACTCAATATTGGGGAGGTGATGATACTAAAATCTTTAGTTTGGACATGTAAAAAAAGTCTAACAGTGAAGAATCTAAAAATATATGAATAACCAAATATAGAAGTAAAACTAGCCATCCTAGAATGTATGTAGAGTTCAACTGCATTCAACATCCTAAACCAAGACTGCCCAACCAGTCGATCGCGATTTACTGGAAGATCCCAAGTTGACATCGAGGTAATGACCTGTTATGTCAGTGTTGCCAACTTAGTGACTTTGACGCTATATTTAGCGAATATTCAGACCCTCTAAAATAAACTTTAAAAAAAACAAACAACTAAAAAATACAAGAGAAAACAACTGGCGGGGAATGTGTGTGTGTGCGTGCGTGTGCATGCGCGTGCATGTATATATATATATATATATATGTATGTAAATAGTTCTAATATATAAATATAAGTCGTAGTAAATAGTAAAGGTGGTTCTTTATTAAAGCTTATTTTGCATTTTACTTTTTATTTTAAACATATTTTACAATAAATTGTTTGGTCATTTATTTTTTGCACAATTGAGTTATTTTGTCATGTAATCTGATTTCAACAACAAAAAAATTCAATTAAAATAATATTTTAATCAGTGAATCATAAATAAAAGTTCTCAGACTACAGGAACAATCAACTAAGTTTGCATGAAAGCAAAAATTAGAATAATTATGTCTTTTACAAAAGTTAGCATTCATCTCAGGTCTTCAATCAAAACATATACAGCAACATATTTTCCTTTCTATAACAGGTATTTTTACTTCTGTTAAGGTTTTTGTACGCTATGAAACCCTGCAGACATTCTCCCATGTTAGGTAAGCAAATTTGTTCAGTAGTTATATGCATTCAATGATGTGTTAGCAATCTCGTTTCCCTCCAAATTGTATAATTATGAATTCCCCTGCTGTCTAAAAATGCTTTGATAAAGTGAAAACTCAGTGAAGTAATCAGTAATCAGTTCAGGATGAAAAGCTAGCCTCCTCCTCCCAGTGCCAGGTCTCCCACTAAGGTAGGAAGTGATTTCCTTTTTTCAAACAGAGATCTACCTGTTTTTTATCTGGTTTATTTTTCTGTTTGGTTCATATTAAGGTCAGTTATGGCTGTTGCTCATCATGCAGATTGGTGTGTCTGTGTGTGTGTTAGAGAGAGGCCGGGTTTGTGATGTGACGTCTAATGGTTGTGTGACAACAACAAAACGTGTTGTGAGGATAGTTACTGCAGGCTGGTTATGATCTGTGCAGGTTTGCGATGTTCACACTGGACTGGTAGATCTCAGGAGTTTGGCTACTTGAAAGGTAGATCTTGGGACAAAAAAGGTTGGGCACCCCTGTCCTAAACACTTAAATAGATCATTTGTTCCTCATGTCACAATTATTCAGTTTAACTAAAAAGACAATGTTGTTTTGGTTTATGTTTAAGAATGTCTTGCTGCTTTGGGTGTTTTATCACACAGCTCTGAGCTTGCCGCCTTAGAACCTGCATTACTCTCAAGCAAGTATCAAGTCAAAGAACAAATTTCCGAAAAAAATTAAAATAACTTTCTTAGACTTTTTGGGAAACCAATAAAAGCCATTTAAATAATGTCAGTCGAGAAAAACAAAATATACATTAAATATATTGAAGGGATTCTTTGTAGGAGTAACACTCAACCAAATCCAGGAAGGAAAAAAAAAATACATTGAAGACGAAGTCCTCAACAGATGTCCATAATCTGGAGTTATTTTATCAACTGTGTGAGGAACGAAGGGTTCCGTGAGTGTTCTTCTAAGTCCTGCCCAGGTGTGTTTGGTTGAAAAATGCCTTCAGGCATCATTTGACAGGAGCTGAAGTGACAGCCATCCTCATTCCTGTCACTCACTCCTCTATCTATTCACTTATCTTTTATCTGTGCTCATCAAATAGTCTGAGGCCTGGGAGGACGATTAGGTCTGCTGTTCTGAGCACTTCACCACATTAGGGAGGTGTGTGTGTTTCTCCCATGTAATCTTAAACAGACATAGATGTGTGTTTTTATCTTCACATACAGAATAGGATCCCGGAACTTTACAATTATTATTTTATATCAAGTATTACTCAAGCAGTCTATAAAAGAAACTCAACACAGCTATAAGAGCGCAGTGGAAGATGACCACAAGTTGTCCAGGACACAAAGATAGGTGAGAACCAAAAAAACGCTGTGTGTGTGTTTGGAAAACGAACCCCTGAAGGAGCCATACCCACTGTGAAACATGGTGGTGGAAGCATCATGCAGTGGGGAGGCTTTCTCTGCAACTGGAAAGCTGGTCAGAGTTAACAGAAGCTCGACTGTTCGGCAGCGCATAGATGCATCCACTTCAACATGAGCCTGCAACCTTTAGAATCCAAAGAGCCATTTTCTTCCCAGTCCTGCTGAAATGGCTTGTTCAGCGCCACAGATGTCACATTTGACCTTTTGGGTAAAATAAAAATAAGGGGCAGCATAACAAATGAGAAAAAAGAGGATTGATGCGTTTCTCCTTCTAAGTAATATTTATGTTATTGTCAATATTCTAGAAAAAAGACAAAACATGAGATAAAATAGATCTTAAAGGGTGTTAAAGTGGCGTGGTACAAGCCTGAAACCAATTTTTAATAGACTACTGTAACTGGGGCTGAAGGTGGTTCCACACAGCATAGCAGCAGTCGAATAGAAATGTAGGCCACAATTTTCAGACTTGTGTTTATTCATGAACTAATTTTTTTGTGCATCCAAGTAAACACACAAATGTTTGAGGGTGTGTGTTAAGAACGTGGTAGAGGTTCTGGAATGGTGAACAGTTTAGCAGGTCTGTGTTTCTACTCGGCCATCACGTCTGATCTTGTCGAGGAAACCACCCTGCTCTCTGCATAGGCGGACCCGCCTGTCCTTTCACATCAGTGCTTCTCCCTCAGAGGGATCCCACAACGCTGCAGCATCAACTTCGATCCAGTCGATCTCTGATCAGACTCAAGCTTCCAGTATCAGAACCTTTTCTTCAGGAACGGAAGCTTTTATTTACGCTCATCAGCCATGGACACGTGCAACAACCCATCAGTATTGCTGTTCAGACGGTCCAAACCTGTGGGAAAGGTGAGGAGGCGGGTCCTGGGCCTTCGGGTCCCCTCATCCTCCTACGGTGGCGGATCTGAGCTGGACCTGAGCCACAACGAGAGCGCTCGGTTGGCAGCGGACTCTCTGCTCTCCCAGGGTTTGGAGCGGTACCACATGGAGCTGAAGGCGGAGGGGGAAGTGGATTTTCTGTCAGAGCTGGACAAGGATTACATCCTACGCAACGGCCGAGACCCAAGCATAGGTTTGATGTTTTCCCTGACCTTGCAATTGTTATTTTTACTGTGCAGTAGGTCCGTACCGCCTTGTGTTGTTAACAGATGATGGAGGTGAAGCAAACGATGTGGATAAGGAGTTTAGAAACCTGCCTGCTGCCCGTCAGTCTCACTGCTCTTGTGCATCGAAGAGCAGCGATTCTGCTGAGGAGGAGGAGGGTTTGGACCAGAACGTCCATAAAGGTCCCGAATTTCAGTCTATATTTCTCAGGTCTCCCATTTTTGACTAACCAGATTTAAAATCCTCTGCTCCTAACTCAGTCGACCCCAGCGTTGATGTTTTCCTCCAGGCTGACAGAACGGCAGCAGGCATGAAGGATGTGGTCAGGCAGTTCCTCAGAAAGGCTAAACTGGTACGATGGGAGGCGTGTCCGTGTCTGTCTGATAGAGAACACGTTTCCCGCGGCGGTGCTGATCAGGCATCGCATCGCTGGCGGCGTGAGAGTCATGGTGGGTTTGTGTTCAGTCCCTGGCGATAGTGATGGACGGCTTTAGTGACCCGGAGCTGCTGTGTGACCTTCTGGAGGCGAGCAGGAAGAGAAACGTGTCAGTTCACCTGCTGCTGGATCATCTCAACTTGAAGATGTTTGTTCACATGTGGCACGACCTCAAACTCATCAGCAAAAATTTCCCAGTAAGGATTTCCTCTGACCTCACTTCTCTTGTGATAAAGCTGGTCAGCTAATGGACCAGGGATGTTCGATAGGCTACACATGCAACACGTGTGTTAACATGGTGAAGGTCACATGTTAACACTTTCATATCAGTTTGATAAGTAAAACTTTGCCTATATTAAAAAACAATGAATGGACTGAACGTATAGAGTTTTCTAGTCATACTGACATTCATCCACTCAAACTCACAAACATGCACACATTTGCACAACCGTGGTAACTTCGGCTTAGGAGCCTTGCCCACATCGACATATGGCAATCGACAGGAAGTAGCTGGAATTGAACCTGCAAAGACAAATACTGTGTGGGTGGAGCCAAATACATGGCTATGTACAGTGACAGAGAAACTTTAGGTAGCCTCCCACGCCACTGCAAGCACGAGTGCGTTTAAAGAATAGATGGATTAACTGCTAAACAGCAATTCTGGATAAAAAAAGGTATCTAGAGCTAAGATTAAAGGTGCAGTAAATTATTCGTTGATGGAAACCCAGCAATTAAAGAGTTATCAAACTAAAGGCAATTGTAAAACTATCAATTGGTGCTCCGTGGGTTTGATATTTACAAAGTAGACAACAAAAAAGTTGCTCTGTGGTTGATTTATTCCAAGATGGCAGTCAAGACTTGGTTTGGCACTAATAAATCAAAATTCCTGTTCCCATGAACGTCTGAGAATGATCAGTGTGAAGGCTTTTGAATGCTACTTCATGTTTTCTGATGGTGACAGAACGTGTCGGTTCGGAGCGTCCCGGGTCAAACCTACTGGGGGAAGACGGGCCGGAAGCTGACGGGTCAGACTGCAGAAAGTTTCATCATCAGTGACTGGGAGGAGGTGCTGACCGGTACCTACAGGTACATGTGGATGTACCAGCACCGCCTCCAGAACGCTCTCATTTATGTTTCCAATCATTGATACGTTTATGTGTCTCACATTCCCCTCAGTTTCACGTGGCTGTCCGGGCACGTCCATCGCAGTCTTCTTGTTCTCATTAAAGGCAGATCCGTCTCACGTTTCCGTCGGGAGTTCCTCAGACTTCACTCCAGCTCCAAGCCGGCCCCAGGGTTTGTGACTTTCATCGCTCTGCCTCAGTCCCTGTACTCGAGATCACGTAAACATCCAGATACGTTCAGCTGCAGCTGCAAATCCCACACGACCCACGCAGGAGTCGATCTATCTGAGCAGCCCAAAGATAAAGTCAACCCCTTGTTACAGTCTTCAATTCAAACAGGAGCAGAGTACAGCATGCAGAGTCCAGCTGCTGGTACCCAAGAGATGGGAAATCTAAACCAGATCTACAATCGCAGAGATCAGACTCACTCAGATGTTCAGGCTCAGCTTCAAATCATTGCTGAGGAGACTGTGGAGGTCCAGGAGCCTCACGCTCTGAACACTGTGTCTGTTATACTTGGGCAGAAAAATTATCAACCAGGTCTAAAGAAGCGAGACAGTCTCACTCGGCCAGATAAGAGCACTGGAGGAGATTTCTCTCATCTAGGGAGCAGAAACATGTTGGCAGAACCTTCAGGGTTCCAACTAGGAACGGCAACATCAGGAAAGCAACCAGAGTTCTCAATAAACGCTTATCCAAAACATAAAATCCTTCAACTTCCATCCTCCCAGCAAATACCATCAAACCTGCAGCTTCAGATCTCCCTCAGAGGAACCAGCAGGCATGACGAGTTCGTGAAACGGTACCAGCATCCTCAGCAGCAGGCGGACTCCAAACGGTTCCAGTCGGGTGCTCAAACCAAGATGAGTTTTCATCATGTCACTTCCCAGCAGGTGAATCTGCCTCAGAGAACTAGCTGGAACCCACAGAGGGCCGCAGAAGCCCGAGCTGCAGCTCGCTGCGACTCGTTTAGCCGTGTCCACCAGACAGGACCGGCAGGCTGGAGAAGCATCCAGAACAAAGGGAACATATTACTGGGAACAAGCCGGACCATGGCGGAGAGACGCACAGCAGGCAGCAGGGGATCAGACCTCCACTTTTAATTAACGTGAAAGATGTTTATAATAATAATAAACTGATTTTTACTAACATTGAAGAAAAAAATACTGTATTTTAGTTTCACTTCATTTGAGTGTCAGAATTTTACAAGAAGTCCAACAGAGAAGAAAAATGTCTGAGTTTGCAGGATGCTTGAACCATTTTTAGGTATTTTATCCCAATCTTAGGAAAACTGAAATGAGTTAATGGGCTGAAATAAATATTTCAGAACCGGTCAAGATTCTAGCAATGGATTATCTTCCTGTCTTTTAACATAACCTTAAAATTATTAGTAGAAACAAATATTTATACTTTGCTTGACTTTATATGCTCTTTATAGTCTGTTATACATATAATCAATATTAAATATTACTAATATAATCTACTTGCCGAACATCTAGTGGTAAATTTTAATTTGAACAATATGAAAAATAGGATTTTTCTGTTTTATTCTATAATAAGAGATTTATAAATAATTTTTATCCAGGCATTTACAAAAATAAAAAACTGTTTCTATAGAGATATATCTAGATTTGTAATATTTTATCCAATCATGCAGAAATTTTAAGTCATAAACATTCAGATATTATTCTAGTTCTCAACTTTTATTTCAAGATTATATTTAAAATCAATTGCAGCGATCTCTCCTCCTTGGTAGGTTTCATCTTTAAATTATATTATCAGTAAGTACTATGAAGTTACTTACAGTTTAAATTTGTTCAAACATCTGATTCATTCTTCTTAAGATAATTTTTGATTACATTTTCTATGAATTCATGCTAATTGAATAAACATTTTAGAAAATAAATACAAAAAAAGAAACATTTATTATGACAATTTTGAGAGTAAAAACAAGAAACACAATATAGATAATACGAAACTTAGAACACATCTCTTGCAGCCGTCATCATGTTGAGGAACCTTCGCCGAACCAGCCCCACTTAATCAATAATACTTTCACTTTAGTCATCCAAAAATAAAAACTCACTGCTTTATAGTATTTACATGATTTTTGTTTTGAATGTCTTCTCCTTTCCAAACATTGCTTACGGAGCATTAAGGTTTAGCCATTGGCCCGTCCGTCTGTAGTAGGCCTGTCAGTACTACACTGTCCCACCAGCGCTCGCTGAAGCTCTGCAAACACACCGAGGTCAGGCTCTCCCCATCCTGGCAGTCCTCCCTCATCCTCTCTGGGATCAGGTCCTCTGACATCACCTGTGTGAGGAGAAATCAGAGCAGTTGAAGTGAACTCCAGTCTGGAAATAACCAGTAAGTCACCATATGCTTGTTTCCCCACCTCAGTGAGAGCCGTCAGCGTTGTTTCTTTGGGATTTAGCCGCTGGAGCGCCTCTTCTGTCGTCTGCAGAGCCTGTTCACTGCGCTGCAGCACAAAGGAGGACTGCTGCTGCCGGAGGATCCTCAGCAGGAGCCTGTAGAGGAAGCCCATGATGTTCGGTACACGACTAAATCAGAGGAAACGTGTTTTCTCTCTGATGCTGGTAACAGTTACATATTAATAAAGTTTGTTTTAATCTTTTATTACCCATTGTGACGTAAGCTGCTACCTTGTTCTGATGAAACTCATGCACGCTCTCAGCCAGAGCCTGTCCCCACTGAGCTCTGCTGCCCCCTGCTGGTCCTCCACAGCATCTCCATTCTCAGCCTCTGATGCACCTCCTGCTACATAAATTTAGGTCATCCATCCATCCGTCCATCCATCTTAAACTGAATAAACACATGCAAATTTGTTAGCTGTACCTGAGCTTGGCTCTCGGTCCAGCAGCTGTAAACACGTCTGGCCCAGGCTAAACCAGTGCCAGGGGTTAAAGGGCAGCAGGCAGCAAAGCTGCTGCAGGTAGGACATGTGAGACCCCACAGAGCCAAAGTGCTCGTAGATGCTGACCTTCAGAAAATGGTCACATTTAAAGTTAGCTTTTAGCTTAGGTACAAAAACAAAAGTTGTGAAGTAAAAGGTTTAATTAACAGACTTTAAGTAGCAGGAGGCCGGTCAGGTGACAAGTGTTGGAGGCATCTTTGTTCTGCAGACACAAGAAAGGTTAATAGAAAATACAGAAAAATAATGTTATTCATCTTCCTGCTAGAATAAAAAATCTAAAACAAAATAGTGAATACAAAAAAATATAATCTCTACAATATCAGCTAACAATTCTGTTTTTAAAAAGTGAAGTAAATGTTAAAGAAAACCTTTATCATCTTATCAAAATGGATGCCCAGTTTAACATATCCATGTAAGGATAGAAAGAATAGATTCAATTTTTATAGCAATATTACTGTTTTTAGTCCATTCATCCATCTTCTACCGCTTATCCGGAGTCGGGTCGCAGGGGCAGCAGCCCGAGCAGGGAAACCCAGACTTCCCTCTCCCCGGCCACATCCACCAGCTCCTCCGGGAGGATCCTGAGGTCCTTCCAGGAGAGCCCGGACACATAGTCCCTCCAGCGCATCCTGGGTCTACCCCGGGGTCTCCTCGCAGCGGGACATGCCCAGAATACCTCACCAGGGCGGCGTCCAGGGGGCCTCATGACCAGGTGCCCGAGCCACCTCAGCTGGCTCCTCTCGATGCGGAGGAGCAGCGGCTCTACTTTGAGCCCCTCCCGGAAGGGAGAGCCCGGCCACCTTGCGAAGGAAACTTTCCGCCACTTGTATCCGCGATCTCGTTCTTTTGGTCATGACCCACAGCTCATGACCATAGATGAGGGTGGGAACGTAGATAGACCAGTAAATCGAGAGCTTTGCCTTTTGGCTCAGCTCCCTCTTCACCACGATGGACCGGTGCAGCGTCTGCATAACTGCAGACGCCGCACCAATCCGCCTGTCGACCTCCCGTTCCATCCTTCCCTCACTCGTGAACAAGACCCCCAGATACTAAAACTCCACCTGGTGCAGGACCTCATTCCCGACCCGAAGAGGGCACTCCACCCTTTTCTGGCTGAGGACCATTGTCTCAGATTTAGAGGTGCTAATTAGCAGCCCGACCGCTTCACACTCGGTTGCGAATTGATCCAGTGAGTGCTGGAGATCCTGGCCCGATTATGCAAACAGAACCACATAATCTGCAAAAAACAGAGATGCAATCCTGAGGCCACCAAACCGGAGCCCCTCAACACCACAGCTGAGCCTAGAAATTCTGTCCATAAAAGTTATGAAGAGAACCGGTTACAAAGGGCAGCCTTGGCAGAGTCCAACTCTCACTGGGAACGGATTCGACTTACTGCCGGGTATGCGGACCAAACTCTGGCACCGGTCGTAGAGGGACCGGACAGCTCTAACAAGAGAGTCCGGTACTCCATACTCCTGGAGAACCCCCCACAAGATTCCCCGGGGAACACAGTTGAACGCCTTCTCCAAGTCCACAAAACACATGTAGACCGGTTGGGAGAACTCCCATGCCCCCTCCAGGACCCGGAAGAGGGTGTAGAGCTGGTCCATTGTTCCACGTCCAGGACGAAAACCGAACTGCTCCTCCTCCAGACGGGATTCGACTATCCGGCGGACCCTCCTCTCTAGTACCCCTGAATAGACTTTACCAGGGAGGCTGAGGAGTGTGATCACCCTATAGTTGGAACATGTCCTCCGGTCCCCCTTCTTAAAGAGGGGAACCACCACCCCAGTTTGCCAGTCCAAGGGCACCACCCCCGATGTCCATGCCATGCTGCAGAGGCGTGTCAGCCAAGACAGCCCCACATCATCCAGAGCCCTGAGGGACTCCGCGCGGATCTCATCCACCCCCGGGGCCCTGCCACCGAGGAGCTTTTTGTCTACCTCGGTGACCTCGGCCGCGGTGATTGGAGAGCCTACACCCGGCCCCTCAGTCTCTGCTTCCTCGTGGGAAGGTATTTTGGTGGGATTGTGAAGGTCTTCAAAGTATTCCTGCCGACGCCCCACAATGTCCTGAGTCGAGCTGAGCAGCCCGCCATCTCCACCATACACAGTGTTTGTGGACCACTGCTTCCCCCTCCTGAGACGCCGGACGGTGGACAGAACCTCTTCGAAGCCGTCCGGTAGTCTCTCTCCATGGCCTATTCCGAACTCCTCCCACGCTCGAGTTTTTGCTTCGGCAACCACCGAAGCCGCATCCCGCATTGCCTGGCGGTACCTGCCAGTTGGCTCCAGAGTCCCACAGGCTAAAAAGGCCCGATAGGACTCCTTCTTCAGCTTGACGGCATCCCTCACTGCTGGTGTCCACCAATGAGTTCTGGGATTACCGCCCTGGCAGGCACCAACGACCTTGCGACCACAACTCCGGGCAGCCGCCTCAACAATGGAAGCGCGGAACAGAGCCTATTCAGACTCAATGTCCCCCGCCTGCCCTGAGACGTGGTTGAAGCTCTCTCGGAGGTGGGAGTTGAAATTCTTTCGGAAAGGGGACTCGGCCAGGCGCTCCCAGCAGACCCTCAATACATGTTTGGGCCTGCCTGGCCTGACCGGAAGCCTCCCCCACCATCTGAGCCGACTCACCACCAGGTGGTGATCAGTTGACAGCTCCGCCCCTCTCTTTACCGGAGTGTGTAAGACATGCGACCGTCTATCATCGAACCACGGCCTAGAGTGCCCCCATACCAGGTGAGCATATGGACACTCTTATGCCTGAACATGGTGTTTGTTATGGAAAATCCGCGACGAGCACAGAAGTCCAATAACATAAGACCATTCAGGTTCAGATCAGTGGGGCCGTTCTTCCCAATCACGCCCCTCCAGATCACACTGTCGCAGCCCACGTGAGCGTTGAAGACCCCCAGCAGAACAAGAGAATCACCGGTAGGGGCATTATCTAACACCCCATCCAGTGTCTCCAAAAAGGGTGGGTACTTTAGCCTACTGTTAGGTGCATAAGCACAAACAGCAGTCAGGACCCGTCCCCCCACCAGGAGGGGTAAACCCCAACGTACATGCACAGAGCCTGGGGGAAATGAGTATTCCCACAACTGGCCAACACCTCGGAAGATGAAGAGGGTCCAGCCCTTCTCGAGGATACTGGTTCCAGAACCTAGGCTTCGGTTCCGACTATATCTAGTCGGAACCGCTCAACCTCACGAACAAGCTCAGGTTCCTTACCCCCCCATGTCCCTAGGGCTAGAAGCCGAGTATCGGACCGCCAAGGTCCCCGTCCCCGACCGCCGCCCAACTCACACGGGACCCGACCCCTACGGCCCCTCCTGAAGGTGGTGGGTGTGGTGGAAGGGGGGGCCAATGTCGTCCTTTCGGGCTGAGCCCAACCGGGCCCCATGGGCGAAGGCCCGGCCACCAGGCGCTCACCGCTGTGCCCCCACTCCCTAGACCTGGCTCCAGAGGGGGGCCCCAATGACCCAGGTCCGGGCCAGGGAAACTGGGCTCCATTGATTTTGCCTCCATAGGGGTTTTTGGGTATTTTATAGTGACAATAATAAATAGCTCCAGAAGCCAAAGTAACATCCTCAACCGGTCAGTTTTTTCTTATGGGTTTCAGACGTTTGTGACATATTAAAATTATTTTCCTGTGGAATAAACAAAAATGCTGAAATTTCTCAAACCTTTCATCATAAATCAGGAAATGCCTTTTTGTGTACAACTTTTGAAATGCTTTGGCTTCTTAAAGCTGTAGGAGGAAGTTCTGAGATAGGCTGAAAATCTGACCAAATACATTTTACAGATCCCTCCCCTGGAAGAAATGTTTACCTTTAATATTTACATCAGATATTACTCTTAAATCCATTGCTACGTAAATGCCTGCACATTTCTGTAATAATCAGTTAAAATTCTAATTTCTCCATGTTTTCATGGTTTAACAGTCATTATCCACATTTCACATCAGTTCAGGACTTAAATCAACCAAAACAACCCCTGATCAGTAAAGAGATTTTTCTTGAACACGGTGTGACAACTTTAACATCATGAAATTTTAAGCAAAGTCTACGAGAGACAAGACAAATTACCAGTAACTCAGCTAACTCCAGCGCCCGTTCACTTTGTCCCAGGTGGATGCAGCATCGAGCCATTCCCTCCAGAACATCTCGCCTGATGGTCAAGTTGTTGTCAGCGACCCACTGGAGGCAGCAGCTGTACGCGTCTAACGCTTTCTGGACACAACAGGCCAGGAATTATTTCTTTAAACTTAAACAGCTGCAGCAGTGAAAGCATAAAAGATGTAACACATCATTTTTGAAAACATAAAAGCATCTGGAATTTCTTTTCTTCTTTCTTTTCAGGAAAAGATAAATACTCTTCCAGTTAATCATAAAACCCGTATTATTGCAAAAAACCACTATGTTAGCTATTAAATGATGGTATTATCGATCCATCCATGGTTATGCAAATGCTGGAACATATCTGTAAAGATCAGTTAATTAAATTTCTCCATACTTTCACAGCTAGTTTATGTATTTCTCATCAGTTTTGGACTTAAACAAAATCGATCCCTGATTAGTTGAGAGATTTTTCTTGAATACTGTGTGATTAACTAGAGCAGCAGGAAAATGATTTATTAAAAACTGCTTTTCCAGGTAAAATTAAAACTGTTTTAGATATTAGGAAAGTTTTCTGCCTTTTCACATCCCTGTCTGTGATCTCATTCAAATTAAGAACCAGGAACATTTCTAATTGAAATTCTGTTGCAATGTTGCAGATGAGTTTTGCCAAATCTGTTGGAGACCTTAACTTTCAGTTATTGAAAGCAAACCAAAGAACTTTATCTACCTGATGGTTTCCTTGTCTCAAAGCCAAGTCGCCTCTGAACTTATAAACTTTCTGCTTCTCCAAAGAATCGTCGGTGTCCAGAGCGGCGCTCTCACAAAACCACTGAGAGGAGAAACAGGACATGCCTTAGACATAATAGTTACAGAGTAAATGTGTTTGGAAATGAAAAACAAAAAAATGAAGAGTCAAAATCTGCTTTTCAAGGATTTAATGAGAGAATAACTTAGCTACCTTCCAGTAAAGTCGTATCTACTAAAGCTATGGAAATGAAAACTAAAAACCCAAACAAAACCATAAATTATATTTTGTCACTGTCACAAAAACACAGGTCTGAATTTAGCTCGTTTTTAACATCTAAATGATTTTTTTTTATTAAGTACAACAAATATTAGTAATTTTTCAGCGTTTTGGCGTCACCAGTCATTGACAAATGGAAATTAATTTAAAACAAAAATAAATTGTCACCTGTTAGCTAGTATTTCTTACTTTTATGTTCAGAAAATACAGTGATCCCCAAGAGAAGCAGGTTTACACAAAAATCATTTAAAAGCAGAACAAAACGGTCTAAAACTCTAAAGTTACTGAGGATTTTAGGTATTTTTTTACTCAGGGTTTTTGGCATGTTGGGGAAGCCAGAATAAGCTTAGAGAATGTATGAAATAAATACAGAAACAACCCTGCAGAAATTGAACCCATGACCTTCTTTCTTGTTAGGGAACATTGTTAACGGTGCAAACGTTGCACTTTTGTAGGATTTCATTTTCTCCATGTTTGGTTTTATTAGCATTTTAATTCTCGTTTCATGTTTCCCGTAAGTTTTTATTTTTATTTTCTCTTCCCATGAATTTAACCTTGTACATTAAACTTGAATGATGGTATGTCTGCGTCCTGCAGGCAATTCTTTGCTTATAATCTTCAATGGTGTGATATTTCACACCTTAAACGTTAAAGTCGAGCCTGTCCTGTTCTGTTTAGAGCAATTCTCATTTATCAACACACTGTTTGGGACGGCTGCAGGATTTAACCTGATAAAAAGAATGGATACAGAAAGACAAGAGTCCTGAAGTTATATGCAATTATTCCTAATTAATACAAAATATTTACTATACATGCTAATACTGATCAGGAATATTTCTCTCAGAGTTTAAGAAGTGATCCTAAAAGGATAAAGAACATTTTAGGCATGCATCTCTACTTTTGTAAATTTCTAGATTAACAGAGAAACTCTGATTAAGAATAAAGAAAAGTTTCAAGCATCTGTCTTTAATCCTTTACTGAACATCTTCCCAGTAGTTATCATCACATTAGGAAAAAGTCCTAAACCTTCATTAAACGTTGATCTCGTATGAAATAAGGCAAAGTGACTTTTTTAGGACTGTTATGCAGATTTTTCTTGCAGACAAGAGACAAAATAACAATGAAAATCTACTTTACAGATCTAGAGTCATTATTTATGTGGGGAAAATTTTACATTTACATTGTAAAAATGAACGACGACCTGCTTAAACTGATCCAACAAATCTAGATTATTTACACAAATTATGAAAATAAATGACTTTTTCTGCCAGCCAAAACAGTTTTAAATACATTAAGCTCCAAAAAACAGCAGCTTAGTTCCTGCATGTCGGTGCAGAAGAGTCTCACCTCTGCTTCACACAGTTTGGCATTATAAGACGACAGAGACTCACAAACTCTCTGTCTGGCCTCTGAAAACACAGAGTCATCGAATGTGCTGCCGAATATGTCCATGCGGAAACAGAGAGCTTCTTAAAAACCACCGTCACGCAGAAAGCCGCTCAGCGCCGCTCAGCTCGTCGGTCCGTCCGTCATCAGCTACACCCGGGGAACACAAGTTAGGTAACTTTGGTTCCGGGACGAAAAATAAAACCTTTCCAAATGCTTATTGCAAAAATACAGTTAAACAAAATAAATAAATAAAAGTTTTAAAACAATGAAAACAAAGACAGAAAGTTTTTTGTAACAAAGCAACACTTAAATTACAATAGCAAAACAATCCCAAATCTTAGTTGCTCAATTGTTGGCACATATGAAATTAAATTCTTCATAGTCAGACTTGCTGAACCATCGATGGTCTCCCTGTGTCTCCATGGCTCCACTCAGGTCACAGTCTTGCTTGTAGTCGTTCTGATCGTGGCGTTTAAACTGTGCAA